>CM060840.1:97772500-97787500 GCA_030762175.1 Metallyticus violacea | reverse complement strand
AAGGATTTTTAAGGAAGGAAACGTTCCAGGCCTAAATTTTAGGGCACCTCCCCGGCATTTGTCAGTTATGAGGACGGAGGAAAACCTTTAAAAAACCTCAGTTAGGGAGGACGGTCCTGGTGGGATTCGAACCCCAGACCTTCTGCTTACGAGTCCGCGCCTTAACGAACTCGGTCACCCGTGGCGGTACATCTTATCCTAATTCAAAACTTCAATCTCATTAGGTATCTGTAAGCGAACAGTTAACAATTTTATGAAGAAGTTGGAAAATCCAATGATACTTGAATCGTGTTGGTAATCCCTCAATAGTAATACCGTTTTCTTTAATTTGTGTTTACTTTCTAACGCAAAAACGGTACTCTTATAAAAACAAAAATGTGTAGAATAGCATTTTAAAATAATTTGCTAGTTACGTATTTAATAAATAATCATTGCATAGTAATGAATCACAAGTAATTGAGCACAGATGTACTGAAATTAATGACCGGCAGTACGGGAACATGCGACGTTTTAAATTTGTTCCAATAAAGTTGATAGATTGACTATTTTTCACATATGGAAATAAGCTTTTCCTGCAAGATTATTTGGCCCCAAAAATCCAAAGGAAAATATCCCATTAGCACTTAACCTATGATGTTTGTACCAAAAGTGCAAGAAGATATATTAGGTATAGTTTGACCATTATGTTTAAATTTTTTAATAATTTATTTTATCTAATAAACCGCTTAGAAACACCTTTCGATCTAATTACATATACTGAAATACGTTCAGAAGCAGAATCATGGTAGGTTTAAAAAATATAATTTGCAATACAAACATTTAACAAGCATTTAATAAAAACGATTGTCATTTGGTTGAAAATTGACTCGTTAAGTAATTACTTTGGGTACTGGGAGGCGGTTTAGAGGAAACCGTGACCTATAAACCTAGTCATTACTTGTGACCTCAAATATGAAAATGGGGCATACTCAATATTCAACCTTGATGAAGCGATTGTTGTTGTTTTCGAGCCATGTTTGATGATTCCCACATTATTTCAGATCTTTTTGAACAAGATGCAGCACTTGTTCGATGGTTTCAGAGCTTGCATCAGCGGTTATTGTAGTACACTCTAGGAGCGAATTTTGACTCATTATCCCCTTCATAAAAACTAGGATCTTTGACGTCTTCATGAGTAATGTTATGATAGAATACCATGTATATTCCAACTCTTTGCATCAACTTCGACGCTTCTAGGATGAAATCTTGGTACTCTCGGACTAAACTTCATTGTTTGATTAATAGAATTGCGTGATTTACCTGGTTCTTGTATGTCACGTGACGTTAAGAGGGTTTCGGGGATTACCTCTTGATAGCTCTGATTGCTTGTGGAGTACGAACACTATATAAGCTTGCTGATGAGGGACGATCATGAACCATTACAGTTTGCTTGAGCAGTTTTATGGTCTTACACAAATACACTACTGACAACTTAGAAATAATACTTTTCTATCCCACACTTCCAAAGCGCAATGCACTAATTTAGTTTTCTTTGTTCCCTATTCCATTTTTTATCACAAGTAATATCAGGAGAGGGTCTGAAATTACCGACAAATAAGACCCTCGAGTGATATTTATTAGGACTATTTCACGAATAAAATAACAATTTAAATATATGGTTCCTCTAAATTTGGCTTACAAAATTATAATAACTGTATACAGAAGAATGCCGATTGTCAGTAATACCAATAGAGAAGAGCAAAATACGGGTTTAGAACTATTTCATGAATATAATAAGGATTAAAATGATATATATTTGAAACTCGCACACAGAATATTAACACTTGTATAAAATATTATACTTATGAATACCTATTCTATTCAGAAACCGTGAGATTTTAAAGGGACAAAGGTTGACTATTAAAGTTGCTAAAGTTCGATTTTTTAATATCAACTGAGGGGGGAAAAAGGGGCTAACATACAGTGTCTCTATTTTTCTTTGTATTCTGTGGTTTGGAATTCCTAATGTTAAGATCAATTTGCACATTTGACGCATCCACCAAGACACTTTGAAGAACCCTCCATTTTGTGTTATGATTGTTATTTGTCCATGCTTTTGTTGCCATCAATGGCTCCCCACCACCTCTAGCAAAAGTGGTCAGTGATGCATGTTCAGGACTTCACTGACCACAAGACAAATGCACGTCGCGTATTAAAACGGATTTGATAATTTTTTCTCGATAATTTCACTCCGTGATTCGGCTGTGATTGGTCAAAGTTCAAAAATTTATTTCGTTTCATTGGTAGATTTTCAGATGATATAAGTGAAATAGTTTTCATAAAGTTTCATGCCTATGGACTATAATTTTTACGACTACAATAATCCCTTCCTTACTTTAATTTCGTTCAGATAGAAGAGATCAAATTATAACTTATCATACTTGGTAATTCTGGGATTATCTATTGCTAGCCTCCATGCTGAGGCTCTAACTAGTGCCCTATTTTGACAAGGCTGTAATTATACAGAAATGATATTCGTGAACTATCTATCAAACATGATAGTTTTGTTTCTGTCTTTTTCTTATTTTGCTACCTATTATATTATTCTGCCTATTTCTGTCTTATTTATAATTCTTTTCTTATTTTTGCAATTTTTCTGCCATTCTAGTTTAGTTCTTCACTGGCAGGAATAAGGAGTAGTTTTTTTAATGTAACTGTTTTAAAAATGTTCTGTGACCATTTTAATTTTGTAAAGGAAGCGCGCAACAGCATATTCAAGTTTAAGATGGCAACTTTTTACTAAGATTTCCATTTAAAGCATTATAGAGGAACTCCTGGCAGCATCCTTTATTAGACCTGACAAGGGATAGGCTTTCATTTAAAATAAGCTCATTATTAACATAAAAATAAAGAGAAGAAAACTCAGATGTTAAGTAAATGCCCTTGAAACATTTTTCAGTTCATAGTTCCACACCACGCCGAAGACAAGTGAGCTTTAAGTATTAAATTAAACAAACAAAACAATTGAGTAATGTCTGGTAACCCACACATACAGAGGGTGCCAAAAAATGTGTACTCACAAAGAAAAAACTGTGTTAACTTAACAAAACTGAATTCACACAAACAGAAAATGATGAGCACTAATCATCTTACACTTTTACAGTTACAACAGTTGCTCAAAATGCCCAACATACACTTCTGAGTACGTTGAACTACTGATTGAGCAACATTTGCGAAAGTGTCCTCAGCGATTGCAGCACATGCCGTTTCAATTTCTTCCTGAAGTGCTGTCAGTGTAGCTGGTTTTCTACGGTATACAACATCCTTAAGAGTTCCCCATAGGTAGAAGTCCAACGGAGTTAGAGCCGGAGAAAGCGGCGGAAACTCAGTCGGACCTCTTCGTCCTATCCAGTGCCTAGGACAGTGCCTTGGATCCAGTGCGCGGGGCTTGTTACTGTGCGAGGTCTCATAGGTCTGCCCTTTGAACATCGCATACGGTACCACGAGTCTCAAATTTGTCTCGATTGCGTGCAATTGTTACTCGCGTTGCCGGTTCTGTTCTGTACACACGTCTCCATTGCCGTTGAACTTCAATAGCATTCTCGGTTTTCCAATATCACTTCAAAATTGCTTTCCGCTGTTCAAAAGATAATCTTGGCTCCATTTGGTTGTAGCAACGTTAGCATAATGTAATGTGAATCACATCTGTTTATAGAACGATATACCTGCCTTCATTTGGTCATTGTTGATTCATGATAATGCTTACTTCATTTGTTCATTGTTGATTTATGATGTTTGCTTCATTTGCCCATTGTTGTTTTACCCGTCATCTAGCAACGCTATCATAATGTGAATCACATCTGTTTACAGAACATCATACTACACATTATTGTTGTTTTTCGGTCCAACTTTGAAATATATTAAACAGATATCTTCTGTGAAAGTGTGTATGCATTTTTGACACCCTCAGTATAAACAATAAAAAGTGTAGCAAAATTCTTAATGATGAAAATGTAAATTTTGTGAACTTGAACTAGTTTACCATTGCTTGTTTCAAACATGCTCAATTCACCACAATGGACATTGAACGTTCTTTTTTGTCCTAAAAAATACGTTATCTTAAAAAAGACAAACTTCCATATGAATAATTTGAAGAACCCCCTTGTAGTTATGTGCAACAAATAACAAACAGCATTAAAAGGACGAATTTAGTAAGTTTGTGATTTGCATTTGAAATAATTTTGGTGATTAAAAATATAAACACCTTTTTTCCTGCCTCTAGTCTACGGTAACCTGACGTCCTACCTATTCTGTTCATTTTTTATGCCTGTCCCGTTGTCCCGATAAAAACTAAACGCGACGTACAATTGTTTCCTTTTCTTGTTTTACTATAAATAACATAAAATCCGAAATTGTAATGCTGATACGCTCTATTCACAATTCATTTGTTTATTCTTTCATTAGTCAATCAAGGTTTCTTGTCAAGATGTTCTTTCATTTCCGTGATATTGATAACGTTGTTTCCAGATTAGACGTTTTATGACTATATGAAACTACTCTTTTGTTTTTCTTTGGCAATAAAATGTTAAAAGTTTTGCATTAATATTTGTGCACATGCTTCAGCTATAAGAATGTGAATTTCTGTTTTGGTAACGCAGTATTCTAACCATTTATACTGATTATGCTATATTGATATATTTAAGGTATTACAGCAAATTTAACTGGCCGGCTATATGTGGTGAATTTAATTACTTTTAGATTTTTCAATCCCGAAATAAGAACGTTGTTTTACCGACGTGCTGAAAAATAATTTTCCCTTTCTTCAAGTCAGTGCTGTTGGTATAGTGGTAAACCCAAGATCACGGGTTCGATTCCGGCCAGGACCGATGGTGTTTTTCAGGCCTAAAAATCGTAAATATGGCTTTCTTCGGAAGGGAAGTAAAGCCGTGGGTCCCGTGTCATACATTTACGGCACGATAAAAAAACTCAAGCCTGAAAGAACAGACCTCTGAGCAAAATTTGTCGGCCGTTTAACGCCCTGATTTGAATGGACACTGACGACCTGAGATGTTAAAGAGCGTCCGTAAATAAACCAAATCAACAATAAACAATTCTTTTGTTTCGGCTAATGTTCCATTTCACCATTGCTTCTTTATATTTCGCGCTCTACGCTGTTAAATAATTAAATAGTTAAAATATAGCATTTAAGTCATATTCCTCATTTTAGATTATTTTTAAGCAATGAAGATTTTCTTAAAATTGATATTACGAAACTTTAAATACTAAAATGTATTACTCTTCTAATAGTTAAATGTAAGTTCAAAAAGCATCATTAGCATTGAAATCTAGATTTTTTCCTTTCTCCTAACAAGTTTTGTAGGTTATTCGCAAAGGACAAGATGAGCTGTGTCACTAATTAAAAAACGTATTAAATAGAAGTCTTTATTAATGAAAAGTGATGTCTAGTGTTTTAATTTAAAGTTACCAGCCTTGGCGCACCCCCTAGTTGTTTTCATTGCATATTAGATTAAAATTATATAAAGAATAAACTTGGATAAATTTTCTCACAGTGTTGAATATTTTTATCTGCCGAGATAAGTCATCCTGCAGTAAATTTAAGAATTAAAACAAAGGTTTTAAAACATCTATACGTGCTATGTTGTACGGAAAACATTTTAAACCTAAAAACATTTATCGAAGAGAGAGCTTTCAAAGTGAAGCTCACTTTATTCCTGAAATTGAAAATTCATAAAATTGTATAGTTTACTATAACGTACATATTCGATATATTAGAACACTTTAAGCGATGGTTGACAACCTATTCCTCTAACATATAAAGCGTTAATTGTTAATATGGTCCACCAGGACTCGGAACAAGCCTTGGGCCCAATCCTTGTAAGTGGATGAAGATGGTGATGATATTTTATACCCTGAGTGCTGAAGCTGTATTTTAGCTTACCCTTTTAAGGGATTTTTGTGACAATGCTTTTTTACCATTTAACACCACCGCCATCATCACCAGTACTTAAGGCTACTGCAGTGGTGATAGTCAAAAGCGTAATGATTGCCAAGACATTTGAACAAATGCTCATAATCGCGTAAATAGAATTGCTTTTTGCTTCTAGAGATGACTGAAAATATACACGCAAGATGGAGATTGCGTTGCGCGGTGGGCGCTAAGTGCATCCGTTTGCTTCTCAAGGCCTCATGATCTCTGACTGCCAACAACTCATTCCAGTCAGCCTTCCGACACCCCTCAGTCATCATTGCTATCGAGGAAGGCACTTCATTAGGTAGGTAGCTCTGTTTTAGAAGTTTTTTTTTTAGTCTTATATATTAAAAACAAATTGTTTGCATGTATATGCTTAACACCCATTGTTCTGTGTTTATTACTAATGCACATTTTACCATCTGATACAGTTATGGCTATGAAAATTGGATTATTAATTTAGAACACCAGAAAAAGAATAATTAGTATGCTGAGAAGATTCTTAACAATTTATTATGGCTTCCTGTTCTGTTTTATTTCATAAACCTATGAATATACTTTAGTCTTAAATTCGTTCTCTATTAAGGTATATTCTGTTCTTATATTAAATACTATCTATAAAACACTTTGACTGATAATAATTATACATTTATAATGTTGTTAGATAAACGGCGCATGTTTAATTTCGACATTATTAATTTGCTAAGATCATTTGAAGATTTAAATTTTTAAAAATAGCCCTTGAAATAACCCAAAAATTCTAGTAAATTATTTAAAAAGAAAGAAAATAAGCCAATATTTTATAAAAGGTCACACAATGTTATATGTATCGCTTTTAGATTTATTCAAATAAATGTGCATTTTATCATACAGTTGGATTATTCTGTTATATAATTAAATAGTTTGTTGTATATATTAAAACGCCAGAACAAATACCATTGCATAAATTAATAGCTTCAATTGCTAGTACTGTGAATCAAATCCTTTTAAATTTCTGAAATATTGTGCTATGTATGCTGATTTTAGCTGTCTAAGGGGGGAGGGGGTCGTTAAGTCTCGGACTCGTGAGCGGGAGGTGTAGGTTCGATTCCCTGATTGAATTTTTTCCAGGTTTTCCTCAGTTCTCATAAATGGCAAATGCCTGGGAAGTATTCTAAACTTAGGCCTGGAACATTTTCTTCCTTAAAAAAATCCTTTCCCAATATACCATTTCATCTCATGTATCATCAGTGTCCACCCCTGTGATTGTCTCAATAGTAAAACCGGGGTATTCATGCAAAAAATAATTTTAGGGTGACACAGAGGGCAATTTCTCAAATCAATTTAATACACGAGTACATAGATTGATACTTTTTCCTTAAGCTTATGTATTTTATAAAATTCTGAATTAAATATTCTTCTTGTAAACCGTTATAGTCTCATCTACAAAATTGCAAATATGACTTATCATTCGTGAACTGAACTAAACTATCTAACATTGACTTTTTTATACCGCAAATGTGTGATTGCAGGGAAGAGAAAATTCAATTTCGTTTTATAAAGCTCTTTATTACTTTTTTATTTGACAAGAGTTATTTTACAGCTTCGATTGCTTTTACATTTTGTGCATTCATAATGTCTATATCAAATTAATAATACATGCCAGCACTTATTACGCTACTCTATAGTGTTTATGAAATGTCCGGGGCGAGGCCAGGGTACTGAAAAGTCCTTGTTTTAGGTATTAGGATACTTGACTGAAAAAATTATCCTCTCACTTCATCTGCCACGTCTTTTAAGCACAGGTAAAATGAGCAATGTGGTTAAAAAAATGTTATCGACTTGGCAGAATTAACAGTAGGTTATGGCGCAGCATCAGTTACACAAAACAAACAGTGTGACATCCTCTAGCACAACGGGTATTACCTACAAAGTTTGGGATGAGATTAGTTCACGCGCAATCGAAAAGTTTCTCCTAGTCCGTCAATTTCCAAGGTTCCAATTATAATATTAGTCAAGATACAAGTTATTTTTCGCCACACGTCTCAGATATGTACGGAAACCTTATTTCTTTCACGTTTACCCTATTTTATAATAGTAGGGAGAGATATTGAAGAGGTCACTTTTCCCCAGAATGGATTAATCCGAAATGAAAAAACAAAACATAATTACAGGAAACTTTCGCTACCATGGCTCAAAGCGGAATATTTCCATAAGAAGCTCACAAAATACTAATCAAGGCTTCTGCAGATCTATTTTGAGTGCACATATTGCTTACTCTGTGCACTGTTCCTTTACATTCTCGCAATCGACTCCTGTTGCACCATGATTACTTCCTCTTCATTATAAAATTCACATACGGCCGACGCATTTTTTCCTTATATTGATACTTTATTTACTTGACTAGCATGCACATGTTGTTCCTAGCGGTGCATATATTATTTTATAATTATACCAGCGTCAGTCGTCAAGTAATGCCTCTGATTTTTCTTTATCTCTAAATACGTTGTAATGAAAGAAATTTCAATTTGACTCGATTCCCCAAACCTTTACTACTGTCCTTGACAGTAACGCCTTTAAGCCAAAAGATGGCATCTGTGCGTTGTTTAAGAAAATGACTGACATTAATGTTTGTATAAAGTTGGTTATTCACTTTGCGAGGCAGAATGGATCGTGAAGTGTGGACGTGTTCGCCTCTCGAAACAGGAAACACATTAGAGTATAATTAATTTATTTAAACTGATATTGCTAAGACGCTAAGCTTTCCATACCGCAATACCACTTTACTTTCACGTTACAAAATAATTCAACAGTGTTCATAAAAATTGAAATTAAACAATTTATTAGTAAATCCATTGCAAAATAATGTTAAATACCTTAACCATTAACAAAACATTGACGATTACAATGAATAAAATAAATTAAAAGTACTTTAATTAAGGTTTAATTTGAGGAGTATTAACAATAAAATGTTATTTTAATTTAGGTTTAAATTGTGAAATGGTTGGATAGTCCCTGATATTGCAATGTGAGGAATTCCAAAAATGAGCAAGAGAAACATCAAAGAGGAAATATGAGCTTTTTCGATGTAATGGTATCGATAGTAAAGATTTGGTTTGTATCGAGGCTAGGAAGATAGTTTATGAAAACGACATACCAGGCAGTTCGGATGTAGTATGAAGGATCTAATAAACTTAGGCGAGAGAAAGGATAGTTCTTCGTTCCTTAAGACGAAGATAAATTTCAGAGATGTTCAAATCGACGAAGGTTGCAAATGTAAAGTATGCAAACTTTATGAGCGCGCTAAAGCTTCTAGGTTAAGTCGGCACTGAGGTCAGTAAACAAAAAAAGTGGCAGTAATCAAAGCGAGGCATCAGAAGTGTTTGCATAAGCATCTTTTTTCAGGGAAAAGAGAGGGATATTGTTAAATCTTTGTAACGCGTGATTTGTTGCATATATTTTCTTGCTTATTTCTATAAGGAGAATATTAAAATATAGGTTTCTATCGAAATTATTGACTCAGTAAAGGAAATTATACTATTGCCAATATTTACTCGAGACCAATATTGTAGGTTAGAGTATTTAACAACCACTGATGACCCAATACAATTGTCTACGGCTTTTCTGGATTAAGTTTAAGTTCAATTTTTTTTTTGTCCATTATAGTGAACCTTTGTGGATTCTTGCTAGATCTCTGTCAGTTTCACCAGTATGACCAGGAATATAGATTTGTAGATCGTCAGTACAAAGATGGTGTGTGCAGTGTTTTAGTGAATGTGAAATATTGTTTACCTATATAAAATGAGAAAAGAAGGGGCCCTACACCGAATATTGTACGACTCCTGCCTTCATATCTCGCTAGGGGGAAGAACTGTCGCATGATAAAATGCATTCTTAGCGATTATAAATTTAAGAGCTGAACTATAAGGCTTGAGGCAGCCGTTTTCAATCTTGTCTTTTAGCTTCTTTTATATGTTATTATGCACTTATGAGGCTAGATCCATAAGTTTCTGGCCTAACCATTTCCTGTATATGATAAACACAAAAACTATATTTCACTTGTCAATATGGTTACTCTTTATTGCAATACATTTCTCACATCTGTGTAGTAACATTTCAATCCCCCCCCCAAATAGTCAGAAGTCTTGTCTGCAAAATGGGCAAAAACATCTTTCATCACTTCGTCACACATAAATTTCCTTCCTCAAAGGTTCTGCTTGAGTTCTGAGAAGAGGAAAGAGTCACTGGGAGCTAGATCTGGGCTGTAGAGTGGATGGTATATCTCCTTGAAGCCACATTTCTTCACAAATTTCTTTGCACATGTGTGTGGACAGACGCATTGTCGCGAAGAAGGCGCACACCACCACTCAGCTTTTCTCGCCTTTTCTCTTTGATGGAAGACGTAGTCTGTGCAGTAGACCAGCATAGTACTCCCCATTTACTGTGGTGTTCCTCTCTTTGAAGTCAATGAACAATATTTATTCACAGTCCCAAAGGATTGTGGCCACGATCTTCTTGGTTCACTGAGTGACTTTGGCCTTTAGAGGCGGTGCTTCGCCAGGTTTACGCGACTCCATTGGTTCTCTTTTGGACAAGGATTCATAGTAGAGAATCATATTTTCGTCTCCTGTAACAATGGTTTGCAGAACTTCTCTCTCGTTGCAATGGCAGAGCTCCAAAAATGCCTGACACAGATAACTCGCTGCTGCTTTTGGACTGAGGAAAGAAGTCTAGGCACCCATCTTGCACTAACCTTATTCATGTTTAAATGTTCATGAATAATTCGAAAGACTATTGTTTTAAAAGGGCCTAACCTTGCTGCTATTTCTGTAACTTTGAGCCGCCGGTCTTCCATAATTTTTCCTTGCACAAGAGCGAGCGATGTTTTCAGGAGTGAGCACCTCCACGGACCGACCTGCATGCACTTCGTCTTCAATGCTTTCTCGACCCATTCAAAACAGTTTGACCCATTCTTTTACGGTAGAATATGAGGGGGATGGTTTGGTTTATTTATGGACGCTATTTAACATCTCAGGTCATCAGCGTATGAGGGGAATGCTTCCCCATATACCTACACCTTACAATCGTTGTTTATTTTCATTTTGAGTAAGTCCTTTTGTGAAGAACTTGATAACAGCTCGATCGATACTCCATTTTGTACTTGTCACTATCTGCTACACGTTTATGGAAATGCTACTATGGGTGTCAGGTATTGTTAGACGTTGGGTTTCGTCTCTGTACGAAAACTGAAGGACAAACCCCATTGGCTGATGAAAAGAGGAGCGGCAGCCCGGCCACTGAATGACTCCACGCAACATGCAACGAACGAGTCGATGAGATAATGTCTGCTGACCGTCTTTGTTGTAAGGTGGACAAAAACCTTTGAAAAAGACGGAGGTAATATGGAAAAGTGAGAAATTAATTATGAAAGCTGTAGCTAGATGCTGCGCAAAATTCACTTTATATTCTTTTAGGTAGAAAAGGTAGGAAGCATTACTTTCTGACTTTCCTTGCACTGTGTAATTTAACAAGTATTTTAGTTCTGTATCACAAAAGTTTCATTTTCTGCTGCCAGTAATTTGCTCCTACTTCTATCATTTATTACCCATGTATTTGTTTCCATATATCAATCCGTTATGACTTTTGCTTTATAAATGTTCATATTAAAATTTATACTTTTATTTTGTAATGCGCAGTTTTTAGTCACTTTTATCTTTTCTTTTCTTTCTTAGCAAAGCTTTTGACGTGAATTTTTTTACTTGACGATTTTAAATTTTTGGATATATTTCAACAAATGCCCAACATTAGTCACTGTTTCAATGTGCTAAAAACTAAAACAAACAAACAAAAAAGAGAGAAAAAGATTTTAGTGAAACAAAAACTACAATCTAAATTAAAAAACGTCCATGCAATAAGTAACAACAGCATTTAAAAATAAGAAAAAGGAAAGAAAAAATGCGGCAATCAAATAATTCTTTCCCTCACAGCTGGATATTTGAACCCGAGATATCATTTCAAATTTTCATATTTTCAAAGCTACCATACATTACATATTTGCATAAAGGTAAAAATGATATTACAAGGCAATTGTAAACTATACAGAAGGTGCCAAAAATATATACACACTTCAAGCAAAGAAAAAACTTGTATAAACATAACAGAACTGAATTCACACAAACAGAAAATGATGAGCACTAATCATCTAAGACATTTACAGTTACAATAGTTGCTCAAAATGTCCACCATCGGCGTCAATACACTTCTGAGTACGTTGAACTACTGATTGAGCAATGTTTGCGAAAGTGTCCTCAGCGATTGCAGCACATGTTTCAATTTCTTTCCCAAGTGGTGGCAGTGTAGCTGGTTTTTCTACGGTGTACGGTACCTGGGTCTCAAATTTGTCTCGAATGCGTGCAATTATTACTCGCGTTGGCGGTTCTGTTCTGTACACACGTCTCCATTACCTTTGAACTTCAACAACATTCTCGGTTTTCCAATACCAGTTCAAACTTGCTTTTCGCTGTTCAAACGATAATCTTGGCTCCATTTTGTTATAGCAATGCTAGTATAACGTAATGTGAGTCACATCTGTTTACAGAACACCATACGATAATCTTGACTTCATTTGTTCATTGTTGATTTACGATAATCTTGGATTCATTTTGTTGTGGCAACGCTAGCATAACGAAATGTGAGTCTATCTGTTTACAGAACACCATACGATAATCTTGGTTTCATTTGTTCATTGTTGATTTACGATAATCTTGGCTAGATTTTGTTGTGGAAACGTTGGTATAACGAAATGTGAGTCACATCTGTTTACAGAACATCATACTATACTTTACTCTTGTTTTTCGGTCCAACTTTGAAATATATTAAATAGATATCTAATATGACATTGTGTATACATTTTTTGGCACCTTGGGTATTTACAACTATACCAATGTGTAGTTGAGATATATTGGTAAGTTTGTAAAATTTATAAAGAATCTACAACGTCAACAACATGTTGAATATCAAAGAAAAAGAAGTTTAAGTTAAATAAGCTGTATCGTTAGCATGTAGATCTACTTTATGCTTCCAATGTTGACCTGTTACTGTGATTCGTGTATAAATAGCCAACATATACTTGGTGTGGAAACAAATAATGTAACATATCATTGCCAGTAAAAATAGTACTATGCGTACCATTCAAATACATGCAGGCCATGCTCAAAGTCCGACCGCCGACTGAACATTAATATTAATACGCTGGCAGATAGTTGAATGGGATGCGTGATATTTTAACATACATTTTCGTGTTCGGTTTAGTAATTAGTGCATATAGAACAGCAGTATTTAAAACTTTCAAGCAGCCAGTGGGTGCAAAGAGTTGTTGTTTTTTAATTCACTTTTGTTTCCCTTCTTTTGTTACTCACACGTGAGTAATTGTGCAATTTCATTTCTTAGTTTGTTGCAGTATAAAAAAAGCACTTTATTAGCCTTTCATTTGCTAATTAAGCTTTGGAAACGCCGTACCCTAGGCACAAACAAAAATGTAGCTACCTACCTTATTGTAAATAATAATAATAATACTAAGAAGAAGAAGAAGAAGAAGAAGAAGAAGAAGAAGAAGAAGAATACAAAACTATAATATAAAACGTAAGCATGATATAGTATGTGTAATTACATGTACATACATCTATGTAATAATAATTATAATTTCGCAATATTAACACAGTGCTTTGCGGAGTCGAGTATGAAGTGAAAAGTTAAGTTTTTGCAACTGCACGCTCTTCTTTTCCATAGAGGAATAATTAATAGCCAGCTAATTTGAACATTTTACAAATGGGTGTTTTTCATTACAGTCCATTTGGCTGGTATTTGAAATAGGAATATATATTTTTTCCCCCATATTTATAACATGTTCTTTAAATATTCCTTAAATATTGATTGTTACTGACGTGTCAGTACCAGGTGTTAACTATGCACGTTAGGAATGGTTCATAATAGTTGTTTAGACAACTAATTACACAAGTAGAGGTTTAGTAGCGAGAGGGTCAAGTTAGAACACAACCGGGTCGGTCCTGATGGTGTAGTGGTAACTATGCTTGCCTTCTAAACCCAAAATCGCGGGTGCGATCCCAACCAGGATGGATGAATTTTTTCGAGCGTAAAAATCCTAAGTATGGCTTCCTTCGGAAGGGAAGTAAAGCCGTGTGTCCCGTGTCGTACATTTACGGCACGATAAAGAACCTCAAGCCTGAAAAAAGAGGCCTCTAAATTTCTTCCACAGAACCACCCTGCACTTCCACACATAACTTCCAGCAACGCACCGTTTCACGAAACACCATTCCAGGTGTGATGTTGAGCACAGCATGCGTATCATGATACGCTTCTTTAAATGGTCATGGAGTTGAATTTGACTTTGTACTCTTATGATTTTATGTATCCCCATGCAAAAAAGTCAAGAGGTGTGAAATCAGAAGAACGTGGAGCCCAAATGATCACGAAATGAAAGGGTACTCTATCCTGTTGTAAAACCACTGTTTCCAAGATGCAATTTCGGTTGAAGAGCTGTAGCATTTCGGGATACGATTTTGAGATTTTGGGATGTTTCGTTGACTGTTCCCCATACTCCTCAGCTGTGTTTGCCACGTTTGTGGAAGATCGCTAAAGGGCACGTTTTGCACCAACTTACCCTCTTCAACTGTCTGCAACATGTCGGCATACATTGCTTTGCAACCAGTGTTGCCTCTCTTTCCAGCTTATATCGGGTTTGGAGGTGGTATGACCGTTTTTTCAAGGCGTGGTGAAGAATTTTCCACAATATTGATTGTGGTACACCCAACTCCCGACTTAGTCTCTTGGTTGATGTTTTTGGGCTGCTGCTAACTGCATGCTATGCCTGTGGCACACTAGGACACGCTTCACATCTGCACACTACCCCATGGTCTTGTATTTTTGAACCAGTAGCCTGATATTTGCTCTGATGGGAGCAGGTATTTGGAAGTTTAGTCCAAAGTCCGCTTGAACCTCCTGGTCAGTAAATCCCCACAAACGAGCACATACCA
>CM060840.1:97650000-97765000 GCA_030762175.1 Metallyticus violacea | reverse complement strand
TATATTGGCTGGCCAGGGAAAAATTGATGGATCATTAGATCAACAACACATATATGAATGACAATATTATACTGCACAACATATCAATGTATATGTAAATATGTGTATAATAAAATTTGTATGATTAAGTGACTTGTCTGTTTTTGTTGTTGGTTGAGTTGTTCTTAGTGTTCTTTTTTATTTTAATTATAATTATTTATATAGATGCAGACAAATTTTTGTAAATACAGATTGAAAGCTACTGTGGTAATTATATATGACAAGTTCAATGTTCATAGGTCTCTGTAGCTGCTCCACAAACTCACTGAATGCTCCGAGAACTAACTAACCACCTTAGTCTTTGTTCTCTTGTGTCGAGATCAAGACTAGGCGGCTTGAAATATTGTGTGCTTTTAATTGTAATTTTACAGTTTTTAGTGTCTGTCCTTTTTAACAGTGTCACTCCCTATTGCATTTCAAAGACTTGCTATACCTCCATATTATACTTTATATTTCTTTTATATATAATACATATATTTTTTTTTTTTTTTATAAGAAATTGAGGTAATGTTAAATGAAAGTATGCCTAATATTATGGTGGTTACAGAGCATGAGCTAACTGAATCACAAATAAACATTTTAAATTAGAAAATTATGAACTTGCAGCCAATTACTGCAGAAAAATTCATAAAGGGGATGGTGTAAATATATATTTCCAGAATGGTCTAAATTTCACTTCTCAAAACTGGGCTAAAGAATTAAGTTTGTAATTTGGTATTTGAAATTACTGCAGTAAAATTAAAAATTGGAAAGGAAAACGTGCTAATCATTGGTTTATATAGATTACCAAACTCAAAGGTCAAATGTTAATGCATGTACTGGGTAAGCAATGCTTGACGCAACCGTGGGACCGGCCAGCAGCGCTATGTTGACGGAGGCCAGAAATATATTTCCCCTCCGCTGTTCGAGCCTTCAGTGTGAGTTGAAATCTTGCGCAAGTAGCACGTGTTTGTTAGGCGACGCAATACAGTGTATTGAGTGAAAGTGTATCAAGTGAAATGGGGCAATACAAGTATTCTATTCCCCAAAGAGTATTCTCATTACAGGAAATTCATGACGTGTTTCAAGATAGAATTATCACGGCAATATATGGCCCCCTCATTCCTCCGATTTAACCCCTCGCGATTTTTATCTCGGGGGGGGGGGCATTAAAAGAAAAAGTGCACAAAACAAGTCCACACATTTTAGATGAACTTCAAAGTAACATTCGTCAAGAAATTGCTGCCATTTCTCAGAGAGAACATCAGAGTATAGTGAGGAAATTCCTAAGCAAGTGTCAGACATTCTTGAACAACACACGGAGGCAGTTCCAGCACCTCCTTGCTTAATATTCGTGAATAATTTACTTCTTTCTAAGTGTTTATATTATGTATGTTAGAAATAACTTACGCGTCAAACCGTAGTAGATTTACTACGGACTTCCTGTCTCCCACACCACCGACACGGCAGCCAGCCTCGCCGGCCGGCCGCACGTCACGAAACCGGTTGCGTGAAGGATCGTTCACCCGTATTTGTATTATGAATTATAAATATATAAGTGGTTTACTACATAACTTTTACTTGCAAGACACTACAAAGCAGCTAACTAGAATTACAGGTACTGTAATAGATCAAAGTAACTAATGTAGAAATGGACAGGTTCTCAGCATCTATTAATAAATTTTGCATCTCGGATCACTGTGCTAGAATTATGGCCATTATGAACAGCAAGTTAAATGCTGTATAACAGAATCTATATTAACTAGACAACTAACTAATGCAAACTTCAAGCTCTGTGAGACTTTAAAGCAGAAAACTGGGAAAAGGTTTTTAATATTCTGGATCTAAATAGTAAATGGAAAACTTTTTTTCAACGTTTTAACAGCATATTTAAATAAACATTGTCCAATAAAGAGAAAAATACTGGTTAAATTGGAAGGTAATTATTTAAGGATAACCAATGAATTAAAAAATCTTAGGAAAAAAATGAAAGATCTAGATGATACAGAATTACTTACATGGATATTTACAGGACCATATACAGAAATCTAAAAAAACCATACTCTTGGTCATTTATCAATTTAAAGAAATAAAGTTTTACTGATAGGATAGCTGTATGAGTGAATATAACTCACTCACTTTGGGAGATAGTATAGGATTACAGCAAATAAGAATCAACATGATAATATTACTTTAACTGAAGTGATCAAATCATTGATAGTCCACAGAAAGTTTGCCAATTTTAAATAATTTCTTACTAATTATGATATAGTAAAAAGTAAATGTACAGAAGAATGTGGTATATGGGATTGAAGAGGTTAACTATACAATTTTCTTAAGGGGGACATTAAATGAGTAGGTGAAACTATAAATGAATTGAAGAATAAAATTTCATTCGGTTGGGATGGAATATCATCTAAAATAGAGCACTGTAAAGAAGGGTTAACTGGAATATTAGTGCATATGATAAATTCTCTATAAGTAAGGGAATTTACACAGATACACTGAAAATTAGTGCAATTAAACCAATTTATTAAAAAGGTAACAAGAAGGAAATTACAGACCATATATGCCAATTTCTATCTTTGCCAAAAATATGAAAAAGTACTAAGCCTAAAATTATACTAACCAAAGCACAGCACATGTTCAGAAAAGCCTTACCCACAACAACAGCAGTAGCAGATATTTTTAATCAAAATACTAGATGATAATGAGAAAATGATGGGATTATTCCTTGGTCTGTCCAAGACTCTTGACTCAGTGTCTCATTCAGTATTATTGGAAAAAGTGCGAAAATATGGAATGTGTGCTAAATCCAGAGATATTCTACAATTATATCTTCAAAATGCAAAGAATGTACAGAAATTCACTACAAAAATGGAAATGGCATAACTTTAGCTAAATCTATAAAATAGTTAACGTTGAGAGTACCTTAGTGACCTGTACTGGGCCCACTATTATTTCCAATATGTGTAAACCATTTGCCTAATTTTGGCAAATATAATGCTATGTCATATGCTGATGATACAACACTGCTATTTTCTTGTAAATTTTTCACTGAATCAGAACAAATTGTAGCAGAACAATTAATAACATTTACAAATACTTATTAAGTGATAATTTAACACTAAATGTGCAAAACTAAAGCACTTATATTTCACTACTGCAATAATAGAATGTCTATATAAATGTTACAATTAATGAATTTTTTTTTTATGGACGCTCTTTAACATTTCAGGTCATCAGCGTCCCATTCAACTCAGGGAGTGAAACGGCCGACAAATTTTGCTCAGAGGCCTCTCTTTCAGGCTTGAGGTTCTTTATCGTGCCGTAAATGTACGACACGGGACCCACGGCTTTACTTCCCTTCCGAAGGAAGCCATACTTAGGATTTTTACGCCCGAAAAAATCCATCGGTCCTGGCCGGGCTCGAACCCGCGTTTTGGGTGTAGGAGGCAAGTATGGTAACCACTACACCACCAGGACCGACTATAATAATTAATGGAGAAGCAATAGAACAGGTTAATAATATAACATTTCTTGGTAGTCAATGTTGTTGATCAATGAACTTTCAAATGTCATGTAGATTATATGTAACAAAATGATTGATTGATTTATTTATTTAAGGACGCTCTTTAACATCTCAAGTCATCAGCGTCCCATTCAAATTAGGGCGTGAAACGGTCGACATATTTTGCTCAGAGGCCTCTTTTTTCAGGCTTGAGGTTCTTTTACGAGCCGTAAATGTACGACACGGGACCCACGGCTTTACTTCCCTT
Source organism: Metallyticus violacea (assembly GCA_030762175.1). NCBI lineage: Eukaryota > Metazoa > Arthropoda > Insecta > Mantodea > Metallyticidae > Metallyticus > Metallyticus violacea. The sequence goes on along the minus strand of CM060840.1, from coordinate 97,761,203 downwards.
CCGAAGGAAGTCATACTTAGGATTTTTACGCCCGAAAAAATCCATCGGTCCTGGTCGGGTTCAAGCCCGCGATCTTGGGTTTAGGAGGCAAGTATGGTTACCTCTGCACCACAAGGACCGATGTGACAAAATGAGTACATGTATGTATTAATTAAGGAAATTGTTTCAATATTTAAGTTCAGATTGTCTAAAGTTAGCACATCATGTTTACCTATTCACATTTTTGTTATGCACTTGAGATTTGCGGAAGTACTGGGGCCGTATTGGGGATGCGGTCGTTACTCGAGAGATAAGGAGGGGGAAATTAATTGATTATTTAATTTCTTGGTTGGATGCCCCTTTGCTTCGGGATTAGGAATATTCTATCTCAGGGAAATTCTGGAATTTTGTGACTCGTTTGAGTCAGAAGAAAGGGTAGGAAATCTAGCAGGCTACACGAAAACACTAAAGTTCTCAGTTGACACCATTTATTCACTGCTATTATAATAATATTGGACTGTTCGTATTGGCTTGGAAATATTTCAAAGATCTCATTTGACTTCTAGATAATGCTTATTGGTTCACAATTGCCAACCATTTTAACTGACTACTAACTATTCCTTTTCTACAGATTTCGCTCACTCCGATTCTGATTATCTGTTCTTATGTCCTCTTATTCCAATTAGCTCTTACTGTTCCTTCCTCCGACTCCATTACTCACAACTCAAAGCCTCGATTGCTCACCCACCCCTCCTCATCATACTTTTTACCTTATACTAGACGTACAGTTTATTGTATTGTTTAAAACCTCTCCCGCGAAATATAAATCCACAAAAATTATTGCTCTCGGTTCGAGTCTGTTTATTGGTTCTACCTTAATATCTATAATTATACAGGTTCGTTCCGATTCGTTTAATTTTGGAAGCTTCCTATTGGTTGAGCTGGACTAATTTTCTAAAATAAATCTTCTTATGCTATAGCAATTCCAAGAGTGGACATTCCTACCATAAATATTCGGCAACTTTTCTGATCTGACAGCCCTTCATTTTTCTAGCCTTTCAGATTTACCCACAATGATATCGTGATAGACCATGTCTCGACCGTAAATAAAAGGCATCTATTAGTTTCTAAAATCATGTCAGAAACCTGTTAACGTGTCTAAATGTTACTGTTAAAAGGGCTATAAAACATATGCTGTCAGCTAAGGTTGACATATGTTCCTTTCTCGAAAGAATTCTTCCTTATTGTCATTATGGAACGCTAGTTAAAAAGACACATTCTGTGTCTCGGGTCGGCAAATTATTTTTTTAAATCCTTTCAAAAGAAACGAGTTTGTGCCAGGACAAAAGGCTACCTTCTTCCCTGGCCGAACCTTTTAAAATTCCATTGGAGCAAATTTCATTACGGCACATCATAGTTTAGCGAGCAGTCCGGCATTGTAACCTCTACTTTCACGCAAATACATAATGACCTCCTATTAACGATTTAGCATAGGTACTATCTAAATGAATGCAAGACCTTTAATACAAATTACATATTTGCATCAGATCATGTTTACATTAATTATTAACAGAGATTATAACTGTATTAATTTAATTAAACGTGGCTTTTATTTTCGGCTACAATACATGTGGTGTAAATATGGATGGACTAGGTACTAACCCTTAGAAAACATTATTTGATGCATATATAGTAGATAGAACAGTATATGTGGAAGTATTTTTAAGAAATCTAAAATGTGGGAATGTATTGGTGTGGGAGATGTGACAAGCAGATAGGTCACGCTGATGTTGATTTGAGGCTGTCCAAGTGCGTGCTGTGGTTGCTTGTAGAGGGCGTCTAGTTGCTGCTTCCGTCCCAGGAGAAGCAATATTGACTCAAGGTGTTTCCACTAATTTTTGTTGCTTTAAAACCAACAGGGCGTCGTGAATAAACAGACGTTTCAATTCTACTTTTAAAGTTGGTTTATTCAGCGTACGGTACCTCGGTGCTTTGCCACGGATAGGGTCGATGCACTGTGAATAATTGTTCCATGAGGTTTGATTAGTAAGCGAATAAAAAATCTGACAATCGCATGAAAATAGAATGATGCGAGTTCCATTGTTGCGACTGACAAGCGAGCGCACCGACAAACTGAAGATCGCAGAGACTTGAGTGCAGCTCGGTGCCCAAACTTGTCTTTATATACTATATTCAAAAGGAAAATGAAATACACGAGCCGCGCGAAATACGCGTCAACCTCTCGTCTCTACTTCGAAATTAAAAACCTGTATTGATATTGGTTACTTTAAATCTGCCTGCTTTCATATGATTTGCTAGTTCAGAAGAATTTTAAAAATCTTACTTGTGATACGAGGTTTTTAAATCCTAACTGTAATTTCTGTTGGCCGAGGTCAGTTGCCTTTTCTGGACCTTTCAACCCCTGATTACGTGACTTTGAGAGGACGCTAATTCTTTCTTGTCAAAATATATCGAATACAAAAGACTGGCCTTGGTGGCTTATCCTAGTCTAACAAAATGCTACTGTTACCAGTTCTTTTGTGTGACGTTTTCAACACTATGGTAGGCAAAGAATCCTGTTTTCTAAAACCATGCAGCTATGATGATAGAAAAATTCAAAAGGGGAAAATATACATAATTAAACATGGTTAAATATTTTGGTAGTTAAGTGAAAGGCAGAAAATATTTGTAAATTATATTAAGATAAGGGTGAAACCGCATGAACAGCTTGTCGTTAACAATGAAAAAGACAAGATCCTATACTAAGACTACTACAACCTGCCAGGATTCCAATCACTACTACTCTTCTTTTGTACAGTGTATACAACATATAATTTGTTATATTATAATATTTTTCTTTTGTGTTTGATAATATTTGCCTGATTGATTAATACAACAATGTCTTTCTCTACTATGGTATTTCTTAATTTTGAAACTTTGGCATTATTTAATAAAATCTACATTTCACTGTAAAACATTGAGAATATGTGCATATTTTACACTTATAAGAGCAGCTTGTTTCTTTTCCTTGTTGGAATGTTTTTACCTTATTTTATAGATAAATTTTAGTTACTCCACTTGCACCATGAAGATACAATCTACTTTACACAACACATCACACCTCTAATTATGTATATGGATTCATCCAAACTGTTGTATATTTCAAGAATAGGAGTGGGGGACTCTCATGACATGGTATATAAATTGTGTATTGGTCATTAAAATTGTGTTATTGTGCATATTCATTATAGCCATGTGGAAATAATCTCTGTCTTCTCATTCTGTTGTTTGATGGGGTTGTATGTTACAATTTTTCCTTGCTAAAATTCAGACCCTTTGTTATTGTATTTTTGATGAGACATACTTGTTCTTCTGAGAAAATAATCGGTCAGTTTAACATCTCTTATAGGCATTGCAATTTTAATTGCCAACATTATATATATATATATATATATATATAATATAAAAGAAAAAGAAAAATAAAGTGACTCTATTAACAATGTAACAATTTAACAGTAAATATAATAATACAAAAGGTAAAACACTAAGAAAACACTAAACACTAAAACACTAAGAAAAAGTCACACTTGAGATTGCAAGTGTGACTTTTTCTTAGCATTTTATCCTTTTGTACTATTATAATTACTGTTAATTTATGTATATATATATATATATATATATATAAATTAACACTAATAATAAAAGTAGATAAAGATAAAACACAGAGAAAGAGTCACACTTGAAATTGCAATTTCAAGTGTTAATTTGTTACATTGTTAATAGTGTTTCTTTATTTTTATGTTTCATTAATGTATATATATATAAACTAACAGTATATATATATATATATTGTACTGTAATTTATACTGTAATATATACTGTAATTATATATATATATAAATTAACAATAATTATAAAAGCAGAAAAGGATAAAACACTAAGAGAAAGTCACACTTGTAATCGCAATATTTGTATTACAATACAAATCTTCTAGCCATAGAAGAACTCAGTAGTTTGAAATATAGTGATTATAAGTTTGACTTTCTCTTAGTGTTTTATCTTTTTCTGCTTTTATAATTACTGTTAATTTGTTACATTGTTAATAGTGTTAATTTATATTTGTTTTTCTTTTATAATATATATATATATATATATATATATATATATATATATATATATATATTACTAATATTCCTAAAATAGTTCTTTAAATTAGTTTGGTAGCTTATTAATAATTTATTTGTTTATTCATTGTAGTACCAAATTACCTACTTAAGGCCAACTAACAATGGAGGCAACAAAAGCATCAGTGGCAGACATTGGAATGAATCTTCAGAGGTTTGGCCTAATTGACTACATTTTGTTCTCATTCATGCTTTTCATCTGTGTCCTCATTGGAATCTATTTTGGCTTCTGCAGTGGAAAAGTTTCTGCCACTGATTATCTGATGGGGGGACGCAAAATGCAAACTTTCCCTGTAGCAATGTCTCTTATTGCAAGGTGAGTACTTTTTATGGCCATATTTATGCTGAATTAATCCATTCATAAACGAGATAAATGTTTAAAGTGTTGTTTATTTGCTATAAACTAATTATAGAATGTGTTAATGAACAACATTGAAATTTTTTGCTTTGTTTACATGGATCTTACACAAATAATCTGAGATAGATAAAAAAGGATCTATGATTTCAAACTACCATATTAGGACATAAAATCTCCAAAGAATATGTGATGGTACTAACTTGTATTTGTTTAATTTATTGAAATGTTTACTTTGTGAATTGTTAAATAAATTGCCTTTTAATATAGAGTTAAGCAAACTTTTTCCTGTTAAATTAGTGCAAGAAATGGTAAGACATATTTTTAACAAATGAAACGAATACTGAATGAGGCCAATTAAATTGAAATGTGTTAAGTATTTTGATTAATTATACATGGTTAAACACAAGTTGATACCACTAGAGCTCTGAATATTAAAAAGGTTATATCCAGGATGTGGAGGCAATATCAAGAATTTGGCTTTCCAGAAGAACAACTTCCAGGTAAATCAAGGATTTAAACTTCTACATTAGATAGGTTTTTGTGCCTATGGGCCTGGAAGAAAAAGGGCAATTGCTGCCATGTTAAGAAGTGACCTGAAGAATGTTGACAATTTAACTCTTTTAATCAAAACTGTTAGAAACAAACAGCCTGCTTTATTCCTGTAATTCATAAGGTATCCAGTTATTCACCATGGAGATCAGGAATGCCATTGCATAGAGCTGTGAGCTTGTAAAATGGCAGTAAGAACAATGGAGCTCTCTTCACAGATGAATCACACTTTGGTCATAATCCAGATTCTAAAAGAATACACAAATAAGACAATTAGGTAAGCAAAAGACTGAGGAATATACACAAAGTTCATTTGTTCAACGGATGTACCATTATGGTCTGGGGAGAAATAATGGCAAATAGAAAACAATATATCTTGTTTAGATTTGTGCAACGTGAATGCCAACAGGTACACATATGATGTTTTGCAGCTTGTGGTCCTTCCTATTGCTGAAGCATCTGGCTCTGAATTCCTATACATGAATGATAATGACAAAGTAATGATGCAGGGCATAGGCTAGGTGGTTAGAAAGAGACAATGGTATAGTATTAGAGTAGCCTCTCAGTTCACAGATCTAAATTCAATTAAGCAACTATGAGATATTCTTCAATGTAGAATTTTAGAGGATATTGAAAACATTGAGACTCTGGATTGACTGTTCATATATCTTCATTATCACTGGCAGAATATCAAAAAAGATTAAAACTGTAATCACATTTCTTCAAAGCCATTATTAAGCAAGATATAATTGAGAAGTTGTACAAATTACGAATGACATGAGCATCTTTGGAACATTTGAGAAAAGGGATTGATTTACATATTTTTGGTGACTGGTTAGTATCTTTAAAATTAAAAAAGAATGTTAAATTACATTAAAAAGGAAAAAAAAATTTATTTGTAAGCTATTGTGTTGTATTATGTTCCTTAGACAATTTGGACATATGTATTTGTTTACTAAACATCCTGTGTATACTAAAGTGCAGAAAAAAATTTGTACAACAAATTTATAAGTAGAAAGGTAATCAAAAAATGGAATAGAGTGCTTAACTGTATGCTGCATTAATTCAGTCATAAACTCCAAAACTACCATGGGTGGCTGAGATTGCTAAGGTATGGTCTCATGAGTGGGAGGTCAGGGGTTTGAATCCTGCCAGGACCGTCCTCCCTGACTGAGGTTTTTTACAGATTTTCCTCAGTCCTTATAAATGGCAAATGCGGGGAGGTACCCTAAAGTAAGCCTGGAATAAATATTGTACTTGAAGCTGTTGACAATGGAGTGGCAATATAACCCCAACTTGGGTATTAATTTTTTACACTAAACTCCATTCACTTACACAAAAGTAAGACATGTTTCGGGAGAATCTCTCCCATCTTCAGTTGCTCACTGAACCTCCGTTACTCAAAACTATGGCTGGCAGCCATAGTTCAATGAGCAACTGAAGAGGGAGAGATTCTCCCGAAACGCGTCTTACTTTTGTGTAAGTGAATGGAGTTTAGTGTAAAAAATGAATACCCAAGTTGAGGCTATACGCCTGGAATGTTTTCTTCCTTAAAAAAATTGTTTCCGAATATATCATTTCACCTCATATTTCATCAGTGTTCATTGCCTGTGGTGCCTCAGCAGCGAAAACAGGCTTTAAACAGCATTAAAAAAATATATAAATAAAAAATGAACTCCAAAGCTACAAATGTGTTTATGAATGGTTAGCAGGACTGAAAAGATGATAACTTAGTTCAAGCAAATCATTATTCTGTAAAATACATAGTAGTACTTCAGTAGATCACACGCCTTAATTAATTAATTAATACAGTTCAAATACAGTACTCATTCATAAAATTTACTTACTGTAATCCTCAAAATGTCTTGCCACTTCCACAAAGACCTGTACCTGAGTGACATTGTTTGATTTGTGGTTAGATTAGCATGCAGTCTACTTATGGCTGCACCTCCATCAATGACAATGGTTTACATTTAACTGGTCTGTTATGAGCACATGTTACATCCCAATATTGCATATTTTAACATTTTCATAAGTAATTATTACTACATTTATAGAGGAAAGATTATAAATTATTGAATGAGTTTATGCTCAAATAAGTATCAATTGTTCAGTATTATAACATATAGTTTATAATAATTGTTTTACCCTAGCATTTCAATTTCATTATTATACAATTTCTGTAATTCTAAAAAGAAAAATTATTCCATAAATTTGAATAAAGTTTATACAAACTTGTACTCTTGAATAGTCATCAAAAGTGTAAAAGCAACAATGGTAAGAGTGCCATCCAGTTCTGAACTTTGTTGGAGTGCCAATTAATTATAAATATATTGGTAGTTTATTGCATAAATAAACTGCTATATGTATTATACTAATGTAAAATGTTGTTGTGTTAAACATTGTGATATGCAAATGTGCCTTTTATCTTACACTGTAATGATATTTTGATATTTTTTCATGAGGATTATTGTTCCATGCATGTACATGCAGAAGAGAGTTAAAGTTTTAAGCTTATTTAAGAGTGATTTTCTTGAGTTTCTGGGATTCTGTTATTAATTTCAGAACTCTTCTCTATAATATAAGCAGTATTTTTATCTTTATTAATATGTGATATTTTGGTAAAGAATGCAATTAAGCAGAGATCTGTCTTAAGGATTTCTGGTTTCTATTTTGCATTTGCCTGTCAAAAACTGAAGTAAATAACATTACAATTTTTGATCAAGATTTGGCAGTAATGTACCATTAAGGTTACTTTCCTCCATCTATAAATCACATGCAATTTTCCTTTTCTCTTTCATTTATCAATCTTCATACTCTAAATTGCAATATTGGGAAATGAACATTTCTTGCTCTGAATACATTTTCATGTACCATAAGTTTCCCTTTGTTCAGTTTCCATATTTGATATAAAATTAAAAGGAAATTCAGAAGAAAAACATTTTTCAGAGTTTTTAATAAGTAAACATTTTCATTTAAAAGAATTTTTTCTCTCTTTACAATGTAACTGAAATGACATTTTTCAAGCTTATTTATGTTGAGAGTATTGTTGCTTATGTTAAGTTTTTAGTGAAACTGTATTAATAATATTGTATTTCAGTCCAAGATTTGAAATTTATCATAGGGATTTTTCATCCAACATTTCATAGTTATTGTCTATCATTATTACATGCACAAAACTAAGAATTATTTTGAATTATTGCTATGTAACTAGTAATTTTTTTTTCCAGTTTCATCTCAGGCATTACACTGTTGGGCACTCCCACTGAAATCTATGTTTATGGTATACAATATCTCTACATAACAGGGGGTGTTGCCATAATGGGTCTAGTAATGAGTTATTTGTACCTGCCAGTCTTCCATGATCTTCAACTAACTTCCACCTATGAGGTAAGTTGATTCTTGCAGAAAAGATTTTTTTTTCCTTAATCTGGATTAAAACTGATTATAACTTACAGAATTTTGTATTTTCAGTATCTGGAGAGGAGATTCAATAAGAATGTTCGTCTTTTTGGCTCATTTCTGTTTTCTATTGCACTGGTGAGTATTTATTAACAAGAAAGAAAAATAAAGGGGGGGGGGGAAGCTAAAGGAAAGACTCATGATTTTTCTATACTTTCAATTAGAATATACTATTTTCTTGCTTTTCATGCATTAAATTTTATATAACTTTCTTTATTGTACATTCATAAGTTGTAAGATATAATTTTATAGTACTTTTATATATTATTAAAGTAAATTTAGGTGATTGAACATAGGTCAAATTATAAATAGCTTTAAATAGAAGAGAAAAAATGAAGTGGATTGAAACAACTCGCACATTTATAGCAGAATAAAATAAAATGTATATAAATTGTGATAAAAAAAATATAGTCAACAGGGAAGCAATGAAATCAAATATAAATTTATTCAGAAAGAAAATAGTTATTTTAGAAATATATAATCATAGGATTTATGAAAGCAAGTGGGAAAAAATGAGAATTTTCAGTTAAAATGATTGGGGATAGTAGTCGAAACTCGAACTTCAAGAGAGTTAATAAAGATTGATCGTTTTAATGTAAGAACAGTAAATAAGAGAGACAATATAGTACAATAAAACTTCTTTTACCCAGCACCCAAATAGCTGGAAATGTAAAACAACAGCATTTTCCAATAAAAGACAGAGGAAGAGAAAACATATTGTAATTTTAGATATGTGGTCATTTTGGTGAAATTCGTTGTCTTCTAATAGCATCATAGATGCAATGTATGGATGTGGTTTCAAAGTAGAGAGCATGGTAACGTCAACATGGCATGGTTTTACACTTAATAGTGTCACAGTAGCCAGTGTGATAACGCAGCACACCACAGCACCTGTGGATAGTAGCTAAAGTGAATTAACTGCTGCTGCACTAGATTGGGCGAGATGTAAGCAAAATATTGCAACAGAAGTTGGAACTGTTGTGTAAAATGGAGAAGGGTGTTTGTGGATCATAGTTAATGGAAGAATCATGATGTGCTGCTTTGTCTTCATAGTTGTAATCAGTTACGATATTGCCTACCCTGACTCTTGACATCATGATGGCCAACAATTAACAGTGTTATCTGGTAAGAAATTTTAGTATGTTTTTTAATATGAACTAACAGGTAAATTCATAGTGTTAAGTACTAAAAATAAAGTTTGTATTTCAAAATTTAACTTTAAAAAATTCATATGAAAAATGCTCAATTTCTGAATGGAAAATTTTTCCTTTCAATAGGTCTTTACATAACCTATAAAAGCATTTTCTATTATTTAGCAAAATTGGTTATCCAGCACCAGCTTTATCTCATAGTTACTGGATACAGATTTTACCATTAAGTCAATTTGGCAAGATTCCATAATTAGCAATGAAGAAAGGTTGCATGTTTTATAGGATCAAAATTCATGCAAAAATCTTAATGAGTTTTCAGCAGAAGCAATCAGTAATAAAAGTCTAAAGTTTTTAATTGATCACTTATATAATTTTAAGATAATAATAAAAATTTAAAATATAGGATGTTAGAGCATGTAGAAGAATAGTGTAAAAAAAGTTATTATAATTTTTAAACTTGCTAATTTTAAACAGTTGAGATAAGAAGAGGGTGCAACTGAGCTAGAAACAAATGTAATGAATGTGCTTAATATAATTTAAAAGGTTTAGCAGATGGAGTATTGGATGTTTATATAAGAAGACACTGTTTGTAGACACATACAAGTATTTAATACTGAGGAACTACGAAGTATATAAGTACATTACTAAAAGTATTCACCATGTAACTTATGAAATCTAGTGGAGGAGGGGAAAAAAACAGTAAATTAATGACGTAAATGTAAATTGGAACTTAACACAGTGAAGCCAATCATATTAATGGATATCATTGTATGATTCAGTTGAACTACACACTCTTAAAGCTTCACTTACTTTTCATAAATGTATGGAACCGGTTTCGAGAACATTTTGTTCCCATCTTCAGCCATGCTAAGGTTCAAGGTTGAACCTTAAGGTTCAAGGTTGAACAAAATGTTTCGGGAACAAAATGTTCTCGAAACCGGTTCCATACATTTATGAAAAGTAAGTGAAGCTTTAAGAGTGTGTAGTTCAACTGAATCATACAATGATATCCATTAAGTAAATTAATGATTTGTGCAACAGTTAAGAAATAATTGCATTGTTAAAATCAAGAAATAAATATATCAATTGGACAAAAAAAATTAGAAGGTAGAATAGAGTTAAGGAAACAAGCTCAAATCAAAAAGTTACATAGGAGAAAAATAAGAGAAGGGGAAAAAACATTTGACCATATTCAACCTATCCATGCAGCAACAAAATAGTGATACTTGGATAGCACTGAAAATCTGAAGAAAAATAAAAGATATGACATGGAATACATCAGAATGAATAAATGGAAAATATATTTCCAGGCTCTTTTGACAAAACAAAGACAAACTTATTTAAAAGGAACCTTTAAAGATATAACAGATATAAACAAAAATAAAAAAAAGACAGTATCATTTTGGGTTTAATGAATATTAAGATCATCGATTCTTTGAATAACAAAAAAGTGTATGTAGTAAAAATGAGATACTAAAAGGATTGATTAGTGTGAAACAATTCAATTAAATCATAATTAAAAATCTCTCTGTTTAAAATGAACAGCTAGCTATTATATGATTAGAAAATTGGATTCCTGCCTATAACACATAAGTAAAAAATTAATAAATTAATATCAAAATTATAGGCTGTAACATTAGTACTATCAAGAAAATAAAGATACATATTTTATGGAATACTTCTTCTCAGGCTTTTCTGTGGAGGGTATGAAAGTTAAATCTATCGTCCAATTCACTGAGTATCCATAGGAAGCAGAAATGACTCCTCTAGGACGTTGCTTGCATGTGCTGGCCCCCAAAATTTCAACCTTTAATTTCCTATAATATGCATACTGCTTTTATAGGTATTAAAAAAAAATCTGTGGTTGTGATGCTATTTCTGTAAACAAAAATTTAAATATGAAAAATTTTAATTTCTTTAGGAGATTATAGAGAAATAAAACTTTATTAATGGATATCATTGTATGATTAGTTGAACTACACACTCTTAAAGCTTCACTTACTTTTTATAAATGAATAAAAAACTTCACTTACTTTTTACTCACTTACTTTTTATAAAAAGTAAGTGAAGCTTTAAGAGTGTGTAGTTCAACTAATCATACAATGATATCCATTAATATGATTGGCTTCACTGTGTTTAAGTTCCAATTTTACATTTAAGAAATAAAACTTTATTTCTCACTTCCTTTAATGGGCAGGCTCCTCACACTGAAGACCCTGTAGACTGGTCAGTTATGACCCTGACTATTTAACATACAGTTAATCTCAAAGGAATGTGATACTTGTTGCAGGCTGTCTTATCTAGAGAATTATTGGAGTTTTATGCTCTGTATTAGCAAAATTTATATTTTAATTCTTCCAGACACTTTTGTACCACTCTTAAGTAAACATAAATTTAAAGGTTTCAAAAATTATAGGAGCATATATTGTGCATATTATCATATATATTTATATAAAATTATATAAATGGGTTTGGTGAGCAACTGAAGATGGGATAGATTCTCCAGAAATGTGTCTTGGTTTTATGTAAGTAAATGGAGTTTAGTGTAAAAAAAAATTTAAAAAAATAAATATCTAAGTTTAGGATACTCTAGTACAATTCATTAGAACTTATGAAATTATAAATTTTCAAGAAATGCGAGTAAGCAGTCAGATTTTCTCAGAGGAAAATCCTTCATGAATAGTCTGTATTTCCTCATATCTAACAAAGCACATAAACTGCGCCAAGTATTCTACCAAAGTCAACTGATCAAATTGGAGGTCAAAGTATGTATTATGCTTCACATATTTCTATCACTTGGTCTTTTAGCACGAGTACATGATGTCATTTATATGGCAATTTTAGCATCTATACATTTTTAGCAATAAGGAACAATGGAAACTAATTGACTGATTGACTAACATATATTGAACAGCAAAAAAATGTCCAACTCATTAACTGAATAAATAGGGAGAGAAACTTGTTTAAATACAGGAGAGGAGGCCAAGAAACCAGTGATACGTTATGACTTTTCTAGTGCTAACTACAATTCTAGGAATTCATAGCTTGCATGGTTGTTGTAAGGTGTCAATTTGTACAAAAGGTCTAAACTGTGATGCCAAAGAGTGATTAAATGTTGCAGAATACTTCACTATGTGCTGGTGTTCTCCAACATGACAAAACAATGCATTAGTATGCATTATTATATTCTTTTTTTCGCAATTCATATACATTTTATTTTATTCTGTTATATACATGCAAGTGGTTTAAATTCCATTTCATTTTTTAATTTATGTTAAAACTATCTATGTCTGATCTATGTTTAATCTCCTAAATTAGGTGTCTTCAGCAACTTGTGGTAGTACCTACATCTGTCATTTAATTTAAAGAATAACAAAGTTGGCTTCCTTAATATTTTTTAATCTAAAACATTAGAGCATTGCTTGCAGATTCAATTAAATCATTTTGTACATGTTAGTCGGTAAGCACTGTCCTCTGTTCCAAAAAAGAGCTCAACCTAGCTGTACAATGCATATTTTCGTTAACTGTGTCCCAAAAGAACCCTCTCTCAAACATTTGAAGCTTCAAAGGAAATTAGCTTACAGAATTTTCAGTGCAGCAATATTCTGTTAAAAACAAAATTAATTGTTATTGCTCTAGCAGAAGTATTTTCTTCTGTTAATACATTTTTCTTTTTTGACAGATAACTTGGATGCCAATAGTGATCTATGTACCTGCCTTGGCATTTAATCAAGGTATGTAAAGACTTTTGGATTTATTATATAAAAGGCACCAATTTTACACCATCATTCAAAAGAGCATCAGCACATAAACTTCATCATTTTCATTTAAAAATATACAATTTACTCTTAAACGTTTATCTTGAAATTTGTTTTTAGTATTCATTAAACATAATTGAGAATGAAAATAATGCTTAAATATGAACTCCTCAATATGATTTTCAAGAGTATAATTTATAAGGTAACATACCATTTATTAGTATAAGTAATACAAATCTGGCAGCCTTCTAATTTCCCTGTCAAGTTCCTGCCATATATAAGTCTGTAGATCTAAATTTATTGCAAAAAAATTGAAATCAGATGTAGGAATTCATGCAATATAAAGTCCGTTATTATATTTTAAGCATTCACATCTGTTGGGCAATAAAGAGATTCCATATTTCATTATGTTTGGGATAAGATACATGGGCTGGGTTTCTTCAGGAGCTTCTTTTCCTCTTAAATAATAAATTCCGCAGATCTTAGGCGCCAATGAGCTCTAGACTCATTTGAACCATTTTTAGTTTATTTCATTCACACTGAGCATCTATGGAGTTACATGAAATATTAAATGGTTACAAAAAATTCACAGAAAATCTCTTTTTATTAAAAAAAATTGGTTGAGATGCTCCATATTTGCAATAAAAATTGAAAGATATATCATTTGAAAATTGACTTCTCTGATATACCGCTTTCACATATATACTATGTTCAGATAAAACTTTTGGAAGTAAAGACTGCATTGCTAGAATAATGATTTAAGTTGTCCACACATAAATAATAAGCTATATGTTCATATATAAACACTTCAAAAATGCTTCTAAAACTTAAACCAGAAGTTCTGCATTTCTCCCATAGTTCATTAAACCATGTCACAAGAATTTTCCCATATTTTAACCAGTGAAAATTGATCCTTTTAGGTTAAATATAAGTGTATATGCTGAAACTATTTTTCTGAAATATTTAACATTTTCATTAGCCTTTTCCGCGAATGCCTAGCTCACACCGCTTCCCGAAACACCGCTCCAAACCGGTCGATGATACTTGGTGCTGGTAGCATCACTTCCAGGACCAGGCTTATAACTGTAGGGTTTCCTGTTACTACGTTTCTCAGGGAAACGAGGCAGAAAATGATTGTACCAGTAGCCCAACTGTCACTACATTACCGATCGTATCATTAACAGAATGTTTGTGGTTTGTTCTATCTCTACGTGTCTTCAAAGAAGCTTCTCTACGGATCGCGTCATTTCTTTGGGGCAACGCAAACTTTTAATACCTATGGTTGAGGTCCATTCAGTCTCAAACTTGTCTCTTTTGAGATTTCGCTTGACTTTCGTCGACATTGACTTTGCTCACTCGCCAAGACCTCGGCTGATATTCGGATGTCCTCCAAACACTTTTGGTATAGCACCTCTCAATAGCTTTCTGGCAAAGATCCCAGCCCAACATGCCCCAGCGGGCTTTCGCGTGAGGTTCACCAAAGCACGGTTTCCTTCATTTGAAAGACGGCCGGCCTTCCGGGTTCTTATTGCCCGCGCCGCTCACTCCCTGTCTTTCCGGATGTCGAAGCATTATGTTATCCTAAGCGCTATGAGAGTCCATAGGCTGCCGCCTTAATTTCCTCCTTGAGAAAGCCGGTTGGCCACTAACGAGCACCGAACACCCTGCAAATAGTTTTTGATGCATTGAGTTGATGTTTCAACGTTCCCACATCTCGGCGGCAGGTTTAATGCACCACTGCATTGCCGACATCCGTCCTTTCCTACTCCCTAAACAGTCTGTACAGATGGTTGATTTCTAGCACATTAAAAAAAAAAAAAAAAAAAAAAAAAAAAAATCGTATTTAAAAAAAAAAGACACATGATATGATACATTTAACATATTATAGTATTTTTATGTTATCATTTGGAGTTTTTGTTTGTTTGTTTAAGTTTTTTGGTGAAATTTGAATAGTTTTACTCAAAATTACCATTAAAAAACGTATATATCGAGGGTGCCAAAAATGTATACACACTTTCACAGTCGATATCTATTTAATATATTTCAAAGTTGGGCCGAAAAACAACAGTAATATGTAGTATGATCTGTAAACAGATGTGACTCACATACAGTATGCTACGTGACAGATAAATCAACAGTGAACAAATGAAGCCAAGATTGTCGTAAATCAGCAATGAACAAATGAAGTCAAGATTATCATATGATGTTTTGACTCACATTACGTTATGCTACCGTTGCTACAACAAAATAGAGCCAAGGTAATCGTTTGAGCAGCGGAAAGTAATTTTGAAGTGGTATTGGAAAACCGAGAATGTTGTTGAAGTTCAAAGGCAATGGAGACGTGTGTAAGAACAGAGCCGCCAACGCGAGTAACAACTGCACGCATTCGAGACAAATTAGAAACGCATGGTACCGTATGCGATGTTCACAAGTGCAGAAATTGGAGACCTCGCATAGCAACAAGCCCCGCTTCCTGGGCTATGGTTTTGGAACGTTTTGAGCACTCACCGCAAAAATCTACAAAGCAATGTGTACGTGAGACTGGGATTGGCAGAACCTGCGTACGTCGTATTATTACAACAAAGTTGACAGTTTTCGTTCCAAGACTTTTGTATAAGTAGCTGTAAAAGTCTAAGATGATTAGTGCTCATCATTTTCTCTTTGTGTGAATTCAGTTTTGTTATGTTAACACAGTTTTTTTCTTTGCTTGAAGTGTGTATACATTTTTTTGGAACCCTCTGTCTGCGTTTATGCGCGCGCGCGTTTTTTAACTCTAGCAGCCGCAATTTTTAATTTTTTCTCAACAAAACTCAGAATATAACGATCAACTAGCATACGATTCATCGAGTTCGTTTAACCAGTATAAAATTAGACCATTGGGAATAGGGGTTAACCTAACACGGATATTTAAAAATCGCTCTAGCAGCCTCAATGTTTGTTTTTTCTCAAGGAAATTCTGTATATACCAATGAAATAAAACAAGAAAAATAGGTTCTGAAAATCAGCAAAACAAGACTGTTACGAGAGAGGGTTTACCTGAAACCCAAAATTTTAAATAATTATTTTTTTAAACTCGGTATATGCGTTTAAAAAACAATAAAAATAAAAATCTGAAAATCAGAGAAAGCGGACCATTAAGAGTGGAAGTGTACGATTCCTTGTGCCTCTTTGAAATAATGAAAACAAAAGAAGAGCTAAAACACTATAAGATGTTTTACGATTTATTGGTGTGACTTTCTTTTATGTCTTGTATCCTGTTATTTTAATCACAGAAACATGAAACATGATGAAATATCTAAATTTTGTTATTATGAAAGTAGTACTTTTCGGGTGACAGAGATAACCTCTTTTGTCTTGTGATCAGCGCGTCTATCAGTAGATGCAGAGGTCCCGCGTTCGGACCCCATAAGATCAATTATCTAGATAATTTTGTTCCTTACTTTGAAAAGATGAATACCAGGTAACTTTAAATGTTGCAGACTCCGTGCTTATTTATGCACTCATTTCATCAAAATATTCATTCAGCGTTTCTTTAGATCTCCCTAATGAGGGGCATTAAATTGTAAGGAGAAAAAAAAAATTGACAAAATTTGAATTATAGTGTAACAAACCTGCTTCTTCCATCACAATTTTTGTGCGTTAAGTGGAGTATTCATAAACTGTCAAAAGTTATCATTTACTTAATACAGGAGCAGAGATATTAAATTTCTACAGCATAAACCATCAACATCTTTCCTAGCATATTTAATATAATAAAACTAACAGACAATTTGACAGATCAATTTGTACAATAACCAGATTTTTACACTTGATAAAGGTATTTTTTCCTGTGGTGCTTTTAATGACTGCTTTTTCCCTCGTAAGTGAAGAAAGCAAACCAGTCATTTATGCGGCATTCCTCGACTTTCTATTTAACTTTACAGCCACCCAAGCATCATTTCTTAATATTACTTTGCAATGCGAGGACGTTATAGTATATAGATTTTAAAAATTATATCAGGTTCATTTCTGAAAGTTTAGTCTCGCAAGATGCAAGCTGCTAATACTTGATCTCAATATATCCTAGAGGCATATAAGGCCAAAAACATCCTGTAGTATGCATAAGAGTTTATAATGAGAATCAGCTTAGATTTATTACCTTGTTCTACATTTCTGGTCTCTGGTTGCTTGCTGACCTACTGCTTTTCATGGTCATACAAAACTCCATTGTATAGAAAAAATAAGATAGATTACCTTATAGGTTTTTGCTTTAACAAATGTTTAAGAATGGCACAAAAAGTACAAGAGTTTTATTTAATTGAACTAATCTGTGAATGAAAAATTCTTTTAACTTTTATATATTGCCTTTCATGAAAAACTATAAATAAAATCAAATATAAAATATTACTAATATCAAAAACAAACTATTTTTCAGTCACTGGCATCAATGTCCACATCATTACTCCAGCTGTGTGTCTTGTGTGTATCTTCTACACTTGCGTGGTGAGTGATGAAATGAAGATATGTCCTTGTGAGTTGACCTTAATTGTGTTTTAGTAACTGTTTAACATAAACTTCAAATGTATAAAAATGTATAAGTAGTTAATTTATTATTTATGTTGGTTTACATATTGAGTCAAAATCTCCTGCAGCCTGGAAATGGTGAATAGAGTTGGTAATTTTAATATATATTTAAGTAATACAGATTTTCATAGTGAAATATAATATAACTTATTTATGAGGAATTCACTCAAATTTCACTAGTTTTGTTCCACTTGCTTGGACATGTTTTGAAGGCTAATGTCTGACAGTGGAACTGTGCTGATGATAAAGGCAACAGCATTTGAAACGGGTCTAAGTAAATGGAACAAAACTAGTGAAATTTCAGTGAATCACTCATGAATAAGTTATATTAAAGTTGTCAGTGTTTGCCAACTCTGTGTAAAGCCTTTCACTCATATATGATATCAAGTAGATGGAAACAGACTAGCAAATTCTAAGCCCAAGATCGGGGGTTCGAACCTGGTCAGGATCGATGGATTTTTTCGGGCGTAAAAATCCTAAGTATGGCTTTCTTCGGAAGGAAAGTAAAGCCGTGGGTCCTATATCGTACATTTACAACACAAAAAAGAACTTCAAGCCTGAAAAAAGAGGCCTCTGAGCAAAATTGGTCAGCCTTTTCACGCCCTGAATATAATGGGACACTGATGACCTGAGATGTTAAAGAGTGTCCATAAATAAAACAAATAAAAAAAAAAAAAGTAGCAAAAGCTGGTATATTATAAATTAACAAACTAAACTTAAATTTGTTTATAAATATATATCCATTTATTAAACTTAAGTACCTAAATTTTAAAAATATTTTAAAAATTATGAAATATAAAAACTGTTTCTTCATCCTTCATCATCATTTTTAAATGTTTGAATATTTTAACTATATTTTTGTTTATTATTATGATGAAGACTTTATTTTTATATATTTTTAATATTTCTTCCATACATATTTTCCTGATGTTTCTGGAAACATCTGATAAGAAAAACTAACGGGGATGTTTCTGATTTTTCAGAAATACTTCACAGAAGGTTACTGTTAAAGTATTAAACAATTACATTTTAACAAATTATTATTGAGGAAATCATTCAAATTTCATAATTTTGTTCCACTTGCTTTCCTCAATAATAATAATTTGTTATATTATACTATATTTCACTGTAAAAATTCCTGCTATTCAAAACGAATTAAACTTTATTTTTTTGCTTTCCTGAGGTACTCTATCCTCCAAGAATTAATCATTCATGAATTTATGTTTACTGTCACTCCATCATGATGCCTACCTACAGATGTATTATTAATATTCTTGAAACATTTTTTGATGAATCAGTAGAAGGAAGTTCTAACCTTTAAGTTCCCACATTGCAGCTCTCTTTGCCCAAATGATGATAGGAATGATTAATAATAATAATAATAATAATAATAATAATAATAATAATAATAATAATAATAGATGATATTGAAACTAGGATATTAACATTATCAGTAGTATCCTTTATTTACACTAAAATTAAATTGTATCATTAGATAGTATACCTAATTTCAAAGTTAATTGTTACTGCCCACCTTGTGTAGGATAGTATGTGAAATAGTACATAACATTTGTGAAATATTAGGATTGTTCAAAATTGGTCTTATAAAATGTGCTGTACCTGGAATGATCTGCCAGTGTTTACATGCATCTCTGTGTGTCTTGCAAAAGGGAGAAATCACATGGGAAAATTCTCAGAATATAGTCTTCAGCCTTCATTGCAGATCACATATATATAAAGTGAAAAATGTTACTGCTGGAAACTTGGAATTCCAGTTTAGACTATTCAGAATTTTGCCACACACAACTGGATAAGGTAACATACATGAACTCAGTATAACAGCTTAAGGAATAATGATTTGCCATTCATTAGTCTCCATGTAAAAGAATCAATATTACATATGCTCAAATAGTTACTAGATCTATCATGTTGCAGGAGATTTTGATCTAGGAATTTAACAAATTTCTTTCCTGTTCGTATCTTAATAACTTTCTTTGCTTAATCATGCAATTAGCACATGTAATTAGCACATGAAAATGGACACCATGTTATAATTACAAACATATCTTACTTCTATGGTTTCAATTATAAGCATCTGAAAACATGAATCTCTGAATGCTTTATTTATTTATTTATTTATTTATTTATTTATTTATTCCATTTTAAATGCATTACAAGTAATAGGGTTGCACTGAATAATTAATAAGCTAAATGTGATAAAATGATTTTGATGATATACCAAATGAAATTATAAACATTTCTTAAAGATCAACTGCCTGAAATCTTTATTCACATTATCAATATATCAAGGAACATTTCCAGACATCTTAAAAAAGATAAATGTCAAGACCAATAAATAAAGTAAAGAGGAAAATTATAAAGAATTATAGATCAACTACACTTTATCCTGCACTTATGTGTTCAACTTATTTAAACTAAACTCCAGTTACGTATATAAAACTAAAGACATGACTTGGGAGTATATTACTGCTCCATTGTCTACAGCTTTGTAAGTACAATTTATTCAATTACTCTTTGTTCCACATTTTCAAAAGTACTAGAGAGCACATATCTAGAACAACTTTAGATATATCTAATAAAAATCAAATATTATATCTAATTGGCAGTTTAGATTTCAAGAACATAAATCAACAATAGATGTGATAAAAATTACAAATAATGTAATAATAATAAACTAAACGAACATCAAAATATAGATGCTAATTTTACTAAATTTGTCAAAAGCCTTTGACTCGTGAAATCAGACATTTTCATAAATGAATTAGAGATGTATGGGGTCAGGGGGCTGGCAAAAAACTGGTTAAAAACATATTAAAAAACAGAACACAAAATATAGAAATAAAACATAAGAGGTATGGTAGAAAAAATTAAATCAAATTTCCAGATTATAAACAGGGAATTTTTAGGGTTGAAAATTGGGACCATTCTTGTTTCAAGTAAATATAATTACATTTTTAAATTAGTACAAAAATGGGGGGATAGCAATAGGATATGTGGATTATATGACAATAATAATAAAATATATAACTGCAGAAAATGTGGAATCTAAAGCAAATGTAATTCTAACTATGGTAAAACAATATTACTCAAATTTAGATATGATACTAAATATTAAAAAAAAAACAGTATGAATTTATTTTGAATGCTCTGCCAATTCAATTAAACTGAAAATAGAGGGGTAAGACATTCTAGAAACACTATCCTCAAATTTTCTATACTTGATAATAAACAAGCAGTTAAGCTGGAAACAGAAAATTTAAGCCATTTACATAATGAGGCAAGTGAGAAAATTAGTAGACTTCTCTAAAAACTCAATTAGGAAACTAACCCAAATGGAAATTGAATCTTAGCCCATATATGGCAATCTATTGTTAAAATTGAATGATTTAACATGGCTATCTATTCCACTTCAACATAATTTTATATACATACATCAAAATTTTTATTTCTAATTTGTATAAAAAGAACTTATTTATTTTTATTTCCTGTTTTTTATGGCTGTTAGATTTAGGAACTACGAAATGACATATAATTAAATATTGTACTTATGAAGCTGTTGACAATGGAGTGATAATATACCCTATTAGAATTTATTAAATGTGTTCACAATAACTCCACTTATACACATTAAGACATGTTTTGGGGGTAATCACTCAGCTGTTGACTGACTACTTGATGTTGGTGGCTGGATTGCACAATGCTTCTATGGTGGTCTCTGTTGGTTCAAATAGGAACTTGCTAGATGGAATATTTTTTCTATTTTTCAGGATGAATTTTTTTTCCCCTAGTAGATAGGTCTATGGGTTGTGAAGTTCTTTCAGCAGCTTAGCCTCTCATTTAATTTTGTGATTTTTGGGTCCAAAAGTGAGCATGATTTAGCTATTTGTTTAAATGCCTAAAGTCTTCCTTTCTCTGAATTTTTAAATTTCTCTTCATTTTTCCATGTGTTTTTTATTGCAATCTGCACATTTAATTTCTTAAATTCCTGATTTCTGTTCTATTGGCATGGTATATTTTACTGTGAAACGTAAGTACATTTTTATATTATATTTGTACTTTGTGGCTAACTTTATGCCATGTTCTTTGAATATTCTATTAAATTTATTGCAGTAAGTTGAATGATATTTGAAACTTTAGAATTTGTGTCTTTACTTAATGTTCTTCAGGGTAGATATCTCTCTTATAGATTTTTATCTTTTAAATTAATTGATAGTTATAATTATTATGTCTTTGTTCAAATCTTGATTTATTACTATATTAATTATCTGTTGGTATTGTGATTTATTTCTGTGAGTGGGATGTTAATTATTCTGTGTATCAAGCTGTGGAACATCACGTATTTGTATGAGAAAATGAAAAATTTTAGAAAACCTATAAAATCAAAAGAAATAAAAAATATTACAGAAGTCATTAAAGAAATTAACAGATAAACCAGTAATATATATATAAAGGCAGATAAAGGAAATAAAGTAGCCATTTTTAGTATAATAATTACACAGATAGAGCTAAAAGAGGAATATTACAAACCAATACAAAAGAATCCTCTAAATAGTTGCAATAAAATTTTAACCAAAGCATTCAAGAAAGTTAAAAATATAATCCACAACTGAAAGAAAGTCACACAAAGCAATCCAGTACTATTTAGACTTTACATACTTCTTAAAATCCATCAAAATGATAACAGCATGAGACCAAATAATTAACAATATCAATTCACCCACATACAAAATAAAAAAATAATAATAATATTAAATGACAATTTCAATTCTTTTAAAAATTTTCAAAGCCTGGGCATTAAAAATTCATTTTATGTGGTTCAAAAACTTCAGAATATCAGAATTGCAATGGTGTCTTTTGATGTGAAAGCCTTATTCCCCAGCATCTCAATAGAAAATCTTATGCAAATGTTAAGAAAATGGCTAACCTCCTTAAATTACAAACAGAATAATTGGTAAAATTTACTAACAGATGCATTCAGCAAAATTTCTTCAGTTTTAACCAAAAAATTTACCAACAACTGGAATTTAGCAGTGGGAAACCCCTGTCTCCATTTCTAGCAGATTTATTCATGAGTTCCATTCAGATACATATCACCAAAGTCTTTCCATTCATTTTGATAACATTGTATAGGTGTGTGGATGGCACATTTGCAATAGTACCCAAAAACATTCAATAGATGCCCTGGAACTCTTTAATTTACAACATAAATCTATACAGTTCACCATGGAAGAGAGGAAAATAGGTGGCTCCTATTCCTAGATTTAAAAATTATAAATGCAGACAAACTGGAATTGGGAATGCTCAGAAAAGAGCCACATAGAAAATGACATAAAAAATTGCATTATCCCATCCCACATAAAATATGCGATGTTAAACAGCTTGGATGTTATGTTATACACATAATAATTAACCCCCACTCACAGAAACAGTGTATAAAACAGAATACAAACAGATAGTTAATACAGCAAAAACATAGGATTGCAAAACTAAGGTAATTGAAAGGTTTGTGAAATTTGATCTACACTTTATATAATTTGGTGTGCTGAATTAAAATATAGCCATTTTTCTCTTCCATGTAAGGCTTCTTCACACAGTTAATTTGAAAATATGGGAAAAGGTGGATTAACTCACATTATGATCAAAACATTGTTCTGAAAATAAAATTAAAAATAGTATCATGTGCATCTTTTTAACCAGAAAATCACTCCCAATGTTCATTTACCTTTACAGATTCTGATGATGCCTTTTTGTTTTCCCTCAAAGCTCCATCTGCTACCTCTCTTCTTGTAAGTTGCTTATGGCAGTTCCCTGTGCAACATTCAACAGTAGTCCACAATCATGTTGATGTTCCATGTACCCTGGTATCTTGTTCTACTGCTTTAACATCTTGGTGGAATCTCTTACTTTGTTCTTCACTTAGAGCACACAAGATTTTTGAGAAAGTAATTCAAATGGGGATGTAGAAACGTACATTCAGACTCGTTGAATAATCCAGCCAGGACCCCAGCTTTTCCTCAGTCCTCATAAATGGCAAATTCTGGGGAGGTACCCTCAACTTAGGCCTGGAATGTTTCCTTCCTCAAAAAAAAAAAAAAAAAAAAAAATCCCAATATATAATTTTATCTCATGTATAATGTGTCCACTGCATGGTGCCTCAGTAGTAAAGATGGGCATTAAATATCATTAAAAAAAATGACTCATTGAATGGGCAAAATCTTTGAATTTCACTAACATGCTTTTGATTGCACATTTAAATTTTGGTGCTTGTTGCTTCCAAGAAATTTCTGTGCAGTAAGCTTCTTTTTAAACAATCTCCACATTTGTTTTGAATACTTCATCTCTAAAGAATTTTCAAGTAACTGTACCCACGAAAACACCTTCTTTCACTTTTGCTTCTACAAGTCCCTGAAATTTACTGCTTTTTTTTCTCCTGTAATGGAACTGCTGGTTTGTCCTCCTTTTTAAATATAACATCTTTTTATTCAAAAAAAATATGAGAATAAACGACTTTATCTTTCACAATTGAGAAAATAAAATAATATAAATACAGGATTTATCTTAATTGATATCATTGTATGATTCAGTAGAACTACACATTATTAAAGCTTCACTTACTTTTCATAAATGTATGGAACCAGTTTCGAGAACATTTAGTTCCCATCTTCAGCCAGGCTAAAGTTCAACTGTCAGAACATTCGTTGAGCTGTGGGAATGTATATTCTGCTCTGGTGGTGGTGTGATAAACTTGTAGTTTATGTTTTCATCCCCGGCAATGTTGAAGTTCATTATGCTGTTTTTGTATTTGTAGATGTAGATTTTCTCCCAGGTTGCTAATTCCATAGGCCATTGTACTGATTTTAATAATTTTGCTTTATTTATTATGTCGTGATTTTGTGTCCAAAAATGATATGCTACTGCTGATTTCTCTATTTGCTTGTACTTTATGTTCCTCAAATGTTCCTTTAACCGTGTGCCTATGTTTCTCTTTTGTTTTCCCTATGTAGATTTTTTCACATTCTGCACAGTTTATTTTGTAAATACCTGATTTTTCTTCTTGTGGAATACTGTCATTAACATTATCTATCTGTAAGTTTTTAACATTAAATCTATTAATCGGTGCCAACCTGATATTAAAATCTTTGAGAATATTCTGAAATTTTTTTGTGGCCCATGGATGATATGTGAATTTTTTAAAAATTAGTTTATCTTTTCTTGCTGAAAGTGTTGTGGTTTCTTTGATATGTTTTTGTCTCTTGAGTTTCTGCACCTTTTTATGTATTAGTTCTTTTTAATACCATTTTTAACTGCTGTTTCTTCTATTTGTTTGTATTTATTAAAATATTCTTCTTTGCTAATTTGTAGGTTAACTAGCCAGTGTGTAAAACTGTTAATTACTGCATGTTTGTGTGCTGTGGGGTTAAAACTGTCAGCTTTGATGTGATTATCTCCGTGTGTATTCTTTCTGTATATTCCAAATTTAAGATTTTCTTGGCATTTCATTATTTTAATATCCAAGAATGGCAGCATGTTATGTTTTGATATCAGGTTGGCACCGATTAATAGATTTAATGTTAAAAACTTACTGATAGATAATGTTAATGGCGTATTCCACAAGAAGAAAAATCAGGTATTTACAAAATAAACTGTGCAGAATGTGAAAAAATCTACATTGGAAAAACAAAGAGAAACATAGGCACACGGTTAAAGGAACATTTGAGGAACATAAAGTACAAGCAAATAGAGAAATCAGCAGTAGCATGTCATTTTTGGACACAAAATCACGACATAATAAATAAATAAAAATTATTAAAATCAGTACAATGACGTATGGAATTAGCAACCTGGGAGAAAATCTTCATCTACAAATACAAAAACAGCATAATGAACTTCAACATTGCTGGGAATGAAAACATAAACTGCAAGTTTATCACACCACCACCAGAGCAGAATATACATTCCCACAGCTCAACGAATGATCTGACAGTTGAACTTTAGCCTGGCTGATGATGGGAACTAAATGTTCTCGAAACCAGTTCCATACATTTATGAAAAGTAAGTGAAGCTTTAAGAGTGTGTAGTTCAACTGAATCATACAATGATATCAATTAATATGATTAGTTTCACTGTGCAAGTTCCAATTTACATTTAAACAGAATTTATCATTGAAAATGAGCCCTTTTTTGGTTTAAAAATTACCCTTTTTTATTTAACAATTATCCCTTTGTGTTTAAATAATGAGCACTTAAATTAAAAGGTATAACCACATTTTATTGAAATATATTAAACATTAGCTTAAAACATAATATTAAGAGAATTTTAACTATAATATTATTAAAAAAGTTAATTACCAGCTTGCTTAAATTGTTAAGAAACATTTTGAATAAGAGGCAATAAAAAGTTTAAAGATTAATGTAATTAACATTTATGCTTTTAAAGTTCTGTTATATAATTTAAATTTGCAATTTTAATATATATTTTAATCAAGTAAAAGTTAATTTTAAACGAATAAAGGATTAATTTTTAAATGGAAAAAGATTCATTGTTAACACAAAGAACTCTTAAAAACATGTAATAACAAAATACTAATTAAATACTTAAATGCAAATTGGAACTTGCACAGTGAAGCCAATCATATTAATTGATATCACTGTATGATTCAGTTGAACTACACACTCTTAAAGCTTCACTTACTTTTCATAAATGTTCTGGAAATCGGTTCCATACATTTATGAAAAGTAAGTGAAGCTTTAAGAGTGTGTAGTTCAACTGAATCATACAATGATATCAATTAATAAAATACTAATTACTTACATACTTACTTGAAAACCAATAAAAACACCATATTACATCAATAATGCAATTGTAACCAACTATGTAACACTACTAAACAATCACAGAAAAGTCCAATGCACAGAAAACTCGTGAAAGATCACTGAGAAATCACTGTGTTATCTCTATGGAAATTCCCTGTGAAATGACTCCTAATCAACTAGCCAACTTATAATGAATACTTAATACACTGTCACACAACACAAAATAAGAACATGTCGATATGTCCATAGAGTTAAACTCGTACTGACCCAACTGGCTTTGAAGTTTGAGAATGAGATGAGAATTTCAGAGTTCAGTCAACTGTGGCCAACTGCACATGGACCAATTACATAAAGGAAAAATCACCCAATATAATTTAAAGTATTTATTTTAAATACTGAGGAAGTAGGTCCTTCTATGCACAAGGCTCTCTGTGTAACAAGCCTTAACCTGTTCACTATGTGGTACAGAAAACATAATTTTAGGACATGTATTGACTAATGCAGAAAAGATATAGAAGGATGGATTACAATTTCTGCTAGAGTAAAAAATATTTTTGAAAATACTTTTCAGGCCTTATGCCAGAAATCAGTAATATTCAAATAGTTTTTGTGTTCTAGCGGCAGCAATGAATGAATATAATTTGGTCATTTTGTTTCCTCTATTCAGATATTTATTTCTTAAAGCCTGATAACTGCTTTCAAGTGCTTCAGCATTCTTTTATCATTTAAAATTTAGAATGCTTTGAGAATATACATTTATAGCAGCAGTTCTTTCATATATATTTATTAACAAAGCAGCAATGACTCACCAAAATTGACGGTTATCACAATGGACAGAGCATAGCATAGAAACAAAACATTAAACTTAAAAAATGAGAATGAATGCAAGAAAAGAAATACAGAAAACACATTTGTGTATAAGGAATGTAAATAGGAAAAAGAGAGCTTATTTAAAATTGTCCTACAAGGGTTCTTATTGTTTACTGTACAAGCAGTGGTGAAGTAAAAATAAAGACCTACATAGAGCAGATATCAATCTCTTATCTTTGTTTTCCAGATTATGATAAAGTGTAGGGGAATGGTATCACAGGTTCCCACCAGAAGGCCAGTAATTAGTATATTTTGAAATTCATATTTTTCTTTAAAGTGTGGAATCATGGTGTCATAAATATTAGTTTTTTTCCCCCCTTGTTTCATTCCAGGTTTGCCCTTATGTTTTTCAAATTAATGGTATGATGTAATATAAAACTTAAATTGTTGCTTGATGGGGTGGTAATCATATTAATTCTTCTTGAGCTGCTGTTAATTGCCAGAAAGTGCACTTCTTTGATGACCTTGAAGTTATTAGATTGCAGTTCTTCTGCTATCATACAATGGCAAGAGTTATATAGAGTTTCTTCAAAATGACAGGTAATCAGAATGTGTGCAAATGTCTGATAGAGATCCTACATCAGAGATGTTAGCTATCATTTTCAGAGCTTCTGACCATTTTCTTGAACTAAGGCATTCACAATATACAGTTTCTGAGTTTGCCAGAATGTATTCATGGTAAAGTTCAGCACCAATTATTTTTCTGGGAGTTTAGCCCAAGCATCTACATCATTCTTTTGTAAAAGATTTCTTATTCATTGAGCATCATATCATTCATTTCCAGGATCTTGGGTATCATTTTTAGCTTTTATTTAAGTGAATGGAAGCTATAACCTAAGACATGAGGGTTGGCTGATTTTCAGAGAGTTTTGCATGTGGTTGGATGTTGTAGATAAGCTTTCTATCTTTAATTTCAAGAACTTTAAACTTCATATCAGTGTATAACATATAATCAGGAGTGTCGATTGGTAGTAATAGAATTTCCTTTAAAGTATTTTTTATTTATTTTGTCACAATCAACAAGAAACCTATTAGGAATTTTGTATATTTCTGCTCTTTTACAGCATTAAACTGATGGAATTGCTATTCAAGAATAGCAGAAAAACTGCAAAGTAAAATTTCTGCACTGGACACTTTGTCAATGTGTTTGTCACAAAACCTTTGTTGGTGCACACTGTATAAGAAGTTGGAAATCTCTAAATTTTTTTATACTTCATAAGTTATAGTCCCTTTATCACTGTTAATGGCAACTCCTAATATCTGCATTTGCTTATTTCAAGTCATTTAACTTGCAAATTATCCTGACTTTACTTATTAATTTATTAAAAAGGAACAGGGGTTGTGGTTCAGTATAAAATTTGACTTGCATTTAAATTTTATTGGAATTTTAGTGTTTTAAATTATTCCATTAATATTCAATGTGAGATTGTTGAATGAGTTTGTTTGTACTCTAAAACTCACTTCTGCATTGATATGCCAGATATTCAGAATTTCATTAAGGCACACATAAATTTGTTCTCTCAAAGGTCAGTAGGAATCATTTGCTAACTATAAAAATAACAACCAGTCAAGTAAATACAGTATATTTATTTTGTACTGCATATTCATGGTCAATTAACTGGGTACATAAAAATAACATAATCATGGTCTGTCATCATACTTATAACTTTTCTTAGCATTATTGGTAATGTTTTTTCATTAATAATTGGATAACAAAAGCTTTGACAACCAGCATTAAAATTTAAATTTATTTCAATTCCATTCTCAATTAAATTTAAAGAATTTTTGCATTGTTCGTTGCTCCATTTCTTATTTATGTAGGTTGGATAAAAAGTAATAGCAATAATGCTGTAATGTCTGGAGGACTTTATTATCAAAGGAAAGCTACATACAATCGAAATGTAATCTCCTGCCATGTCAACCACCTTCTACCATATATGTGGAACACGCCCTACTGCACCAGTGCATTCATCTCTGTTAATGTCCTGAAGTGACCTCCCTACAGAAATGATGATGGTTCTTTCATTTTTCCAAAAAGTTGTAGTTGCATGGGTTCATATTGGGTCATATGGTAGAGTATCTTGCAGTTTAATCCACGTAAGAGGACTAATTCATATGTAATTCATTGGAGGTCAGCAAAGAGCTGAATTGTGTGGTTGTCAGCTTGGGGTCATTCCAGAACTTCGTCCCTGCCTGCAAGAAACACTTTCACCCATCTGGCATTGAACAATATGCAACACTGCATCATCCCAACAATCTTGAACATCATGGCCTCATGCAACTTCAATTTTGATCCAAGAACATTGTGTCAGTTTTGAAAACGTATTGCTAGAGCACTTGTACTATCCACCCCTACTTCAAGGCACTGCAGAATGTCACTGGATACCTGAACATCTGTCAGCTAACATTCCAGTATCGAATCTACACAACCCTATGACTAATAAGGATGCTGCAGTGTTGCCAGTACTTTTTATCCAGCCCTAGTAATATGGAAAACACTCCCTATGCAAATGCATTAGAGCCTGAAATGTTTAAAAAGTGGGAAATTAATATATTAAATAGGGAATATTGATAGGAAGGTGAATATTGAAACATTTTAACAATTTTTCTTATCAATCAAGAGATGAAATATGGGATTATTTATATTCCATATGACTCTCAAACATGGTCAAGTTTTCCTCCTCAAATATAGCATATCCATATTATATGCAAAATTTGGCAAGTCTACTTCTGCCAGGTGTCCAGCTTGTGTCTAATTCATTCCTGGTCATTGCCATTTGCAACAACTCTTAGTTTCTGTATTTCTGGTCATCATTAGACATTATTAGAATTGGTTACTTTTCAATAAATTATTTTCTTTCATTTTAGTCCAAAAAGCATATTGTTTAGGAATTTGTGCAGAATTTAAGGAAAATAAGTACTAGTTCATATTGCTTGTACTGAAAAGAACTGTAGCCTTTAATATCCATTGTTGCAGGGAGGTCTGAAGGCAGTGGTTTGGACAGATGTAGTACAGACAATCATTATGTTTGGAGCAATGATACTGGTCATTGTAAAAGGAACATTGGATGTTGGTGGTTTTGGTGTGGTTTGGGAACGTAATTACAACAGTGGCCGCTTGGAGCCTCCAAAGTTAGTTATTGCAATTTATTAAAATTATTTATTTTTATACAAAATAAAATTTCCTCTAATTTAAGTATTTACAGTACTTTGAAGTTAATTTTAGTATAAAAGGTATAGCTTCCATTAAATAGTCTTTATAATGATGAAGTATAAATATTTTCTTCTGATAATGCTAGTTTAGAAATTGAGTGTTACATAATACAATTTATTTTTAATTAATTTTTATTAATGATAATAAGGTACTTTTCACATTCTCTGGTACCAGCATATTACTAGTTACAAAGAAAAATTTTTCATAAATGTGAAAAAGAAAAAATCTATATGTTCTTATGTGTGATGGCTGGTACTGTTGCTTATTGAATTCAAATGTGCTATGTTGACTCATCAAAAGTTTCCTTTCCCTTATACAGAGTGTGTGAATGGGGAGGGGAAGAAAAACTTTTAAGTGG
Source organism: Metallyticus violacea (assembly GCA_030762175.1). Classification (NCBI taxonomy): domain Eukaryota; kingdom Metazoa; phylum Arthropoda; class Insecta; order Mantodea; family Metallyticidae; genus Metallyticus; species Metallyticus violacea. The sequence goes on along the minus strand of CM060840.1, from coordinate 97,729,923 downwards.
CACTGGGTCCTAGTTGATATTCCAGCTAAAATAAAATGATATTTCAAAGCTTTATTGTCTAAGGTATCTGGAATTGGCATAGTATATAAGAAAATACTTCTAGGGAGAAATAATAAGTAAAGTTATTCTTAAAGTTGTGTGAACAAAGTGCCACTTATAATGATTTTTGCATCTGGAGCCTTTTTTTTAAAAAGGTCAATAAGATTCATTATATTCCTCACAATCTCTCCTGCTGTGACATTTATGAATAAAACTGAAATTGGCACCTATGAACCAAGGTAAATTGCACCAATAAGGAAAGTATCTGATTCTGTTGGAGATTGAATGCCATAACTTATTAAGTCTAACTTCCATTATCCATGGTACTGTTTATTTCAAAGCTTTCCTTACAATCAAACAATGAAATGGAAAGTATTCATTGCATGAGATGGTATATATTTTCCTGTATTTTATTTGAGCAGTTCTCAGTCTGTATTTAGCACCTTCTTTTATAACAACAACATCTCCAAAGAGAATGAGTATTGCAATTTTTGTTTGGTAACCATACTAATACTGCCCTGAAAATATAGTTTTAAATTACAGAAGGTCGGTCCTGGTGGTGTAGTGGTAACCATACTTGCCTTCTAAACTATAGATCGCGGGTTCAAATCCAGCCAGGATCAATGGATTTTTTTCAGGCGTAAAAATCCTAAGTATGTCTTCCTTCAGAAGGGAAGTAAAGCCGTGGGTTCCATGTTGTACATTTATGGCACGAAAAAGAACCTCAAGCCTGAAAGAAGAGGCCTCTGAGCAAAATTTGTCGGCAGTTTCATGCCCTGAATTGAATGGGACACTGATGATCTGAGCTGTTAAAGAGCATTCATAAATAAATCAATAATAATAATAATAATAATAATAATAATAATAATAATAATAATAAATTGCTGAAGATGTTTATGTTGTTTTCCCCACATCTGTTGTTTCTTTCAGCACCTTCATGGGATGTTCTATGCAGTAAATAAAACTAGAAATATGCATGGTTAGTTTAAGTATTGTTATTGAAGTATTGCACAAAATACTATTCTTGCTCCAGTTTCTTGGGAAAAAAACAAGAAAAATAATGAAATTGTATATTTTATAATTTCCTTAAAATAGTGCTACCTTTTATTAACATTAGAATATATGATTATATTATTAAACGAATTCTGAGCATGGAACTATATATATGCATGTTACATCTTGAGTCAAGGCAGGTACCTAAGATTTCCCCAGTCTTTCCAAAATAAAATTACATAAAAAATGAGAGTTATAATCCCATTCCACACAAATACACAGTGTTTCACAGTTTGACACACAGATTGATGAATATTCCACTCATAAAAGCAGAGCACAAAATAGAATACCAACAAATAATAAAGACAGCTATAATCAATGGTTTCAACAAAGACACTGGTAAAAATTATCAATGAATCTAAAAGACCAAAAGAGATAAGGAAAGTTTCCACACTGAAACAAATTAAAAAATTTCACCTACCATCCAATTTACCACAAGTTCAAGAAAATTTTCAAAGAACATGGGATAATGTTAGCCCCAAAAACAGATATAATATCAAGAATTTATCAGGTTGCACAGTAAAAGACTCCATACCAACAGAACAGAAATCAGGAATTTATGTAATAAAATGCACAGATTGTGAACAGAGCTACATAGAGAAAACAAAGAGAAATTTAGAAATATGGAAGAAAGAACACTAGAAATATTTGGCTTAAGCAGGTGGATAAATCAGCAGTAGCAGTTCAATTTCGGACCAAAAACCATGAAATAAAACTGGAAATTAAACTGCTGAAACATCTTCACAACCCAATGGAGTTATCCTCTTGGGAAAAAATTTTCATATTAAAAAATAAAGCAAACCTAATGAACCTCCAGTTTCCTCCTATGGATGAACTCAGCCATTTCCTACTTCAACCAACAGATGCCAACACAGGAACATCTGGGTGTCTAGCCATCATTTTGAGTAATGACGATTAAGTGAGTAACTGAAGATGGGAGAGATTCTCCCAAAATGCATCGTATTTTATGTAAGTAAATGGAGTTTAATGTAAAAAATGAATACCTAAGTTTAGGATATATTACCACTCCATTGTCAACAGCTTCGTAAGTACAACTTAAAGTATGTTTGATCTATTATCAGAATGATATTTAACAAAAGTATAGAAATGTTTTTCACACAATTGAATAACAAACTCTTCTACCTCTCATGCCTTTTCTTATAGATTATAAAGCAATTTGGGGTTTTAGCTAATGATACATGAACACCACTGATGGAAATGCCATTTTGCATTATACTTAAGGAAAGAGGATGTAAAATGTAACCAATATGTACTTATTGGAAATGAAACATTTCTTTCTTTTCTTTTGCTTTAAATGGAAGTCCCTGTCCCACCTTATAATGTGATGTATAAGGCAAATTGAGACATGAACTTAACTGCTCTGATAAGCATGGTTGCAAGATTGAATGTTTTCATGTATAAAGGATTCAAGCCAAAGTTGAGACCTCTATGCATATTGGTCAGATTTTTCTTCCGGAAGTGTACATAAATTTTTGTCCTTATATAAAATTGGGAAATGATATATAATTTCCCCTTATTGTGGAAGTATTACATTATATAATAATTTTAAATCCAAAAAAGTACTTTCATTTGAACTTGTATATTAAAAAATATAATTTATACCTCTGCATAAAGGAGTTGAATTAGTCATTTGGTTTTCACAAAAACTGAAGCATATTTTTGTGTAGTTGATATGAGTTCTAATATAAATACTCATTCAAATATGTGAAAAGAATGGAAATAATTCAATTTTTCAGCTAGATTGAGAAAAATTACATACTCTGCCATTGAAGGCTTGCTTGTCTTCCAGTTTCTCTAATGAATTTGTAATTAAAGAGTATATCGTCACGTGGCTAAATGTCTTCTGTCTGTACATAAGAATTAAACACGTGGAATGAATTTTCTAATAATGAATTTTATGCAGTAAACTGGCAGAAAAATAATATTTAACCAATTATAATAAAATATATTTGATATTTGGTAAAGTCAGTACTAGAACAGCATGTATGAAGCTCTTTGTATGCAGGGAACAAACATCTTCTTCTATGAGAAATGCCTCCTTATACAAATGTCTGCTTCATTCTGTCATAGTAAATTCTGCAAACACATGAGCAATGCAGTGATTTCTGCAAATATGTTGTGCAAAAACTTCAAATATTTGTACACAAATTACATAATTCTTGGTGAAATGCAACAGGTACAAATTCCAAACACTTCAGAGCATGCTCTGATAAGCTATTGAGCATCTAGTAGTAACATTATCAAAAAAATCAGAACTGCAGGTAAATAATGCCAGTATATGAGTTGGAGTTCAGTGTTTGGGTCTTTATCTTGCTATGTTTTCCATTGTTGACACATTGACAACACTTATTTTTAAAATACAAATCAGAAACTTTTATCAATGATAAAATATTTTTAGAATCAATCAGTGGCCTGTTATACAAAATATAACAACACATACTTAATTTAAAATTTTTTAAAAATTGTAAATCTTTAAAAAAGTTTTCATATGGAACTAACACAGTGAAGCTCATGTGAACTGATCTGTCATCTTAACACTCTTCATGCTTCACTAACCTTAAGGTTAGTTAAGTTAGTGATGCATGAAGAGTGTTAAGATGACAGATTCAATTTACATACTTAATTACTTATTTTTTACATGAATATGAAATAATTTTGAGAAACAAATTCAAAAAACTAGTTTTAAATTTTTTTTTACCATTTGGTCACTTATAATTACAGCTATTTTCAGACTTTTATAATCTATATGACAAGATCTCTGACATATCTTAAATTTTTATTGAATGTATTGTATTACATGCTTTACTAAAACTAGTGCACAATATGATGTTTGAGTATTATGTATATGTTGTATGCTATGTTAATAGCTGGGATATAAACCCACAAACACGCCATACTGTTTGGGTCTTGGTTATTGGTGGATGTATGCTTTGGCTTCAGTCAAATGCAGTGAACCAGAATCAAATGCAGAGATATCTCTCACTTCCCAACTTATATTCTGCCAAGATGTGAGTGCTTCAGATGCCACTCGAAAAATGCCCTATTGTTAATAGTATGTGTATGTGACATGATATGTTATGTGGAATGATCTAAGTAGTAATTTTGTGTTCTGTAACATTAAGCATGAGAGTGTATGGGGAGTGTATACAATAGCTAATTTAATGCAAAGCAAATCACGGTAGAAAGTCATAATTAGACATAGATAGCAATATGTTTAAAAATCTGGCTTAGCTTGTTTGGAATATTTTTGCATAAAACAAAATGCTGAACTTGATGAAACTACTATGAAAAACGCATGCTAAACTTTAAAATATGATGCTTCAATATTAAAAACTAAACTTGAAAAGGATACAAAAGTTAATAATCTGATATAATCGCACCTGATATCTGCATGTGCATGAAATAATTATTGTAGAGAGACAATTGATACAGCCTATTATAGCTGTGGAAAGCATCATTAGCAATTTATTCAAAAAGACTTTTCATTTAGTTGTCACTAATTGGAACATTACTATCTACATTAAAGAAGTATTTTTATTCTGAATAACATTATAAAAGTACAGGTATTTTTTATGTAACATGTATAAAATTACTATTGTTATAGTAAAAGAACATGCAAGCAGAGAAATAATTTCACAAAGAATATGATAATCATTTACATTTGAGGTGCATTGTTTTAAAAAGCAGTTTTGTCCATCCATGGACAAAATTCTGCTTGATATGATTTCCTACTCTCAGTAATGTCTTGCATAGTACTAAAATGTCTTTACTCTTCACAAAAACATCTTTCTATGTAAAATATAGACCTGAAATCGCATATTTGTGCAGAATGCATTCAGTTTATTCAGTGTGTTGGATCAAAAAGCAGTCTATCCAAGGAATGCTGTTTTCTGCACTCTTTTTGTACAGTATATACAAACATTAGAGAATTAAACAATACAAAATGTAAGATATTATACCTATATTCAGAACTCAATATTAATAAGTTATACAATATTTATATTACCAGAGTTCCAGTTCACCTCAAAGTAAAAAAAGTGGTTTTTCTAGAATATTTTTCCAACAATTTCAATGTGGGATTTGGCTCTCTAACAACAGATGCTTGTAGCTATTGTGCACAAATGTCTCATTTACTGAAATCCACCAATGATGAAATCAAAAAAGTTGAACTTAGAGCAGCCTTAGTTCATCACAATTTGAGGACAAAAACCTTCCATAAAGTTTTAAAGGAGAAGTCTATGAATAGCGTTTCAATGTCCTTTGATCTCCACCAAGTTCAACCTCTCCCCAAACTTTCCATAGGGAAGATTCACTATTTAGATTTCATCTTATGCTCTTTGTTTAACTGACAAAGAAAATAAAGTTCCACACTTCATTGCTGGACAGAAAACCAGGGTGGTGTGGGGCTGTTGAAGTGTCTTGTGTTCTAATTTCCTTAGTAAATTGATTCATCCCTCTACTACAATTGTAGGACATTTCTGTGATGGATGTGTTGAACAAAACTGAAACAATCACTTTGTCCATACACTTTAATGATGTCTTTTGAAACATTCTGCTCCATAGATCTAACACATTTCAATGATTATTCAAGTTAGGGGGCATTATTTCTGCCCCCAGCTAGAATGTTAGGATTTAAAAAAAAAAAGTTCCAAAAGATATCCGAAATAAAAACACAAGAAGAATACCATAAAATTTATGGAAAAGTAGGCACCATTCATTAAGGGTAAAGATTGAACTGTCAGGGATTTTAAGTATTACTAATGTGCTAAAAAGTTAGATAGCATTAGGGATACGGAGAGGATCATATTAAAGAAATCAGGAAAGGCTAATGTTGTAAAAATAGAACCTATTCATAGATTAGATGATCCTTCTAAAAGGTTCCAATCAGTTTTGAAAAGGGGACATTCAGAGCAAACTGTTTGGGATCCAGATACTGTGACATTAATACCCAAAATTAAACCTACCTTAAAGGAGTGAAGTAAACAAGTTACTAAAGAAGAGACGAAGTGGCAATTAGAAGCCTAGAATCACTGAAATTTTATCAGATGGTACAAAATACTGATGAAGATAATGGTCATGTTTTAATGAGGGCATTACATGTGGTTGCCTTGAAGAGGAAGAAGGACTAGGGATGTTGTAGATTAATTGCCTTCGTAAGACACCATTAAAAGTGGTTAAATAATCAAATTTGCATTTAAAATTGCGTGTTGTTTCAAACACCATATGTTTGATGCAAAAGGCAACTTGTTCAAATATTTTTTGGGGGAGAATTGTACCTAAACATTATAAAAATAGATTTGTTTTATTAACCTTATAGTAATTGCCATGGGTGGCCAAGGTTGTTAAGGTGTAGACTTATGGGCGGGAGGTCTGGGATTTGAATTCCTCCAGGTCCATCCTTCCTGACTGAGGTTTTTTCCAGGTTTACTTTAGTTCTCATAAATGGCAAATGCCAGGGAGGTACCCTAAACTTAGGCCTGGAAAGTTTCCTTCCTTACAAAAAAATCCATTCTCAATTAATCATTTCATCCTATATATCACCATATGTTGTGCCTCAGTAGTAGAAACACCATTTACACCAAAATTATACCAAAAAAAAAAAAAAAGCCTTGTAAGGTCTTGATCTTGAAATTTACATTTTTTATTTTTTTGTTTATTCTTTTTTATTTGGTTGCTGTGTGTATTTTCTGATTCCTGAAAAGCTTATATTTGCAGACAAACTGCTTTTTTAAATAGTGCTTCTCATTTGTGTACAGAGGAACTATCTCATTTATTGAAGTTCTCCTTGCTTGAACAAAAGCAAGAAAGGGAAAATAAAAACCTTCTTGAATCATTCTTTAGGGGAATGGTTTAATATTGGGAATTAGTGCCCATATTACTATACATGAGTAATGTTTCTGTTTCATTTGGTTTCATTTCATTTACTGGAGCTTAAGAAGGTGTTTGTACATATAAGTAAATAATGTAAAATAAAATAAAACATATGGATATAGCTGTAGAGTCACTGTGACTATATTTTCAGTACAGTGCTAATTTACATACTATTTGAGCAAAATCTCAAACTGCTTGTGGGGAACTACACAATATATTTAGCAATAGTATCATCATTAGCTGAAAATAACCTTTAAATTATATAATGATGAAAGCATTTTGCATCTCATTTGTATGTTTTCTGCATCTTTTATATTTATATTATATAAAACTAATAAAATTAAAATTTAATTAAACAAAATGCAAAGGAAAATTAATCACAAGATTTAACCATAGTTCTTATAACATAGCATAAACATACAGTCTCTTATGAAAGCTCATGAGAAGAAAGTTCCCACTCAAGCAATCAATAAAACTCTGGAATTGTGAAAGCCTACTCTAAGCAATGGGGCCTGAACCCCTGAAACAGAGTACATACTGGGCCACTATGATAAAAAAAATATATATCTTTTATTATTATATTCTCATAATTTATTTGCAAATTTAAAGATGTGCATGCTTGTTGAACAATATAACTTGGCAATGAATACAAATTTAGTGGATTTGCTACTGGATTTAAATTAGCCCTCATACATAATATGAAATAACTTATAAAATTCCAAAAATGTGCTACAAAATATATAAAAATTAATAAAATAACAACCAATAGAATCTCAAGCAATAAAAAATAAACAATAAACTATGTCTCCTGGTCAAATCATGGGCATTTTCTAGCCTAAACTATACCAAACTTTCCAATTGTATCAAACTATATGAGAAAGAATTTAGTGTTGAAAGCCATTAATATTACTGAGAAACCAAAAAGAAGATCTGAATACTGCCAAGTCCTCTTATACTTTCCTGCCATTACCATAAAAAAAAAAAAAAATGTTATAAATCAAAATAGCACAATAAAAATGACAAATTAAATAAAATAATATCACATGTTCATTCACTTCTGGTTCAAAGGACTAGTTGAGGGAAAGATACAGAATAAAAGTCAGGTGAATGAATTTATTTCTTGATTGTTTACAAAAGGAAAGGAGAATTATTTATTCAACCTGCTACAAGCTGTTCTTTGACAGAATGTTCATCAAAGTTATCTCAAGATAATTGAAATGCATTTCTCTTTATTTTCCACAGCTGTTACTGGCTACTGGCTAAATTGAAAGTTATTTGGTAAATATGAGAGTTTAGTGTCACCTTCAAGAAAAACTTCCACTTTTATTATACTATTTTTTTATATGAGGGATAAGTCATGGCAATATTTTTTTCTCACAAACAAGGAACAACACGAAAAATCTAAGATTAACTTTTGAAAGTATATGATATTTACTGCCAAATGATGCCACCAATGGAGGGCTGGATGTATGCTGTTCTTGTAGATAAGAAGCAAAACACAAGCAATCTGACAACATTGATTTATTATAACACGAGCAAAAGTTACGCTCAACTATTCACATGAGGTTGCAAATCCATTGCAGGTAATCCACTGTGTTAGCAGCCTTTAAAGTAGTCTCCAAGCATGTAAACAGCTAGTTATCAGCAATAAGGTAGGCACTGAATAACATCTACTGCATTTGAGTTGCCAACGTGAGCCCTTGCATTGGAATATGTGCGCTTTGTTAGCAAAACATTTCCCACACAATGGCATTGTTCAAAAGTTCTGGCCATTTGGTGCAAATGGCATGATGTAATTGTTATACCAAAAAAACCCTGTAATAATGGGCATTCACAGTGATTCTCTCACGCATTGGATGACAAGAAGCACACCTTGACTGTCATACACCAGAATGACTATGACTTTTGTTAGTAAAGGAGTTTGGTCAAACTTCTGTTTGCATGATGATCAGGGTAATGCCAATAACTGACTGTTGCTCAAGTTCTGGTTCATATGCCCTTGTCCATGTTTCGTCAATTGCAATGATGCAACTCAACATGGCATCCCCTTCTTCCTGAAATCTCGCCAGATTGATGTGAATGTTTCGAAGCAAGTGCACTTCTGTATCTCACTTAATTGATGTGGCAGCCACTTTGAGCACATTTTCTACATGTTCAAGTTCTCCCATAAAATGTTGTGCAATGCTGTTGCTGGAATTCCTGTTTGTTCTTCTAATTCCACAAGTGTCTAGCACCTTTGCCTAAGCACTGTTCCACTGTTCCTTGTCTGCGGACACAGGACATTCACTCTGCAGCAGATCGGTAGTCGACATTCTTCCCTGTTTGAAGGCCTCTGTCCGCCTTGCCACTTTTTGATATGGCAGGACACATGCACCCAGTGTTTCTGATAGCTCTGTGTGGCATTTTCATGCGTTCCTGCCACAGAGAAATGCTATTCTCACATACATACATTGTTTACTCTTCATGACCTCCATTCCTGACTCTGTTGATCACTAACTGAACTTCAGGATGTGTTGAGACAAGCAGATCTACTCATATGCACCATCTGGTGGCTTCATTTGAAAATATATCCATATACTTTCATATTTTTCATGTTGTCCGTTGACGCAAGAAAAAAAAATATTTGCTACAACTTATCCCTCGTATAAAACATAAATGATTAAATATAAATATAATTCTATAGTCTGCTTTGATCCTGCAAGCTTAAGGTTAGTGTAAGTAAGTAGAAAGTACAATTTGCTAATTCATTTTCCTTTCAATGGAGCAGACAGGGATACTTCATGCACTTGTGAAAACCAAGGATACTTGGAACTTATACCTGTATAACTTTTAGGCTCTATAAATGATTAATATTAAATTCTCTCATCTAATGAGCATAAGAAAATGTATACAAAAGATCTTTAGAAAAATTAAATTATTTATTTAAAAATTTATTTTTGTTTTTATACTGTAGCATAAAGAGTTCTTATGAAACTTAGTTGAAAAAATCTATAAATTTAATTCTTAATTAGTTTAAGTTCAGCTGTTCATTGTGGAAAATTTAATAAAGCATACACATTTCTAAAATGAGAGATTTTAATTGTCTCACTCCAAGTTATATCTTATAAATAATGTGTAAATGTCTTAAATTCAATAAATACATCAAAATAACATTTTAGGTGCTGCAGTTTAAATTTTCGGCTACCCTTTTTTATTTGTTCAAAATTAATAGCATACTCAGCTACCCAGTGACTGCTGAATAATTCAGGTAGCTGAGGATGTGAGCAACAGTTCGGGAAACGTGTACTACATATAAACAATTAAGTGGAGCCAATATGAGTGTGTAGTGTTACAATGCTCTTAATTACATGATTAGCTTCCCTGTACAAGTTCCAATTAGCATTTCTAGGGGTTAAGTGAGAAAATGCTCAGAAAAATAATTTTTCAATAAAAACTACACATAATAAAATAAATACAAAAAAGGCATATTTTTTATCTGATAGACTAATAAAACAGAATTCAAGCACAATAAATACAAATATGGCTAATGAGAGGGAAAAAAATAACAAAAAATTTCCTGATTTTTTTATCTAGCTCCAAAGAAAAAGTACATGGTGTATGTTCTTTTCATTAAGATAATTTGCAGTCTAAATGAATGCTATCTTGCATTACATTTTCATTTCATGAAAATTTAGAGGCTTTATAAACAGTCTGCTGCAAAACCTTTTACAGCCATTTTAGGCATTCTTCCATCATAGGAAATGATGACAAGCCTTTCTTATGTATTGCTGTCCTTGCCATGGATTTTCAGATCAATATCTACAATAAAAAAACAGTAAAACTTTCTAAGTTCTTTTATAATAGTTTAAGCACAATTCATTGTAAGTTAAAATTATAATTATATGCCTTATTATAGGTAATGACATTTTTATTTTACAATTCTTTTAAGTAATTATCTATAATGAAATTAAGCTATATATTTTCATTTTATTAATATAAGAATGATAATATCAATAATTCAATATCACTGCCATGAGTAGATTAGGGAAAACAGAAAAAATTTAACTGAATGCAGGAAAGTTGTACTATTATGTGTCTGCCATTATATTAAAATTATAAATGTATATTATATGTATACGTGTATATAAATTAATTGAAACGTTTTTCGAATCAATTTAGTAGTACTATTTATTTGAAATAGATGATATTTCTTTAAGTTCAGTCACTGGAAAAAGAAAAAAGTTAATGGCACTTAAAAAGGCTTCATTAATTGCCTATTCTACTGAAAAAATAAGTAGGCAAAGTAAGTGAAAAGAACAGATGTTCTGCCATCTGTTATGTACCGAGTTTCTGTTTTGTTTTTTCCCTGCATGTCAGCCAAGTCTGAAACTGGAGATCACAATTGCACACACTAAGTGTCGAGCACTCTAGTGCTGCTGATAAGAACTGTTAGTATATGTTTAGGTTTGGAATAATGAGCAATTACTATTTTGTTATGTTTCTTTACTCTGTTTGCTTTGGTTGAAAGTTTTAATACAGAATAATACATTTTTGTTTGGTGTAACATTTTAAGAAATGAATCAAATGCTCAGTGTCTACAGACTTTCAAGAAAGTTTATCCAGCTGATAGATTTACACCTGAACTAAACACTTTTATTGCTCCACTTACTTATCTATAAATGTGGAACTGGTTTCATGAACCCTTGTCCACAACATCAGCTAAAATGTCGACCTTTCAGCTGATGATGCAGACAAGGGTTCGTGAAACTGGTTCTACATTTATAGACAAGTAAGGGAAACAATAAGAGTGTTTAATTTGACTCAGTCATACAATGATTTCAATTATATGATTAGCTTTACTGAACAAGTTCCAATTTACATTTCTAGTTGTAAAATAATGCTTAAATTCTGAACAAAGGCATCATTGTTGGACAGAAAATAAGAGTGGGCATTGTATATTAACAGAGGAAACTATAGATGATTGATGCTCATAGAATTAGAATTATCAATGCAGAAATCTCTTGCAAAGTTAGCACATTAAGCAGAGGTCAACTGTTCATCAGAGTATTCTGCTACAAAATTGCTAAAATTTTATTCTTACAAGATTAACAAATTACATATTTCACAGTAAGTGAAGTGTGTAAGGAATTTACTTGCATTATATAAATTAATATATAATACCTTCATTGTAAACAGCTTTAAATTAAACAAATACGTTACATATTTTACAGCTCACTGACTCAGGAAGCAGAAATTTAAATTTCTGTGTAAAACGTTTTCAGTACCTTGCTGCTCACAAGATAGCTTGGATGCAAGCAATTGTGTTTTGTGCTCCCAGTTCAGGTCCACTGGCATGGATAAACAAAACAAAGACTTGATATTTCAAAATTGCCCACATTGTAGATCATAAAATAACCAACTGGTATTTCGTTACAGAGAATTAGGCATGTTTACATGACACAAAATAAAATGTGTGTAAAATCTCTCTCATACAAGGAAAAAAGAAATAAATAAGATGCAGAATACTTTGAAACTGTTGAAACATATAATTTTATTTTGTATATGAAGAAGTACTGTTCTAGACATGTAACATTTAGCCTGCCACTCAAATATTGCTGGATGAAACCATTTTATGCAAACTGTTTTATGTTTTCCATTCAGCTCAGTGTTCAGCCACATGGCAGCATAATAAATTAATAACTTTTCTAAGGAGGAAAATTATTCACACTGCTTTATGTGTTTAATGGATACATTGTGCTTACATTACATGTTATCTGGATGTGTCTAGAGAAAGCCAATAGAATGATTTAGTTTAGGTACATGATACACTATTTTTTCCTTTATATATTTTATTTATGCATGTGCATGGCTTGAGAAGTAAAATATTTTTAAAAACAAATTTTAATAAGCACTATAATGTAGATATATAAAGCAATGTGAAGCAATATTTTACATTTACAATACTAAACAATACAATAAATAACTTGTCTGTGGCACTTTATTATTTTTCATGGTGTTAGAAAGTTTATAATTGCTTTTCATCTTTAATGAAGGTTGGAATTAATTAATATAAGACAATAAATGCTTATTTAGTTTCTAAAAGCAATATTCTCTGTAGGGCTTTAAGCAGATACACTAAATTAGAACTCTATAGGTATACATTTTGTTGATTTGTATAATAGCCTCTCATTGGATCCAACAATCCGCCACTCACTTCTGACAGTGGTACTAGGTGGGGGATTCTTCTGGATACAGACAAACTGTGTCAACCAGAACATGATTCAGAGATATCTCACCCTTCCCACAATGCATGCTGCTAGAATGTGAGTTAATCAGTTTTCAAGAATATTAAGAGTTTTTTTCTAAAAATTCATGATTACTTAACTTTTTAAAGTCTGTACTAACATACAAAGCCACATTAAAATGCATAATATTTGTAGAATTTTTTTTCATCGCTTCAAATTTGTTTTAGCACTTTAAATTAGGATAGAGAATGCATTAAAATTTGCTTTATATATTTTGCATCTTTAAAGTAAAAAATCTTTTACAAAACCTGCATCATTGAATTTACAAGATAAATTTAACTTTGATTATAAAGGATATCCTTGTTAGATTTATAATAATGCTAAAGGCAGTACTATGGTTTGTCAGAATCTGAAAAGCATCAATATCAGATGTATTGTTTGAAAAAAAGAGGTAAAAGAGTATTATTTTCTCTCTGTCTTACACTTTTTGTCTCTCATTTTAGGTCCTCTGCTTCCACCCTCCCTCCATACTCAAAAAATAAATTTGCATATTAGTCAAAATTTTTTAAAAATTGTAATTCTTTAAAAAAGTTTTCATATGGAACTAACACAGTGAAGCTCATGTGAATTGAATCTGTCGTCTTAACACTCTTCATGCTTCACTAACCTTAAAAATATACGGAAACGGTTTCAAAGATATGTTATCTTTGAAACCGGTTCCATATATTTTTAAGGTTAGTGAAGCATGAAGAGTGTTAACATGACAGATTCAATTTGCATTCTAGCTTTATGTTTCGTTCAAATCTAGGACTGGATAAACTGAAATGAGTTGTATACAATTTGTTATGGTTCAGATGCTAGCATGTTTGATGTTCAGTCAACTGGCAACTCTGTGTTTATTCCTCAATCAGCACATGTTGCATAAAGAGGTTCTTTTCCTCGTTTTTCCCTTATCCTGAAAATATGAATTCCAGGTAACATCAGCAGATTATAAATTATTTGTGCCACTGTCTCATTCATTCCACACATTATTTCAAAAGACCCATAGCAGTTGCTGAGACATTAAATGCTTACAAAATAACAGCATTCAAGTAAATCAAAGTGGAGTTTACTTTCATTATAAATAAAACTTAAGTTTAATGCATTAACATTACCTAATTAAAGCTCTAATTAAAGAGAGCTTTCTTTTAAATCTGGTTTCAATTGCACATTTAGATGAAAGTATCATTATATGTTGCTAAATGAAAATGAACTTTCTATAAAGGTTCTTGATATAGAATTATTACATGATTATTTTGGATTACCATAACTAAATAATTTTCTTGGCTTCATCATAGGAAGACCATCCAAATAAATGTAATTTATGCATTACAATATGAGGTGCATTCTAAAAGTTCTCGTCCTGACCAAGAAAACACAACATTTAAGACTCTCTCTTTTTATATATATAAAACATAGTCACCTTGTAAATCAATACATTTAGCCTAATGACTTTCCTACTTTTTAAAACCCTCAGTAAAATAAAATTTGTCCAACTGTGCCAAATAAGCTTTTGTATCAGTTTCATCGTCATAATTTGATGTGAATCTTCATCTTCCCAGCCATTTCTTCAGGCTTGGGCACAAAAAGTAACCACTGGGAGGCATTTTTGCAGCAACAATCCTGGACATGTGTGAAGAAAAAAGGGAATTTTCTTTTTCACAAGGTAGGTATGTTTAGCTTGAATAGCATCCTTCAATTGGTCCAGCAGTGAAGTATAATGATTCCCAGTGATGGTTTTGCCCTTCTGGAGATAGTCTACAAGCACTAAACCATGATAATTCCAGAAAATTGTAGCCATCACTGTAGATTGAACAGTTTTTGCTTTCTTTGGTGCTTTTTCACCTGTTGCTACCCCTATTCGCACTGCTTCTTCGTCTCTGGCACATAGTGATGAATCCATGTTTCATCTACTGCTATGACATGGAGAAACTCTGAAATTTGTTTAAACAAATCTAAACACTCTAGCGAAATGTTCATTTGAATGTGTTTTTGGTTCATTGTTAACAAACGCTGCATCCATTAAGTGGAAAGCTTTCTCATGCCCAAAGCTTTGTGTAAAATGTAGTGCACATGACATATTGAGCACTTTGCAATCTAAGTTAACTCGCATACCTCCAATCAGTGATCACTGAGTATGGCATTGTGATTTTTTATCATAATCTCATTGGTCATAGCAGTTTTGGGATGCCCTGAGTGCTCATCATCTTGAATACCATGCTTAAATTCAATAGCCCACTTTTCAACCATCAAAAACAAAGGTGAAGAATCCTTTAATGTGGAATCTAACTCCTTTTGTATTTCTGTTGGGGTTAAACCCTTCAAAACTAAGTATTTTATCACAGCTCATATTTCAGTTTTATCCATTTTGTAGAAAATGTTAACACTAGTTTGTTTAAACTATCATAGCAAACAAGTGACTACACTTACTGCATCTGAAATTTTGCAGCGCTTCATCTAAAGGATGATAATTATTTTAGGTAATACAGTGCTGACAATTTAATCGAGGTTAACAAAGGTTTATTGTCATGTTGCAAAATAATTATTTAATAACAAGAAGCATGAGTTTGAAACCTCAATTAAATTACCTAAGAAAAGTTATAAGCAAGAGGGGGATTCAGTAGAATAATTGCAATGAGAAAAAAGATATATTTTTTATATATTTTTAGTATAATCATTGAAATAATTATTGTAATCATTCAGATCTAAATTAAATATGTACAACTGAACACTATTATAACAATTGCCATTTACTAATATTAGCAAATTCCAAAGGAATGGAGGTTATGTCCATAAAACTATTTTAGAAAAATTTCTTTAAATTTTCATCAATCCTATCATTAGACACCGAAAATGACAATGAAAAAAATATATATATTTCATTACTATTTTCAAGTGTGTATATGTGTCCTTTAACATTCTAGCAGTCACAATTTTTGTTTTTTTTCAACAAAACTCGGCATATAACCATCAATCAACAAACGATTTGTCAAGTTCTTTAACTAGCAAAATTGGACCATTGGGAATGGGGGTTAACCTAAAGCAAAATTTTAAAAATAAAATTAAAAATCATTGTATTGGCCGAAGGTTTGTTTTGTTTTCAATGAAACTCTGCACAGTTTATTAAAATAAATGAATAAAAAATAGTTTGTGAAAGTCAGGGCAATCGGGCATTAGGAGTGGGGTTCTGCCTGAAAACCTAGTTGGGGTTAAAGTGAAATTTTAAAATATCTGTAGCAGTGGCAATTAAAAAAAAAACATTTTAAAGGAAACTTGGTATGTCATTGAAATAAAATAATAAAATTGAAATCAGTGAAATCAAAATTTTAAGAATGGGGGTTTACCTGAAATCCAGCATTTAAAATCACTCTAGTGGCATCAATGTTTGCTTTTCTCAACTTGGTATATACCATTTAAATAAAATAAGAAAAATAGTTTCTAAAATTTGGGGAAATCAGGTTATTAGCAGCAGAAGTTTATCTGAAACTCAAAATTTAAAAATTTCTAGTGGCACCAATATTTTTTCCTCACAACAAGATTCTGTGTATACCATTGAAATAAAATAAGAAAAATAGTTTCTGAAAATTAGGGAAATCGGTCCATTAGGAAAAGGGGTGTACTTAAAATTCCAAGGTAAAAATTGCTCATGCATTTAATTTTTTCTCTATTTTAAAATAAAAGGACAAATTAATTCAGCATATTAATGGTTTTATAATGATGCATATGTTTTATATTAAACAAAAGCATCATCTTGAAGATAGCAAGTGTGAAATGTTAATCTAATGTGTGTTTGCAAATTATATTTGTATGTAAGAGTACTCTGTAATAACCTTCAGAAAATGTATTCGTTATATGTTTTTACTACAATAAAATTTAAATTAAATTTCAAGTCTAATGAAAACCGATGAGATATTTGATTTTTTATTGTTGCGTGTGTACGTTTACATAGTACATTGTAATTGTTTCTGAATAGCAACATGTTTTTGTTTCATTGAAACATATGAATAACTTCTTAAATACACAATGTAACTCAAAACTTTCTGTTATTTCTTTCTATTTCAGTGAATGATGATGATATCAAGGGCTCAGATCATAAACATGGTTACATTTAAAAATGTTTAAAAATACCCATACAGTATAGCTTTGACTATGTGTTCCTATATTTTATTCAATTATTAGTATACCATTAATTTTTGTGATTTAATGTCAATAATAATAATAATAATAATAATAATAATAATAATAATAATATGATTTCTCACATAAGTGTACTTACGAAGCTGTTGACAATGGAGTGGTATATATATACAATGTATACAGTTTTTTTCACACTAACTCCATTCACTTAGAACAACAGTTTGTCAACAGGCTGAAGATGGGAGGGATCGCTCCCGAAACATATGTTCCAAATTTATGTAAGTGAATGGAGTTAGTGTGAAAAAAACTGTATACATTGTATATAATATGATTTCTCTTTTGTGCTAGAGATTGCAAGAATTCTAATTTTGCTCCCCTAAAGCCACACACTAATGCCATAACTTATTTCATTTCATTAATTAATATGCCCATAATTTGGTTTTATAATCATTTTTAAACTTATTCAATTTAGTGAGAAATTCCCTTAGTTTACATAGCTCCTGTGTGACAGATTTTTTTGTATTATTTAGTCGCATTTCGTGTTGTGATCAGAACTTCTTTTGGGAGGCAATGAGATAATTGAATCAAAGCAGAAGTATTAGAATGCATTGTTAGTTTTGTTCCCAGAAGGACTATGAAGATAATCTGTAAATGAATAATTAAAAAGAAATGAACATTTGAGGTTATACCTAATAATAGTTCATAACAATTGTATTTACTTTAACAGTAAATTTAAAGTTAAATTACACATTTGCTGTTTTTTTATTTATTATTTTGTTTAAATTTATTGTAATAATTTATGGTATAATTGTAGTTATTAATATCAGTTCCATGTTGTGAGTTCATAAGAACTGCTAATAGTGAACAGGAAAATGCATGAGCATAGGCTTCCCAGATCCCTAGTCAAATCCAAACAGATTATACAAATAAAAAAATAACATGGGAGAAAAAATTAACAGTTATTAGTTTTTGAACATTGTTCTTTAAAACCGTCAATTAAGTTCCATTCTGATTAGTGAATAAGGTATCGATGAGACTTTACATTGGCTGAAAGGTGCTCATATGCAATTATTATAGTAATTTGGTCATTTTAATGACATCTCTGAGTCAGGCTGAGAACCTTTAGAGCATCCATAGTATAATCCTGGAAGAATAAGGTTGATCACATTAATCATTTTTCTATTTTTGTAGTACCTATCTTGTCATTCTCGCATTGTGATTTCCCGTAAGCAATACTTTTTCTGTAGTTTAGGCTTTTATGTATAAAGGGTACTTTTGCTAACTGCAAATCTTTGTTAATACTGCACTGAATGAGGTAATTTTTTTTCAATATGCATGAATTCAAATGTTATATTGCATACTAGATCTGTACACTAACTTGAAAGTGTTGGAAAATTTTTCTCTCAGTTTTGATCCAAAACCAACAATCCGCCATTCTTTTTGGACTCTGAATGTTGGAGCATTTGTTCACTGGCTGGGAACAAATGCTGTCAGACAAGAAATGAATCAGCGATACTTCAGTCTTCCAAGTCTTCAAAGTGCCAGAATGTGAGTCAATGCAGCTGATATATTGCTTTAAATAAAAATATATTAGATGTTACAAAGCTATTATTACCTACATTAGCTATATCTTCATCTTCTTCAAGCTCCAGTAGTTTTTAGTTATTTGAAAAATACCTATATAAAGTGTCTTTTTAAGTAATTTCCATCATTTTAGGAGATGCTAAAGAAGCAATGGAAGAAAAAATGCAATATGCTTTCTTTAACAAGGTAAATATAAACATTTTTCCAATTTGAGAAATTTTATCAGGCAACAGAATTAAATAACTAGTTATTTTTTAATATAATCATCATTCATTCCAATACATTTTTTACTTCTATAAATTATCAAATGATCAATTAATTGAAAAATTAGAGGAATGGAATTTGAGTTGCAGATATATAAGACCACGCACCATGTAATAAGGATGCACATTTGATTGACTATGTATGGGTTCATAGATAGCGAAGCCATTGTGGAAGCCATTGTCTATTTTATAAACATATCACTGCATGTATATGTCCAAGACTTGTTCAAGATCCTGAACATGTTTATTGTTGAAAATAGCTGGTATGGACAAATGTCTATATTTGATATATAGGGTTGTTACAAGTGGTATTTTAAAGCAAAGATCCAGATTCACTGTGTACCTGTTGCATCATTTACAGGGAAGCAATTGTATCAAAGTGGAAGAGAGGGAGGAAGAAAGAATGGATGGAAAGGAGGAAATTATAAAAAATTTCACATAATGATTACTCCTATTTTGCTTTATATTTTCCCCCTTCCAAATTTCACATTTTCCATAAAGCAAAAGTAATGAAAATTTATTAAAAAACATTCTAAAACATAATAATTACATACATAAAAACTTTAACAATAAATTTTACTGACACTATGTTTATCAAACCTAGCCTTTCTAAAAAAATAAATACATATTCTCATTTTCAAATGACTTATAACATAACACAATTTCCTATAAATATACAGACTGTTCCAGAATTTGTGCACTAACTATGCTGTATTATATTCTATGGACAAATCTGAGATAGAAATGTAAAAGAATCAATTCACTATGCACTATCAAATTTATTAGAAATAAAATTATCCAATAAGAGATTAGCATTCCATGTTACCTTAGTGCCAACCACCCCTCCTGGCTACTGTTTATTGTAATAACATGGTGCATTAAAGTCCGTTTTGTTCAAAGGCTACTAGCTCAGTATTAAATTAAAGAATGTAGTATAAGTGAATAAGATAAAGAATATTCGAACTCCCAAAACATATATTATTGTACTATTATTACTACTCATATAATAAATTAAAATTGAAATATTGAAATAAAAATAATGATTTAGCATATCAAATACATGCATTCCTGCCACAAGTTCTTCTACATTAAGCAGTGATTCTTAATAGATGTCATTCTTTATACAACTCCAGAGGAAAAAGTCCAGTGAATTTAGCTCTGGAATGGGATCTGGCAGGCCATCCAATCACTGTACTATATCCAACTCATTATCCTGTATAATTTACTGCTAGCCTTGCTTAAGCAGCTTAATGGGCAGGAGCATCATCTTGTTAATATCACATTCTCTTGCAAGTATCCAATGGAACTTCTACTAATCATGATAGCATCTTGCTAAGAAATCTTGCATACATTCTTCCATTGTTCATGCTTAGGGGTAAATAAGGACTAATGATACAATTCTGGACTATTCCTGACCACTTTTTCAGAGTACAACTTTTCTGAAAAACATGATAGTGGCACTAATGGGAATTTCTTTATTTCCAATCATTTTTGTTTTAAAAATATTGTATCCACAGAATTTTGACTTCTGGTCCAGGCAACAAAATCCACAAATCCATCTTCTTGTGTGCACAGCCAAGAATGCCCACATTGTGGAAAGTCCTCTTCTCATAGATTCTGCACTCTGATGTATGAAATCCTTCACTGTTAATTATTCTGTGTACTTCTTCCATTGTTTGGCTATATTATGTACTCTAATATGCACTCATCATCTAGCATATTTAGCACATTTTGTTCATTAGCAAGGTATACATGCTATGGGGTCACCCAATATTGATACCTATAGTAGGCATCAACTGTTCACATTCTGAGAGTCTTTGGTCCAATCCATTAAGATTATTTTTATCTGGACATCTTTGTAGGCATTGTTCACAGTAAGCTTGTACTGCTGCTGTTGCATTTTTTGTATACTCCTCAAATACCATGCAAACATACATCAGCCTATATTTAAATAGTGAAGTATAGTATAATATAACAATTATTTATGAGGAAATCACTCAAATTTCACTAATTTTGTTTCACTTACTTGGACATGTATCGAAGGTTGTTGCCTGCATCATTAGCATGGTTCTATTGTCACTTCGCAATGTGGTATTAAGATATTAATTTATATAATGCAGGTAAATTTCTTATTCACTTCACTTACTGTATTTAAGTTAAGACATGTTTTGGGAACCATACCTTCACTATAAACAGCTTCAAAATTAAACAAATATGAGCTATTAAGATGTCGCTCTCTGTGGATTTTATGATCTTTGTAATGAAATTACTATTGTTTGGAAGATTAAAATTAACTAAATTTTCCTTTCTTTCATTTATGAATATATTTTCCCACATTGATAATTCTATGGGTTTTTGAAGAGCTTTTAAGAGTTTTGGTTCGTTTTGGAATTTGTGGTTCTTTTGCCATAAAGGGTCTGCTATTGCTGATTTTTCCATGTGTTTATATTTTACATTTCTCTGTGTTCCTTAAGCCATAGTGTAATGTTCTTTTTTGTTTAACCTGTTATTTCATATTGCAGTCTTTGCAATTGATTTTGTAAATACCTGATTGTTTTCCTGGCAGAATTTTACCTTTTGTGAAGATTTTTAGGAGGTTTTTTTAAACTACATTTGTTTACTGGAGCCAAAATAATGTTGGCATCTTTAAAAATCATTTGGAATTTTTGATGTGCCAATGAATGGAATGTAAATTTCTTATATACATGATCTCCTTTGTAGCCTTTCAGTATGGTGATGTCTTCTATTTGTTTTTGTTTTTTGAATTTTTCTTTTTTCTTGTTGACCAGATCTATTGTGTAGTCATTTTTATATGCTTTATCTATGACTTTTCGGTACTCTGATTCATATTCTGTCTTGTTTATTGGTAGGTTTGTTAATCTGAATGTGAGGCTATTGGTTCTTAAAAGCTCTTCAAAAACCCATAGAATTATCACTGTGGGAAAATATATTCATAAATGAAAACAAAGAAAATTTATAATAGATATTATTGTATGATTTAGTAGAACTATGCACTCTGAATGCTTCACTTACTTGTCATAATATATAGAACCAGTTTCAAGAACATTTCGTTCTCATTATCAGCTAAGCTAAAAGTCAACTGTTAGATAATTTGTTAAGCTGTGGGAATGTGTATTCTGCTCTGGTAGTGGTGTGACAAACTTGAAGTTTATGTTATCATCCCCGGCAGTGTAAAAGTTCATTAGACTGTCTTTGTATTTGTAGATGTAGCTTTTCTCCCAATGTGCTAATTCTTAGGTCCTTCTACTGATTTGAATAATTTTTCTTTACACTCTATGTCATGATTTTCTGTCCAAAAATGATATGTGACTGCTGACTTTTGAACAGAAAATCACAATATAGTGAATAAAGCAAAATTATTAAATCAGTACAAAGACCTACAGAAATAGCAACGTGGGAGAAAATTTACATCTACAAGTACAAAGACAGTCTAATGAACTTGGACACTGCTGGGGATGATAACATAAACTACAAGTTTATCACACTGCCCCAGAGCAGAATACACATTCCCACAGCTTAACGAATTATCTAACACCTGATTTTTAGCTTAGATGATAATGAAATTTTCTAGAAACCAATTCTATATATTATGACAAGTAAGTGAAGCATTAAGAGTGTGTAGTTCAACTAAATCATATAATAATAACTATTGTATGATTTGCTCCACTGTACAAGTTCCAATTAACATTTTAATTAAGGAAAATTTAGTTTTTATCTTCCAAACAACAGTAATCTCATCACAAAGTTCATAAAATCCACAGAGCAACATCTTAATACCATGCTGGGAAGATGTATCAGCACATTTATCATATAGTATCCCATGTCATTCAACTGATATGTAGCTCTTCTTAATGTACCTGGTCATGAATGCATATGTAAATTGGGATTAGTGGAATTGTTTCTTGTTTTCTCCCTAAACATCTAGAGAACAATAGAATGCTTTCCTTTGATGTAAACACTGCATTCAGATTGAAAGTCTGTAAAGCTATCTTTCTGTTTTGTTATTGTTTATACTTCATTGCCACCACTGGACAGAATAGATGGCAGACAGACTATTGCCTTGACCTTGGAACCTCCTTTGAAGCACCAATACAAAATTTGCTTCTATTAACCATTTCAGGCTGTGAGCTGTAAATATTTCTATGGCATCAGCAAAAGCTACAGCTAAGGTGTGCTGCCACCAAAATACCATTGAATGCTCACCTTCTTATTGGCTAACTTTGTACTCAAATAATGAAAAGAGCATCACACTTAGAGCATAGATGCATTTGCATTTATTTCTCAGATTTGACTTAAGAATAATGAAGAGTTAGTATGCAAATTCTGGGACAGCCTTTATAATGCATGTATATCAGCCATACTATGATGTCTAAGTAAAAACCAAAACTTGTATCTTTCAATGTCTTAAATAGTCTTAACAAGAGACTAAATAGTTACCTACAAAATACCTTATACAATGCAGTTTTTGTAAGGTAACAAATGTTATCTATGCAAACCCTCTGAAGCATATTTTGATACTGTGCATAGATATTTCTTTGCTAAAAGTCAATAAAGAATAATGAAAATGTTGATAGGAAGACAAACCATAGCTCTGCTGTAAGCATTGAAGGATAAAACTATTCATGCTTCTGCTAAAGGTATATTTTAACTAGCATGATAATTGCTTTTATTGAATTCCATTTTACAAATGCTGAATTGCATTTACATGACCTCTACAAATGCTATAGATGCATGTATATATGTTATTAGAAGACAGTGTATGTGAAGAAATAATATAATGCTAATCATGCAGCAAAGCATTCAGAGACAGAATGACAGAGGAATAAAAACTGTCAAATCCAAATTATGTGCAATGTTAATAAATTCATCATTTATAATTGTTGCATCCTACACGTTTCTAATTCATTCTTCAATACAAATTGATAAATTTTGTAACATTATTTAATATAATTATGTTGATCCACAATTTGAAAATGTTATATGATGATATTTGGGGGCAAAGGGGAAAAAAAAAAGGAAATGGTTGCCTGGTTCAGTAGTTTAGAAAAATGTAATGTTACACCATTAAAGTCAAAGATAAATAATAAAAATATTCATCCTCTAATGAGCATTTTAGAAGTAAAATGAATTCTGATAAGAAGTATTGAAAATGTACATGAAATTAATGTTAATTAATAAGGGAAAAATAGACCTTTGAAACAACAGAATAAACATAAATACATGGTGTAGATTTATTAACATTGCTGTTTTTATCAGCAAAATTTTTACTTGTCATTCCTGTAAAAAATGTTATATGTGAAATGTTTACAGTGCACTGTTTGCTTTTATTGTTGGAGCACTTGGACTCGTGTTGCTGTGCAGTTACAGTGGGATGCTCATATTTGCAACTTATTATGATTGCGATCCACTTACAACTAAGGTAATTCCATGTTTAATAACTTATTTATGTACCAGTATAGTTCACTGATTGCTAAGAAATTCAACACTATATTAAATTACTGATCCAGCCAGAAGTTTTCTTAACATTAATTTGAAACCAAATATGAATAAATTGCCTAAGTAGAATAAACTATACTGTAATAACACACTGTGCTTACCTTCAAAGCTATGAATCTTTTACTTGTTTTTCTAAATTATACAAATAATTGTTCAATAAGCTACTAATATTACTTTTTTAAGAAGATAAATATATAAGTTACTGTGTAAAAGTAATCCAACATAACCTTTTTGGAACAATCCATTCAAGATTGGCAGTGGAAAAAATACATATGTGACATGATATCCAAAATTTCACAGATAATGCTGCCAACTCATAAAAAAATAACTTTGGGACTATTGAAGACTGTTGCTCTTGAAACAATCTCTCTCCTCCTGTATGCAATGTCCTCAGCACTATTTCTATTTTTGAAATATATCTTGGAAGCCATGTTTTGTGAGTGTGTTCAGCATTGCTTACATTCCTGCTTTGTCCTCAACTGTGACAAACAGGCAGCCTTCCAGTTTCATCTTTAATTGGGGAAAGCCAGAGGGGATAATATAGTGAGTTGGGAGGACAGGAAATTATAGTCATGTTATTTTTGGCTAAAAATTCCCTGATGAACAATGAAGTCAGAGGATGATGCATTGTCAGTATACAACAGCCAGCTCTTTTGTTCCCAAAGATCATGTTGACATCTTCACACATTTCCATTTAATTGCCACAAAACACCACAGTAATATGCAGAATTGACTGTTCAGCCTATGAATTCTTTGTAAACAATCCCCTTGATGTCAAAGAAAATTATGAGCATGCTCTTTAATTTGCTCTTAACTCATCTCGTCTTTTTGGGTTTCATGAGTTTGGGCTCTTCCATTGGCAGGATTGTTGCCTTGTCTCAGGGCCTTCTGCAAATTTACCTTTTGTCACCAATGACAATCCTGAACAAGAACTTTTCAATATTGGAGGTGATCTGAAAAAGCTCCTTGCAGAGATCAACATGTTGCTGCATCTTATCATCTTTCAGTATCCTGGGAACAACGTGGCAGTGACATGATACATGCTTAATTCAATAGTCAAGATCCATTGACTTGTTTTGTTTCATTATCAATTTCTATCTCAAGAAGACCATAAATGGTTTGAGGCCATTCCTTACTAAGAAGCTGTTATATTATGGCAACAATGTTGAACATTACCCAGCTGATGGGACTGCCTTTGTGCTTGTTTTCCTCAGTGGATATCCAGCTTGCAAGCATACTATTCAAGCACTTGCATAAAGCATGGCTTAAGGCTCTCCTTTCAATGACATGAGTATAAGCCTTCTCAGGTTATCAATCAGTTATGTTCTGGAAAGGGAGATTGATGGAGAAGACTTTTACTTGCCTATGTAAAGCTCATACTTACTTTCTCAAATTCTTGCCTAATCATTGCTCTTGAGGCTTGATTTGATAACTAGAAATCTTCAAACTGCATTATTGTTTGCAAAAATCAATTTAAGAATTTCTGTTTTTAATAAAACACAAAATGGATGAAATATCTATTAAGTAGTTTTGAATAGCAGGAATTTTCAGTGAATTATAGTATAAAATTACAAATTATTATTCAGGAAAACACTCAAATTTCACTAATTTTGTTACACTTACTTGGAATGTTTCAAAGGCTGTTGCCTTCATCTTCAGCATGGTTACACTGTCTGCTTCCCAGTGGTATTAAGATGTCCTCTGTGGATTTTATGAACTTAGTGATGAAGTTACTATTGTTTAGGAGATTAAAATTATCCAAATCTTTCTCATAAATAATTTGTTATATGATTGTATGACTTGTTCATTATTCTCGTATCTGGTATGTTATTTTAGTTTACTTTGGAAATGTTTGCAAAGACTATATATTATCTTTAAAAAATGATAATTAAAAAATTCAACAAATCCTTTATTTGTTTGGGATTGTTATTTATCACTATAGATATCAAGGATTTGCTGTATTTTGTAATTCTGGTAAGGAATTTTATTAGATTTTTTTTAATATTACCATGTAGACAGAAAATTTTGGAGCTTATTTAATTTTGCTGTATATTCCAGTCTCCACATAGCAGCATTGTTTTAATTTTTTGGCTTATTTTATTTATTACTAATTTAAATTTAAATGGTGATTTATGTACATATATAATAATTATTTGATGATCAATAATCCAATTCAGATCCATTTCAAAATGTTTTATCTTCACTCATATTTTCAAAATAATTTATATCTTTAGTTTTCCACTGATCCCTTATAAAATACACTGACCTCTGCAGTGCATATTTATCAGTTTAAATTTAGATAAATGATTTGCTTTTAACTATTCCACCATTTGTCATTGCTCTGTAAAACATAGTACATCAACATTTTTAGGTCACCGTGAATCAGAACTTCTAAAAAATCTTATTTCTTAAACTTAGAACATTTTGATGTAAAATATTTAAGCAAGTATGATTCTCCCCACTACCACATGCCTTTAGTTATTCTTTTTTAGCAGTTCCAGCTTCTACTGTTGATTTCTCCATAAAAATGGTCATCTCTTAAATCAGGCTTCCAGAAACATCCATACAACAATCTGTTAGCTATAACATCAGAATATTAAAAGAGAGGAAGTTTACATAAATTGTGAGAAAAAAAAGATAAAATATTCTAAGTGCTAACAGATATTATACTGGAAAATTGTATCCAATATTTACGTTAATACAAGAGTGCATATACAAACAAATTTATTTATTACATAGATAAGTTATTTATTTTTTATTTATTAATTTACTTATTTCCTTTTGAATCCATTATAGATTATAAGGTTACTATTTATTCATCTAATCATCTACATGATTTCAGACATGTCAGAGTTAGAAAACCATACTGATATACGTTATTTATGTATGGAAAATTCAATTATATTTATATCTAGAATAGTATGATATTAAGCACAATTTTATACATGAACAATATAAAGAACAGAATGATTAATATACATAAAAGTTCATAAAATTTTTAATGTTATATTATTGTTACCATCAAGGAATGATTAAGGAATGAATCTGCTTTATTATGCTTCACATAGTTAGCAGTTGCTAAGGACCAGCTACTACCACTTCTAGTGATGGAGACTTTGGGAGAGTTGCCGGGGCTTCCTGGCTTGTTTGTGGCTGGTGTCTTCAGTGCTGCTCTGAGGTAATAACTGTTCTGTCTCTCTCTCTACATGTACCTGCTTATCTGAATGTCCTTAATAGCCTAATGCTCTGTTCAATGTTGCATTATAGCAAATGACCATATGAAGCCTTCAAAAGCTAAGTGTTCCAGCTTATGAAACAAGGAACATAAAAATCATAGTGATAAGCACAGGTAAATGGAGGTAAATGAAGTCATCAATTGGGAGAAATGTGATGTGACTATTAAGGTTTTATCAGATTAGTTTTCACAAAAACACGGATATGTTATATAGTGAGTTATTTATGAGGAATTGTATAAAATATTGTGAACTTTTGTTAACAGTGGCGTCAAATATTAACATTTTAAAAAATTGAGTGGAAATTGTAACATACACACCACTAAAATTCAATAAAATTACAATTACAATTTTACAAATTACAAATGTTACAATTTCGACTCAATTTTTTAAAATGTTATTATTTATGAGAAAATCACTCAAATTTCACTAAAATTAACTAAATGTTGTTTCAGGCTTCCGTGACAATGATATTAGTAAGATTTATATTCTTAGGATTATGCTATGTCCTTGGATTTATGCTGCTGATGTTTTGCACATACTGTCATGTGCTTGCCCAAAGCTATGCTCAGATTTCAGTAGAGATATCTTATGTAACAGACAGCTGGAGCAGATTAGTAGGAAGAAGCTGCTTCCTTGACATTGATTGATCGCTGTTATTGTTGTAGCATGCAGGTCTATTGCCACATTTTCAGTTCTAAACCTATTCAGTGACCCTTGTATGGCAACTCTAATTTTCTGTATGTGATAACATTACATTTAATTATATCTTTCAAATTCTGAACAAAAAATGTACATAAACTACATTAATACACTTTGATATATAATAGATTTTCATCTAGTTTATTGGATGCCCTCAATAGTGACCTTTCTATTTATTGCCCTTTCCAAACTTCTACAGTGAAGAATTGATCATATTTTAATTTTATAACTCAAACATTTATTTTATTTTGTTATTTTAACGATGTTCATCCAGTCTTCATATGCAAATAAGCTCATATTATTCCAAAATCTGTATCATTCAGCAAGTAGCTATAGCATGAAAAAAGAAATGTGTGATATATTTTTTGTGTTATCATTATTCATAAGTTTTAGTAAATGACTCATCTTTATATTTTATTTTACTCTGGAGAACCATCTTAATACATCACAACAGTTTTGTGGTTTGATAGATACTTCTACAATTACTTAACAAAACATGAACCAAGTTCTAGGACCTTCTTGAGCTTTATTTTCATCCTCTACATATACGATTGAGAATCATTATTAAAACTGTGCCACCAAAGCTATAAAAAGAGATTTAATTTGTTCAGAGGGACCCAATAAACTATGAACCAACCTATAGGCAAGAGCTTGTCGTCATCTACAGGTATTATGAAGTACTACTAACATAAGCATACTATAGTATCCTTGACTATTTTAAAACCTTTTAGACACTAACTTTATGAAAGAAAGTGCTGAAATTGACCACCATCGTTCCATACATTTTTGGCACTTCTTTAAAAACTATCCATCATTCACTTCTTCACATTGAGTAATGCTTTACTAATTAAGGAGCAAGGATATATAGCTCCCTTGATCCCCTAACTTTGCATCTTTTATCTGCGACTGAGTTAAAATTTTAATTCAGTTTATATGACAAACCTCCATACTCTGGAAGAATTGAAACAAAATATCTGCCAGGAAATACTAATATTACTCAATGTGAACCATAGCAAGTAATGTACAGTTTTTAAAGAGGTGGCAAAAATGTATGAATGATAGTGTCCAGTTTCAGCAGCTCCTTTCATAAAACTAGTAAGTAAAGCCTTTTAAAATATATAATAAGGAAACTGTTATATGGTTACTCTATGACTCCTGCATTAATACCGCTAAAATTGGTAACTTTTTGCACCTAGCTTTGCATAATCACACTACTGGCCACCATCTTGTATCATGCACTGTATTCCTACTAGCAACCTAAAAAAGGCTGTCCTAAAGATTTTGTTCATATGACTTAATTTTCATTCTTTCAAAGCATTTTTAGGTATGACTTAGTGTTATGCAGTAGTAATCCAAGGATGGCAGAAGTATACTAAAAATGAAAAAAAAAGTTATCAGAATATTAACAAACTCTAAGAAAACTGAACATTTTAAGTCACTATTTGTAGATCTAGAAATTCTTACAGTTATTAATTGATATATTTATGATATTTTAGTTCATATTAAAGAGAATTTGCAAATTTATAAATGTAAGGGATGAAATACAGACATATAACATACGTAACAGGAATAGAGTAGATATGGCATATCATAAGTTGCAGAAGACCTCTGAATATTACAAAATAACAGGAATAAAATTTTTCAATTCACTTTCTTTAGAAATAAGTGCTGTAAATATTCAGATGTTCAAAGAGAGAGCATATAAATGGTTAATTAAATATCCTTTCTACAGTATACAAGAATTTGAAGTAGAAAATAAGAGTAATATGAAATAATAATAAAAAAAGTTATAATGTATATAATATAAATAATCTGTTACTCTTCATCCATAGACTTTAAGCCTCTTTCTTCTTTTTTCTTTTGACAAAGCCTATTGTAATTATTGTAATTACCAAATGGCAAATAAGCTATTATTATTATTATCATCATCATCATCATCATCATCATCATCATCATCATCATCATCATTATTATTATTATTATTATTATTATTATTACCATCATTATCATTATTATAAAGAAAATACTGCAAATTGGATCACAGTTTGTTGGGACATTCTGTAGATCCTATTGAACAAGTAAGCTTTTTCATCCATAATTTTGCTTCTCTCATGCTCTGTAACTGCCAACATTTAATTGCTACATTAATATTTTTCATTAAACATTAATTTGGATCCCAAATTGCAGCTCTCCTGTATTTTATTGCACTAAATAGTAAAACTTTCCTTCTGCTTCCCTGCAAATAGCACATATTTCCAAATTAATATTCCAAAACCCTTTACAAAAAAAAAATACCCATGTAAGTCCTCAACTTCCATGCCTATTACAGTTATAAACACGTTCCTCTCTGCTCCATTCTCTTTTTGTTATTTTTTATAGTCTTAAGAAATTTTTATTTTCAAAATTTGCTCATATTTCTTGCCTCCCTGTAACTTCTGATGTTTTTCTAATCTTCTTCCAAAGTTTCGTGACATTATTTTTTCCCTGTACTAATCCTTTTAACCAACTATCAGTAAACAAACCTCTTTTTTTGAAAATTCATACATATCTTAATGATTTCGTCATCTTACATTTTTATGTTTCTGTACCAACATTTCAGAATTCTTTTAACCATTATTTCTTTTCTTTCATTCTAACTAATTAAGTCAATTCAGCCTCTCTAACCCTAAGAGCTCTATACAAAACACTCTACTTATTATGTAAATTTAGTCAAAGGTCAAATAATCCCCACATTTCCATTTCTTATAACGTTCTTGATTTTATTACTTCATAATACTCTTCCAATCACTTGATAGGCCATTTTGGTATCTTATGAAGGTATACTCAAACCCCTTTTATAGCTGCTTTTCCTTTAGCAATCATCTTCTTGCTTACGCTTCCCAACCTTCATTACTGCATAACCTTACTCCAAAATAATCAAACTCTTTCACTACTTCCAATTGCTGTTCATTTAATCTATTTCTCAACTTTTTTTTATCCACTTCCTTTTTTGAAAAACATTGTTTTGAATTTCCTAACATTGTTTCTTATACAACTTATGTATATTTTTTATATATTTTTAAGGAAGTTTGGGTGTGCTTCAGCTTTCATTAAATGCAGCTTCTTTCATGTCATAGCTTCAGGTATCTTTACATTCTATTTTTTCATGTTTCATCATGTTCTCAAGTTATTCACGTAATTGTCAAATATTTTGTGCTATGAGTTTTGAAATGCAAGTAAAATGTATGGAAAGTTTATATAGTATCTTTTTTTTTTTTTGTCTCCTGTCACAGATGTCACATCCTTTTACAGCATTTTCTGGCATAAGATTCATACAAGTTTAACAGGATTCAGG
This sequence comes from Metallyticus violacea, assembly GCA_030762175.1. Lineage (NCBI taxonomy): Eukaryota > Metazoa > Arthropoda > Insecta > Mantodea > Metallyticidae > Metallyticus > Metallyticus violacea. Next base: position 97,697,906 of record CM060840.1, on the reverse strand, counting down.
TACATAGCTGTTATATGGATTTTCTATGTGTTCTTGTAAAATGGAAAAGCGATGCATCAGAAACATTCAATTCATTTTCCTGTAAATCTCTAATCCTAAATATATATATATATTTATACACAACATCTGATTCGCTACATACCTATAAAACTTGATTTAAAAAGTTTTAAGAATAAATTCTTGTACACTTACATTGATGACTGATCTGATATTTTGTAGCATTCTGATTTAGGATTTTTGAAACAATCTCTAATATGATGATGTTTAATGTGTGCATTTTGACAAGACCATAATGTGAATGTTCTCATCTGCCAGTTCTTCCTCTTGCCTCTTGAAGAGTCAATTTCAGAGCAACTGTGTTTTCATTTACCATCAAGGAGCATTTTTTCCTGGTACTAGTTTGACCTCTTCTGCTAACATTGTGCTCACCCTGAATCTCTTTATCTGTACTTGTTTCTCTCCCATTTTTTGGAGTTCTAGTCCTTTATTCTACCTTAGCCTTGTCTCTCAAGATTATCTTCTATCTCTTCAGCATTTTTATCTTAAATAGCCATAATGGCACTATCATCACTAGTACCTGCACTGCCCAGTTTTCAATCTTTCTTTCTACAGTTATATGAAATATTGAACAACAAAGTTAACAACAAAACATCTCATAACCAACTTGTTATTAGGTCACATACATTTGTTATTTATCTCACTTGAAATCTGGCTAAAGCTGCATATAAGTTGAGATATGTACAATTATATTTAAAATATTATTGATAAAGTTTGCAAAATTGAACTAGAGGGTGAGTTTGAATTAATTTTATTTCATCAAATATCATTACAATTAAATTTACATAAACAAACAAAATATCTAAGAATTTAGTAATACCAAAACAAATGCTCTCCCATACCTTACCCATCAGGTTATATGTATGGTAAAGAAACCATACAATAAATACCATTTTCACAAGTATGCATGCCCTCAAGCTCCTTCCTTATATTTCTCCTCTTACTTTTCCTAAGAAATTCCCTATCTTGTTTATTTTCTCTACCCTCATAATGACAACATTTTATTTGCCACTATATCTTCTTGTAGTTTGTTCCATTTTTCATACCAGATACCATCTTTCCTTTTTTTACCATTTCACATTCTATAAGACAAATGAAAGGCTATGCACTTTCCCACACATAATACATCCTACTTTAAGATGGTTCCTTAATCCTTTTAGAATTAATATTCCTGTACACATCCTACAAAACCTATTCTTCTTAATTCATCACAGTTCTCTGTATATTTCTTCCATTCCCAATTTCTTTTAATTATTTTATGTAAGTCTAAAGAGCTTTTATCCTCAAAGCTAGCCCAAATCTCTTGTTTCTCTATATCTTCCACCCTCTGCCCCACTTATTTCCAAAACTTATTTTCACCAGTTGTCATACATCTCCCATTCCAGTTTCATCTAATAATTTCCCCTTCCCAAACCAGCTCTCTCATCCTAATGCATCTCTCTGGTACTTAAGACAGTCTTTTAGTGCATTGTTGTTATCTAATTTAAACTTATATGCCAATATTTCAAAATTCTCTCCACTTATTATACCTTTCCTTATTACTCTTTCTAAACATAATTTTATACTGTGGAGGAATTCTTGGAAACTAAGTTAGAGTTAGATAGGTATAGATGAATAGAATTAATTATAGTTATGTATTAATATTAATTGACAAAGTCAAATATACAAACTGAAGAAATATTATAATATTATGAGCTGTCACATCAAACACACCACCTGTGATATCTCAGAAGTTTTAACAGGTGTCAAACGCTACTAATAAAAATATCAAACTTGGTCTTTTTAATATCTCTCTCTGTTTCCCCTACACCCATTAATTTTTATTTAAAGCTTTCTATATCAAATAAATGTTGTCCAGTATTAATTACACATTAAGATTGTCTTCATCACTAAAAAATAATTTTATGTTACTTAAAATTTGAATTGTAGAGTTATGTTTAAATTTCTATGTGTAAACATAATTAATAAATAATTTCTAACTTTTCCAGTAACTGTTTTTTTGATGTCTGCATTTTTATTTTTGTCTTTTTAAAATCAAGTATTAAGGTCATAACAGTATTGGGTATTTTTCAATTGCAGTTCTTTATCCACTGGCCTCAACTCGATGGCTGCTGTTATATTTGAAGACTTCTATAAATCCTTCAGTAAAACTGAATTGAGTACTAAAGCAACAAAACTGCTCATGAAGACTGTTGTTGTGGTAGTTGGCGTGTTATGTGTGGCCCTTGTGTTTGTAGTAGAGAAGTTGGGAGCTGTGTTGCAGGTATATAATTACTATTCAGTATTCTGAGTTTTTAAAATTGAATAATATTCTTGAAGAAGTAGAGAGAGTACAACTATAGCTCTATGGAACAGTTGATTGAATCCAGTTGGTTTGCCTCTATATCTGTCTCCATAAAGTTTCCACATAATCTGTATTCATATAGGTATTTTCCTGGACAGATTTTGAAATATTTATGTTATAAACATTTATATAACTTTGCCTCCATAAAACCTGATTCAAGTCTGACAGATAAAAGATAAAATTATTTAAAAAAAACTGATAGCTACAAATAGAGCTACATACTGGAAAGTTAGACAAGATATATTTAAAAGCTGGAAATCATATACAGTGTTAGTTTGACGTAAAATTAGTTTTAAATCCACTATTGTACATATGTTTTTCATTACTATTTCCTTACCTTAAAATGTCTGAAAAAGTCTTGTTCTTGTTCAACTTGAAAGATTTTTCTTTCTTACCACAGTTTGTATTTCTCTCCTACATACTTTGAAACAACATATTCACAAAAGAGGTTATTTTCATTAATTATTTCTTTTTATTTTAAATTTGTTAAATTTTGTTAAATTTTTCAATCTTTTCCAAAAGGGAATATTTTATATATTTGGACCTGGACCTAAATTCTCTCTTTTTAGTTCCTGTATGCAAGCAGTAAACATTTCAAACTGGTTTCATGAAAATAGTAGATGCATAATTATCATCTAAATGCAAACAAAAAAGTACTGAAAGAAATTTAAGAGTTACTGGTAAAATTTTGTATAATAAACTGCCACTAACTATTAAGTCAAAGATGGAAAAAGTTTCAAATAGAATTAAAAAAACTTATTAATAGACAAATGTATAAATAGGATAAATGGATTGTAAATATGTTGAATGTAATTGTTTATAGTATAAATTTCCTTTATTAACATGAGGTAAATTTGCCTCATTTTAAATTATTTGGTATATAACCTTATCAATGTATTTTCTGACAATGACTGAAATTCAAATGTAGAGTCTATGGTCTGCAATAAAGTTGTCATCACCACCACCACCACCACCACCACCACCACCACCACCACCACCACCACCACCACCACCACCACCACCACCATCATCATCATCATCATCATCATCATCATCATCATCATCATCACAATCAGTGCTGTATAAAATGAACATATACACAAGAGAAATTATTTGTTTTTCAGATGTCAATGAGCTTGAGTGGTATAACCAATGGACCATCACTGGGAATATTTAGCATGGGACTCTTTTTACCATGGGTTACTTCTAAGGTATGTGGTACAAAGGTATCAATATTACATATTTACATCTTTCATACATTTCATGTTCTATTTTTGGTGAGATCTGCATATTTTCAAACAGGCTACAGGACTGTTAAACTTTTCATAAGACATTTTTAAGCAAGTTAATTTTTTGTTCATTACCCTGTTCATCATAATCTAGCTCTAGTATTCAACTTTAAGAAGAGCGTTACAGATGCATAATAAAACACATTTCACATTGGAGATAAGAATGAGACTTACAAAATCCTAGTCATGGCCAGTATTCAAAGCATGGATTTTTCAGCTTTCTGGGTTGATGCTCTAACCATTCAAGCTACTGTGTCCTAAAAGCATAGAACCATGAACCTCTCTCATCAGTTTCTATATACCCTGGAGACCTCCGTAAGGTTTCTCTACTATGAGAGATTTATTCTTAATGCTCTGACCCAGGTTTCTAGTTTAACGACCAACTATGTAAAAGATAATTTATGTATAGAATCCCGGCCATGACTTGAATTTTTTCCGTCTGATTCTTCATTTCTAATTTATGTCCTATACATGGTTAGTGGGAATGAACAATTTCTATATACATATTTCATATTGTTAATAAACTATTTCATATGCATATATTACTAGCAACATACCTAAAAATTGTGTATGGTAGCCCTTTTTCCATATAACAATGAAGGAGCATTAGGCTTCATGGTCCTGAAAGCAAATAACCTTTTCAGTAAAGAAGTCGATGGTTTATGTGAGCATTCCAATGATTTTGCGATAACCCATCCACATGCTGTCGTACATGGTGTTGTTTTGAAGATACAAACATTAATATCATAATACATCAGAAAGTATTTGAGTGTATGTACACATCAAGGTAAACAAGAAGACTTACCTGTTCCAGCAATAATTTATGTTTTAGAATCTGTTTTAGTTTAGTTAGCAATAGCACTCCACAAATTCCACTTAAACATTCATGTTCACTATGCTACAGACCAAGAAAGAAAATGCCTTCCTGCTCTCAGTGCTGCCAACAGATTCTATGACCTTGGTATAGTTTAGTGATGGGTAGCTTGGGATTGATACCTGAGATATATTCCATGCATAGGACTTCTTACTCTTGGAGAAAAAAAAATAAAACTTCGTTTGTTGCTTTAAAGCAATACCCTGTGGGAATTGATTTCAAGTGAGGTGGTTATACTTATGCGTAATATTAAATTTAGTTTATATTTTATTGTTAAGTACCTCTTAAGATTTATAAAAATGTAACCTGCTAATTTACACAAAGGAAAGCATTTCAAAATATTCAACTGTTAATAGTTTTAGAAATTCAATTCCAAAAATATTCCTGCAGGTTCGCAATCATTCTCCACTTGAAAATTCAGGTCATGCAATTCAGGGTGTGGTGCTGATATATGGTGAAAGCCTTGTTTTCATGTAATCGTGCCAATAGTAAAAGTACGGGACAGAGCCAGGTTGCAGGAGTATCAATGCGAGTTTGAAGCAGATTTGTTAACTACAGATGGTACAGTTTTGTATTGCAGAGCATGTGAAAGAACTGTTGCGACAAGTGTTTTCTAGAGCCTCATCATTTGAATACTAGTAAACACAAAGATAATATTAAAGCTAAATCCTCAAAAAGTGTCTCTGTACAAAAATTGTTAGATGAATTTTCAAAGATTAATTTTTTACAGTACTCCTTTGATATGTGCAAAATATTTTTTGTGGCAGACATTCCATTGTGGAAATTTACCAACCTCACCCTCAAAAATTTCATTGAGCAGACCAATCTACTTTTCCTAAAAATTATGTAAAGCGGTGTTATCATACGATTGAAAATATTAGAGAACAAATTCAAAATAATTTTGTGTGGAGGTCAGTCAAATTTTATTGCAAATTTTATAATTGGATCTCTCCATAAAAATTAACTAACCACGCCATTTTACTTGCGATTAAATAACTTTAAGCTTCAAATGGCTCTTCTGTTTCCATTTTTTTGCCAATTCCATGAACTTGCTATGGTCAGATGATATTCAGCATGAACGTTTATTACTCTCTGTGACTAATGCTGCAAGCTACATGAACAAAGGTGGCATTGCTCTTAAAGTTATATTTCCAAATATGATACAGTTGACTTGTCTTGCCAAGAGTTATATTGGGTTTGCAGAAACAATTCGTGCACATTTCCCACTTGTTGATAAGGTACAATCATTTCAAGCAGTAGCAGAATATTACACTTCCCCTAGAACCAGTTTTAAAGGACTGCGGAACATGGTATATGCAGCTCTATATTATACCGAACAATTGGAAACATTAAAATTGAAGTGAATACATTTGATCCAAATTATTCTTCATCAGTTAAAATTGCTCAAGATATATTAAAGAACACAGAAATAGAAACTAACCTTTCTTACATATCTGCACATTTCTCTCATCTGCCTTCCTCTATTACTTCTTTAGAAACCAAACAGTACTACACTGTGCCAGTATGTAGTTCCAAACCATTGCCTCCAAATTAAATTTGATAGTATTCTTTCAAAAAGCCCAGGATATTATCAAATGTGTGAGTTTGAAGAAATCTTAACAGGGAAACTTTCTGAGCTATCTAGTGAAATACCACTAAAAGCAGATCAAATTGCAGCTTTTGTATACCACCTCTAAGTTCCTGTGAGTTGGAGAAAATTTTTTTCCAACTATAAAGGATATCTTAAGAAGCACTAGGAAGTGGCTAACTATGGAAAACTTCAGAGACTTGGTGGTTGAAAACTGCAAAAGAAAAGAACTTGAGAGTGTGGGGAACTAAAAATGCCAGTGCCATTATTTATTGTGCTGTTTTTATTTTTAAGGAAAATGTATCCAAACTCTTCAATATTAAAGAAAAATAATTCATGTGTTTCCACAATATTTTTATTCATGGAGAGGTTATATAAAATTGTGTTATATTTTATTTTATGTCAATATGATGACTTAATACTTTTTACATGGGCATATTCAAGTGTTTATTATGGGAGTTTTCAATGCATAAATATGTACATATTAAAGGGATTATTAGAACATAAAATTCCTGTCCCTACTAATGATGAATATGAATATATATATACATGTGTGAATATAACTTGATTACTATATAATTAACTTGTATTATTGTATTAAATTGATTCTATAGAATCATGACGATGTCAGATGCTCTTGTAAGAGTCTATTGGCTGCAATAAATTATTATTATTATTATTATTATTATTATTATTATTATTATTATTATTATTATTATTATTACTACTACTACTTAAAATATGGCCTTCCCAATCAAGGTATAGGGCATACTACCAATGAGTGCCAATATGATAAGGCATCTAAGTTTTCGCAACCATGGCAAAATTTGGTCATCTCTACAATCTAATAATTCTTATCCCCTTAGAGTTCAGGTATACAAGGAGAACAGTAGGAATTACAAAATCTTAATCAAATTAAATTTAAAATGAATTAATTTAAAATTAATCACATGTTTACTACATGTAGTTTTGCCTAGGATTTTCATCTGTTTTGGGATTCTTGAGTGTCACCATTCTGTTTGATTTGGTTTAAACCTCACATCATAGCTCATCTCACAGATTAGTTCATGTCCATGAGTTCAGTTTTATTTTATTTATAGGTCAGTGTCCACCAGATTTCAGCATTCTTTCACTATTTAAGACCTCCCACTCCCATAATTAGACCAAAGGTACTGCATTCAAATCCTGGTTAGGTCAAGCTGTCTGGGTAAGGTTTTTTCAGAGTTTTTCTTTACCCTCTAAAGGTGAATGTCAGATATTTAAAGCACCAAGGACTTCTAGCTCATTTGTGCCATCATTAATTCATTTCACCTTATAGACTTACACCTATAGTATTCAGTCCACAATGTACAGATGTCACAAGAAGACCAATGCAATCAAAGCAACGATAAATAAAACATTAAAAAAATATATGTGTGTGATTCAATAATGTTTGTATGCTTTCTTACAGATGTAGTTTGAATCATCTATAATTTTAAATTTTTGGAAGTATGCAGTAGTTTGTGTGTCTGTATGCACATGCTTTTTTGTTTTATATATACATAATTGATCAAACTTGTTCTATCATAAATAGTAATATATGTACTGGTAGTTATTAAAGTTTTACATTATATTAACTTTTCTCTTATCTTAAGGGTCTGTTTACAGAGTTTCTTCTAGATTAATTATCTATTCTACCTTTATCTAGAGAAATAATGGCCATTAGAGTAGCTTTAAAATATCTACTGTATAGTTCTAATATAAATAAAAAAGTGTTATCTTAAGTGACTCTAAAGCAGCACTACAAAGTATAATGAATTACAGTTACCCACCAACATATGCTATAAATGAAATAAGAAAACTACATCATATAATCCAAATCAGAAATACAGAAAAAATTTTTTTAATGGATCCCAAGCCATATGGGATTAAAGGGGAATGAGAGTGCAGATACTTTAGCAAAAAAAGGAGCCATCGTAAAATTTATACCATCTTTTTAACTAGAATTTTCCTCAAATTGAAACTCATAAAAAGATTAATAACTGAACAAGAATAACAAAATATTCAACGATAACTTAAAGAAAAACTATATGAAGATCTAAATACTTTCAAACATCTTATATTGAAACCAAGCAAAATTGGAGTTGCCCGATTCCGCTTAATTGTGGGCATAATTGCCTGTCAGAATATCTCTTCAGGATGAAATTAGTCAAGGACAGCCATTGCCCATTGTGTAAGGAATACTATCCTAAACAAAGAACATCTACCGAAATGCAGTCAAATTGATAGCAACTAACAAATGAAAAATAATTTGGAAACTCTTTATTGGGAAGCTAGGGAAAAAAATGATAAATATCTAGCTTAACTTTTCTAAATAGATTTCTTTGATAAAATCACAAAATTCTTCTAAGTGTTTTATCATTATTCACTTTTGCTTGCAGGTGCCTTTCTTCCTTTAGGAGCTGCACTTTGTCTTAGCTTGATGCCATCCTTGGATAGGTTCTTGCTGTCAAGTAGAATATGATGAACACTTTGGTCACCTCCATTTTAGTTGCAGTTGGGGTCTTCTGTTAGGTGAAACTTGTCATAGTATACCTTTAATCTTCCATGTTCTGGTGTCCTTATAGCAAGGAAGAGGGATTCTGATTGTTAATCTGTTGGAAATGCTTAGAAAGTTTTTGTTAATCTCTTCTGCTTTTGTGCTATTTTGCCAATGTTGTTACCACTTATTTATGGCTCTCTTTGCTTATGTTTTTAACTTTTTTTACTTATAGAGATCTTGTTATAGCACATCAATTCCATGTATGTGTGTGTGTGTGCATGAGTATGTCACTTTTTAATATATACATTTTCTGTATCATTGATTCACTATTAGGATAGGGTAAATAATTATGTATGTATAAGACTTGAGTGGAAGAAAAGACCCTAAGGCATTTTATTTAGACTTTCTAAATAAATAAATTAATTTATTTAATCGTAGGTATATGCTACATGTTATAGAGACAGACTTCCAAAAGGTTTTATAGCCTCTATGTAATAAATATTTATGACCTTGCTGCATGTGGTTTATAGTAACGATGACTAAGTTACATAGACTGATGTATACATTTGGTCCAGTCATTGAAACATATAGTCCAGGTAATGTTTCCATAACCCAAAAGGTCACAATTTCATAAAAACAGCATAGTGCAGAATGACAGTTGAAAATAATATGCTATAAATTTGGTAATTAAACATTATCTGCAAATAATATATCTCCACTAACTCAAATTATAATTATTTGTACATGAGTAGATGTACCGAACTGAATGAGCAGTAGTGTAATTATTTCAGAAATTTGGCGCATGGATTCATTGAATTTTCTGAGAATCATACAAGTCTACAGTATATGAAAATCTACTGCAGAGCTCTCTGTTTCATAACGAATAATAGCAATGCACTTAGACTGCAATTATACTTCATCATGAAATTATGACATCAAATTAAATTAAATAGAATATTTAATTTAACACTGAAGCTAGTTGACAAACTTAAACTATATTATAATAGACCATACTGTATAACTACTTTATTATAGCAGTTCTCCATCTTAATGCTTTTACATGATATCTAACTATTTACAGAACTTTCACATAAAAACTACCTGCATATAGGGAAAAGAATGGCTGCTTGCCACCAACTGGATTCGAACACCACACAGCATGTTCAGGATAATTTTTATGTGAAATTCCTATATCTTCATAATCTGAAAAGTATACAACACTTCCCCATAAGCTGCAAAACCATTTGGTGTTAATTAAAAATCATATTTTAAAAATTGGCTGTGGCAGCACATTATTGAAATGAAATAGAAAAAGGCATCAAGTTATTAAAACTGTTCAACAACCGAAAGAACTAAACATATGGGAAAGGATTTATGTAAAAAAATATGAGCATAACCTTATGAATCTTATTTTGATTTAAAGTAAAACACTAAAAATCATGTCGTCACATTAAAACTCTCTTTAAGTTTCACAAACACACTTATAAAAGTAATTTTGGTACATGTTTCGTGAGGTACATTCCTCACATTGTCGACATTGTCAACGTCGTCGTTTTGGTTGACAATGTGAGGAATGTACCTCACGAAACATGTACCAAAATTACTTTTATAAGTGTGTTTGTGAAACTTAAAGAGAGTTTTAATGTGACGACATGATTTTTAGTGTTTTACTTTAAATCAAAATAAGATTAACAAAAGTTTCACTGTGTGGATTCCGAAATTCCGTAAACATATAACCTTATGAATTTGGACATCCTGGAAGCAGACCACTTTATTTAAGTTTATCACTAGACCACCAAAGTCAACCAGGAAACCTACCTACCCAGATGAATGATCCAACGTTATTTAACAGCTGATGATGTGAAAAAAGTTTCAAGAAACATATGTCCTGAGTAATCTCATATAAGTGAAACCATAAAGAGTGTTTTAAATTTCCTACTCTGAAGATATCATTAAAAATCATATGTTTGGCTAATTATTTATTAAGTCATTCTCATTTAAACAGGGAGCCATTGCAGGAGGAGTAGCAGGACTTGGAATCATGTCATGGATATGTCTAGGAACCCAGGCAGCCATTGCATCAGGAGATATCAGATTTGAACAGAAACCTGTTACTGTAGAAGGTTGTACTTATGATTTTGTTGCACCCAACTTCAACACATCAACTATACAACCAAGGTATGTTCATATACATATACAGAGAGAATTTTTTTTCTTTTATTTACAATTAATATCAAATCAGTAATAACAATAAAATTTCAAAGTAAATCAATTCAGTAGAGCTTTGAAAGAGTTAAGAAACCACTCCACTTACAGATGACATTAGTTTGCACTTCAGCTGCCTCTTGCAAATATAATGTTATATGAAAAGTTTTCTCTGTACACAATTTAACCACATTCCATATTTCAATAAATATATGCCTTAGATAATGAAGGAGGTTAAGTTTTTATTGATTTCATTATAAAAATGAAGAAATTTATACTTTGTCATATTCAAATTGTGTTGCTGTTTTCATCTATCCAAATTTTGTTATACAATTGAGTTAAGTACATGTTGTGTAAATATAAATAGATTACTAATCCTTCAAAAAGGTTGTTTCAGGTGTATATAAAAGCTAGACAGGAGAGTATCTTGTAGAAGTACTTTTAAAGAATCAAAAAAGTTAACTACAATATCATTATATGTGTATAATGAAGTTCTATTTGTTGTTAACAATGAACATGATAATATCCTAAGTGTTTATAGGATAAATGAATAGTAAATATGTATGTAATTCATTGATATCATTGTATGATTCATTTGAACTATACACTCTTAAAGCTTCACTTACTTTTCATAAATGTATGGAACCGGTTTCGAGAACATTTAGTTCCCATCTTCAGCCAGGCTAAAGTTCAATGATGTTTTTCTGTTATTAAGTACACTAAGTTTAAAAATAAACTAAAGCTATGTAGATTTGATGCAAACTCCAATAAAGTAAATCAAATCTGTCTTGAGGTCTACTTGGATGGTAAATAAATACAACTAAAAAAATTAAGTCAAGCATGAAGTTAAAAATAAGTTACAAGCTATGCTAACTTGAAACTTAAATTAAAGCAAATAAATCCAAGCTTACAGCCTGAGAAAATATTAAGGTAAAGTAATTTATGCCAGAAGCAAAAGAAAACTGAACTAAAACTAAATCAAAAGTTTGAAACAAGCATAAACAGATACTAGCACTAAATTTAAATTGTGAGAAATCTACTTTTATGCATGAATGAATTTGCAAATATTTATACATATTATTGTTGCTATTCAGAGATTTTTAATAGTGTTAAATGCCCATATCCATTGCTGAGATGCTACAGGCATTTGGCACATTTTTTTTTAAATTTCTTTTTTTATATTAACACCCATTTTTATTGCTGAGGCATCACAGGGAGTGGACACTAATGATACTTGTGATGAAATCATAATTTGGGAAAGATTTTTTTTTAAGCAGAATAAGTAAAAATAGATAGAAATCAAAAGTTAGCCTTTTTAGAATATCAAAAATTGTTTTCTTGGCTAAGTACTGTAAAAAATTTAATTTAATCTTTATTTTCAGTGATGTCTTTGTGTTGTACCGTATGTCCTATTTGTGGTACACCTTACTTGGAACAATAGTGTCAATGTTGGTAGCTGTAGTTGTGAGTTTCATTACTGGACCAAATGATCCTGAAACAATTGATCCTGTGCTACTCAGTCCAGGTATAAGGCATTTCTTCTCTCAAAAGAAACCACCCCAGGATGTGGATATGGCATTATTAAATGGTTATAAGGTAAGCAACTGCCTGCATTTGTCTTTATTTTAAACATTATAAATATTATTGTCAGTGCTAGGAGTAATTTCAAGTTGATGAGAGTTAGAAACCAAGTAACTAGAAATACATTTAGTATAAATTCTAGCTCTCTAAGGACAATATATATTTCAAATTTTTACTTCAATATGGGGAAATATAGTAGTATTAACAGCATATTTAAAATGCAATAAAGGGTAATAAGAATTATGATGAATCTGAAAAAAATGGTCAGTTGCAAAGAATAGTTAAAAAAATTATGAATTATGCCACTGCCCTGTATATATATTTATGAGATAATTGTACAGGTGAGAACTAATTTAGATAATTTCAATAAAAGCTGTGAAATACATTACCATAATACTAGGAAAGTTCACACCTTGATGTCAGTCACCATAAAAAAATACAATGGAATTCATATTTACAATAAAGCTCCTAAAGAAATGAAATACATTACTTCCCTCAAAAAATTTAAAAACAGCCTAAAGATGTATTTAGTATAAAAATGTTATTATTCAGTACAGGAATACTTGACTGATAAAACTAGTGATTTATATAAATATGGAAGTAGATTGTATATAATATAAATATGTATGAGTATAAATGATATCACCAATTTATGTTTTTCATTAAAGTTTTAATATATATATATATATATATATATATATATATATCTTGTAAATATTTGATATTGTATCTTTTATTCTTGTTTATAAGTAACATTTTTGACAATACCACTTCATGTTAATGCGATAATATGTCTGTAATAAATGAATATGTCCACAAAAACAGCATGATTATATAATAAACTACACATAAGGTAATGAGGGTAACTGTGTGCAAGTATCTTAAGTATACACAGTCATTTTTTTCAGCTGTTGACATCATTGGATGACAGTTGACAGTCTAGATGATATTGTGACATGTAAAATGAGCTTTCATTGGTTAGGGTACATTAGCTTTACAATTATAGTATTAAAGCAGGTAAGAAATAGTTTTTCATAGCTTTGAGAGTAATTTCATGATATGATAGAATAAGATAATATAAGCTCTTGAGTTCTGAATAGGAAATGCAGCAGATTACATTTAATATGATGGAAAACTACCATTGCCTTTTGTTAGGATACCATTATTTCCATCTGATAATATCTGCAATAGTTCCATTTACAATCCTTTAAATTAAACATTACAATGTCATGGGCAAGCATGTGCACCATATTCAAGCTTGTACTCACTTAGCCTCCACTTCCCAACTTATAAATTGTCTGATTTTAAGATGCTTTATCAGATAGATGTCTCTAGTTTGCTTTTCCATTTTCATGTTATATGTGGTGAAGGTAATTATTTGTAAATATTTCTTTCAGTTTAAAATAAAATTTGGAAAATATAAAAGGAAAACTGGCAAATCTTGTCTTACCCAAACACAATATAATGAGGAAAAAGAATGATCAATGAGGAAGCTAGTCAGAGGGCTGCTGCCAAGAAAGTAGGATACAGTAAAGCAGCATTTCAAAAGACTTAAACTATTGAAAATTAATTCACTATTAGATTTACAATTTACAAGAACAATAAAAATTATAAAACTTAATATAATTTGTATGATATTTTATTGTTTTTTTTTTTTTTTTATTTAGATAACATTGCTAATTCTATGAGAAGATACCAAAAAGGAGGCACAGCTGCCCAAACATGTTTATTTCTTCAAGGTACAAATTGAGCAGTATTTTCAGAATCTCAGGGAATGTTTGGAGAAGTACAAATCACCTCACAGATTGTTCAGCATGGATGAGACTGGCATGTAAACTGCTCTTGATAAGATGGCTAAAGTTGGTTGTACAAATGTCTGTCCTGATGGCCTAGTGGTAACAATATTTGCCTCATAGGCCCAAGTGAGGGTTCAATCCCAGCCAGATTCAACGGATTGAATCAATTATCAACAATTGATAATTAACGGGATGAAAATGCAAATGTACAAGAGAAAGAAAAACAAAAGGAAACAAACAAATAAATAATGAACTAAACCAGCCAGTTCTCCCTCTTTATCTAATGTTCCAATTACCAGCATTCATTCATCCTTTACTGATATATCAAAATCAAAACAAGAGGGGAAAAAAAAAGTCAAACATTTGGAATTTAATATTTTCTTCTTATAAAATTATGCTTTTGGATAAAAAAAGAACTTATGAGTTTATGCAGAAAAGAAAAAGTACTGAAAGCAAGAGCTTTCTAAGTAGAATCTTCAACTATCTAAAGGGAAAAAAAAAAAATTAAAAATGAAGTAACCCTAATCATCAATTTTGATTACATGACAGTTTACATTTGATCCTAGAACACTGAAAGATGAGCAAACTCCAACAAGTAAGATTTACATTTATCCATGTTGCATGCAATGTGCATTTAGTAAATGGTGGCATGAGTTTTACACAGCATATAAAGGTCATGGAAAATTTGTTTGTGATCATTGCTAAATAGATTTTTGCTATACATTGTTGAAGAATCAACCTAAAGAAAATATGTGGAACAGAAACTAAGTGTACTTACACAACAGTCAGCAGACATTTACTCGCACACGTCATCTAAGTATATACATTTGTCAACTTGTACAAATGTGAATCATAGTGAACTGTTATCTCTCAAGTTTGTTCTTGTATGCAAAAATATTCTTAAAATTCATTTTTGTGAAAATATACATCAAGGCTTCAAAACTGTGACTGTGTTACCAGGAAATAAAAAAAATAAGTGTGCTTCCTTACCCTCCATTACCTTATATGTAAATAGGTACAGATAGGCAGTAATGAACTTTGATCTCCTGATAATATATAACTTAAATTTTAAAAAGTATGTATATCATTAATGGGATATTAGAATGCATTAATACACACTTAATCCAGTCATGCTGCATTTCTACATATTAATTGTAATTAAGCTTACTAACACAAAAGACCAAGCAGGAATAAATTTTCTAGGATAATATTATCCTAGAAGAAGGTATTATTATTATTATTATTATTATTATTATTATTATTATTATTGCTGAAGTAATCAGAATTCTAAAAGGGCTAAGGTTACTTCGCTGTGCAACATGGTGAAAAAGTTCAATTTCACCATACTTGGTTTCCCCTTGATTCATTACTTTCTCCAAATATTTGAATATATCTAATACTCAATTAAATGTACTTACGAAGCTGTTGACAATGCATTGGTATATATATAAAAACAATGTAATAAAATGTTGTTCACACTAACTCCATTCACTTACATAACTACTGGCCATATGTATAGGGAGTGATCCCTCCCATCTTCAGCCTGTAGACAAACAGATTGTCTTGTGAACAAAATTTTATTACATTGTTTATATATATCTAATACTGTTTATTTGTTTCAGGCATGATAACAACAAGAGTTATTTGGCTTGCTCAAGTGAATAAAAGCTGTGATTTCTATGGAGCCATGAAATGGTTGTGATGACAGTGCAAATAAATATATCTTGTTGGAAAAATGTTCCTCTAATTTAAAGACAAAAAGAACGTAATTGAAAAATGAGAAAATATACAGAGATAGAGAGCATTGTATGCAATGACATTTAAAACAAGGAATAATTTTCTGCTTAAAGAGGCATTAAAATTAAAATTTCAATCTTTCAGGGTAAGAGATCTACTCAATATATTCTAGACTGTGTTTCTTTTATGTGAAATTGTTTATTTTTAATGTTTAATACAACAAAACATTATAACAAAATGTGCTATGCTACTATAGATAAAGTCATTTTTATTGTAATTTACTGAAGAGAGTGCTATTCTTTCTAGCATTCATATTAGGCTGCCATAAGGTTGGCACAGACTTTAGCATTAAAATGCAATTATGCTATTATGATGTTTCAGCTTTACATTTACTTTGCCATATTCTCTGATTATTACTCATTTTGATCAACTGACTTGTGTGAATTGTGCACCTGGCTCTCAAATATTACTGTTTTTAAGTAAGTAGAACATTTTCTGCCTTTGCACCATTTCTGCACAGTAATAGACATTACCAATAATTAAAAGCCTATGCCAAATATTAGATCTTAAAAATGATAGATGGATAAGTATTAAAAAATGAGTTTTTTTCCTTCTTTTTTCTTCCCCCCCCCCCCATAGTGTTAGTCTAGGGACCAGATGCACTCTCCTCCTGACATTCAGCCTATGAACTAAGAACAAACCTGAATTGAAATTCTTGATCAAGCATATTGCACAGAGAAAAATTTAAATCATATTTTCCTTTTACAGTTAGCTTTGGCCTAGCACTCTACCAAACTGAGTTCATAAGCACCATTCAGAGTATGTAGAACTTGGTTTTGTAAATTATTTATCCAAATTTCCACTAGTGCAGAAACAGCTCTTAAAGATCTTTAGAATCATAGTCTATCAATAACATTAAAAAACATTTACTTTAAATCCATTTATCAAGTAATAGTAAGAACAGGCACACAGTAACACATTGTTTCATGCGATCCTTCCTCAAATTAGGAATATAAAATGTAGAGCTCAATGGGAGACTTTAATAATAGCCTCAAGTGCCTGTACTTTTCTGTATACACTGACTTTGTTGTGCAGAAGAAGCAATTTTATAGAAGGGTAAAATCATCAATTAATTTACAGTTATTAAACTTAATGCATACTATTTATGACAGTGAATGGATTTGAAGTTTCGGAGTGTAAACAGGATTTTAAGATTATCTTAATGGGTGCTATATGTTTGCCAATCATTCATCAGTGTGTAAAGGAAGTAGTAAAGTTAAGTAATGACAGTGAAGAGAAACTGTGCAATGTGTTGAATTGCAAAATAAGAACATGTAGACGGGAAACAGCTATATTAATGTTAAAAATTGTGACTTCTTATTCTTCTATCAGTCATCAAAAAGTAGAGACACTACTACAGAAATATCTGAATATTTCATCTATGTGCTCCATGACTTCATCACTGGATAAACTTCAATTTTTACCATTATCATTGTAACTATCCAAAAGGAATCCCCCACCTTGCATACATTCATTTCAACATCCCTTACATGCCTTCACTGCTCCTCCCATTCTTCTATAATGATGGATATGAATTTTAACCATTCTCACAACATTGGCATTCTAGTCTGAAAACCAATTTTTTTACTGTGCCCCAGAGAAGTTCAGTTGTGTTGAGTCTGCATGGGGATGAGGAAATCAAAGGCTGTGAGACTTTTGTCAGTAAATCATGGTCTCCTTTTATTAACAGATGACTGAATTTTGTGAAGTTGAACATTGTTTTCATATAGGGTACTGTCTATCACCAATACTGAATTTTTCAGGAGAGAGGGTATTAATCTCTTAGCCTTTTTTTGTAATTTCTATGACTCTTTCATTATGGTAGTACCCAGGTTTCTGATGAGTTGAAGCGTGTATTATAATAAGCATTGGGAATGAACCCTTGCTTCCCACCAGCATGAATTATGATCAATCTCTGCTCTTTTGTTACTGAGGTTAGCAGTTATTGTAAGGAATCTTTATTTTATTATACGTAAAAAGTATGATATGTAATACATGGATATCTCTCATTCTGTGTCTGTGTGCCCTTAAATTTAAAAATGTGCTTTAAATCACAATAATCTGCATTCTTATGTCATAATGTCAATGAAACCCTTAAGGGACTTTATTTTCTTCCATCAACTATACCCTAATTAATAAAAATTTATATATAATTTTAAGATGCAACCTTCCATTTTGAAATGTTGAACCTTTTAAAGTAATATTTTCATTTATATTATATAAAAATTAATCAGTGTTCAACAAACTATTATTTCATTAAAAGTGTCCAAAGTTAACTTTGTTGACTTTCTTGGCCATTGTTTAGGAAGAGTGGAAAAAGAGGAAGCACCAAGCAAGACCCGATTCCTTTCCCTAATATATAACTCTCTTTACATTAGTTTCTGATGTGCATATGGCTTCCACTATTAGTTTTATTCTATTCTTTCTAAATAAAAAGTTTGCATTAGTTTTTATAAAAATGTGTGTAAAATTTATCTTGTACTCAAAGAATGTGTTTGCCATAGTGCAAACTAACAAAGTATAGGTGTCCATTAAGTACCAGTGGTTAGACTCAATTTTGAAAGTTACAATTGCATTTGCAACTTTAAAATACCAAATCAGTACATGTCTCATTTGATTAAAATTATCTGAATATGCATAAAAAAAAGGCAGAACATTTTCAATGAAAATAGCTACAAATATTAAGTTGAAATAATAATTTGTAACTGTAGCAGTTACACAAAGAAACACATTCATAATATTTCATAGTGTCAGAGCCTTCCAAACTATGGAAGTATCTTGTCCTTCTTCATTGTAATATATGCCTCAAGAACTTTCAGAAATATAACATTTAATTTCCTGTCGGAACGATTACTGTGAAGCAACTATTATGTTCTTAATTATCTAGTGAGTCGATTTGATAATTAAGAACTTTCAGAAAGTTTCTGATGTAGCTTTAAAGGAAGTTCTTATGTATGTTCAGTCAGTGTTTTCAGATTTATGGATGTTCAATTTTCAATAAATAACTCATCTATGCATAAACACCTTCAGTGTACTTTGGGTACCATTTTAATGTTGTATATTGTAGAGCATTGTATTGTATGAAGAGATTTTTAATTTCGACTAAATGTATGCTACAAAATAAAAGGCCAGAACTAGAGAAAAAAGTGTTTTGTTTTAAGTAGTGTTTTGTATCAGGGATTTTCATAGAGAAATATAGTATAATATGATAAATTATTAATTCGAAATCACTCAAATTTCACTAATTTTGTTGCACTTGCTTGGACATGTTTCAAAGGCTGTTGCATTCATCTTCAGTATGGTTTCACTGTCTGCTTCCCAGTGTGGTATTAAGATGTTGCTCTGGATTTTACGAACATGGTGATAAGGTTACTATTGTTTAGGAGATCAAAATTAACCTAATTTTCCTTGTTTTTGTTTATGAATATATTTTCCCCCACTGTTAATTCTATGGGTGTTCGAAGAGCTTTAAGAGTTTTGGTTCCTTTTGGAATTAATGGTTCTTTTTCCAGAAATAATCTGCTGATTTTTATTTGAATAGATATGACATCTAACAGTTTATGTGACATACCTGTTTCCACATCAAAATAGTGTTATCATAATAGGACATATTTTTGCAGCTTTTGCAGCAACAGATTGGAAATGTCAGTTGCAACAAGAAGATATTTTATTTTCTGACCATTGAACTTATCTATTAGCATTTTCAAGGAATGAGGGGTCAACACGTCATTCACTATAGCTTATGTTTTCATTCTTGCAAAGAAATGCAAGAGGCTACTAAGGAATCACTAAAAATTTGCTTAAATAATTTCGCTGAACAGTGCATAATTTGTAGCTTTGATGGTGGGGCACTGTATGGAAAGTCAATGCAGCCTCTACTGCCAGTATCTTATTTTCTTCTGCAGTGCCAGCATCTTCTTTAAACAAGTATTTGTCTACTGTTTTAGAGAAATGAGCACTACTTAATGATTTTTTTATGTTTATCTGAAGACAGATACAAATTTAAATCTATATAACCTTTTTTGCTTACGATACCTCACAATTCAATACTTCACAAAGCACTTCATAATCTAATTTTGCCTTTTTAAACACAGGAAATCCTTTATGTAAATCTGCATTAAAGTTTCATTTTTGTTGTAACATTTTGTCTGCAGTCTTATACAAATTAATTAATATACAAAAATAAAAATAACAGGAGGTAAAAAAAAGGTTGAAAATGCAACATTGGTGACAGAGGTAGATTGATAATTGTATTTTTCTGTGTACGTTGACAAAATGATCAACACTGCTAGTGTATAGCAAATGTTGCTTTGAATTCCCTTAATCAGTACCATGATATAAAAATGGAGAAATTTATTTTTCAATTTATGCCTCTTAAGATATTACAAGTAATGAAATAGTAAAACACCGGAAGTTGCCCAATGGTAGGAAAAATAAGTAGAACATAGCAAAACATGTGTGAAATTGAAGCATAAGTCAACAGAAGAAGATGTAAGCCATTTGCAAGCTATTAACCCATCCATGCAACTCCAGAAAAATGATTTCATTTATAGCAGATTTTGGTAGCAGAAAGAAAAAAAGGCAAGTGAATGGTGAGGAATGGTGGTGCCTTAACTGTCATTGCCAACAGCAAGAAATGCACTACATTGTATGTTGGATACCTCTCAAATATAGATTTAAGGCAGGTTTGTTACAGCAAACTTAGTGAACACCTAACCTAGGGGTTAAATTTTTAAGATTAATGGGTTTGTACATGTGCTTGCAACAATCTTAAAAGGTAACGCTAGTTTAGGCTTAAGATAAAGTATTTCATTATACAAGTTTTATTCCTAATTCTTGCTTAAATAGATTGGCACAAACGAATTCTCTTATCCCTCACTATAGTAAAATGGTGTAACAAATAAAGGATGAACATAAGAAAATTAATGTACAGAGCTGGCCTAATGCAAATAATTGAATATGCAGATTAGGGTGGCCTAAGTTATAGGTAATTTTCCAAAAGTTAAAATTGTGCTGCTCCCACCTTCACACCTCCTTCCAATCGACAAAAAAAGGATTTGTGCAAATTTTCAGCTCAATAGACAACTGCCAGGTGACTCTCATTGACCATGAAGGTTTGAAATTTTAGTCTGGAAAGTAATTTTTTCTAATGTTATTAGATAAACATTATTATTATTATTAGTATTATTATTATTGTTATTATTATTATTATCATCATCATCATCACCACCACCATCATTTATTATTATTATTATTATTATTATTATTATTATTATTATTATTATTATTATTATTATTATTATTATTATTATTATTATTATTATTATTTTATATGCTTCCTTGTCTTATTTTGTAACTAAATGTGATATCCTTTTCTTTTTAATGATTTTTCAATTATTGTTTCAGAAGTACTGTTTTTGTTACTACCATGCTGGTATAAAGTTACTTACATGATGCGTTTTTCCTAAATTTGTAAAACAGCACCAACTTCTTCAGGAAGCTTGTCATACAAGTTAAGAAATGATTTTAATTTCTCTATTGTTGGTTACATCTTCATTTAAATCATCAGAGCCAAACTGCCTTCAAATTGGCAAGTTTTAAGACTATTTCTACAATGTAAGAGTAAGAGTTGTAAATCTTACAACAAAGGAAAGTGCAACATTGGTGATTATGAAGTTTCCACTATTTGGTAAAAAGAATGAATTATTACTAGAAGAACTGACCACTGCTTTGATAAGTTATTCAAACTTTATGTTGAATGGAAAGGTTTACAGAAAAATTTGATTAGTACTACAGGTAAGGAAAAAAGGAGATTTTTTGTGTGGAAATTATGGACGATTTCTTTGGCATATCTCATTCAGATGCTTTTAGACAGATAAAAAAAGAACAGGATAATGCTTCAGTGCCAAAAAGAATGACCAGCTGCATGGTTAGTGTAGGTCAAAAACTAAAACACAAGAAAGAGCACTAAAGTACACTACAATGGAAACTGCCAGAAAAAAAAAGAACTTATTAAGAAATGGAACATTTTGCTGCTCATGAGTTTGCTTCATCAAAAACTGATGATTCTACATCAAGCAGCCAAAGCAGTGATGGTGGTGATGATAGGGAAAGTTCCTCTGTCATCTGTCCAAAAGTTATAGTCATAAATTATCAGGATATTGATCCAGAAATCAACATTGGTGCAAAATTTTTTCCAACTATCTCTGATACATAGTTTCTGAAACTGTGGCTCTATCCTTATAAATTAATAACAATATTCCAACAGTTAAAGTAAACATGACTGAAGTTATGCTGGAAGCACACAAAGATGCAGAAGAAAAAAATAAACTGAAGAAGTATATTCTGCACCAAAATTATTTTTCTTCCTTTACAAATACCAAGTTTCATCTTTTGTAACTACTGATACAAACTTTTTCTTTGCAAGATTTTCTATCAGTACCAATTCCTTGGCAAAGACCCATCAACTTGTAAGGATGATCCTGGTTACAAAAATGCAATTGGAAAACTTGAAAAGATTTATTGTGAATGACATTATGGAAAGAAGAGTCGAACTTATTCACGATTACAATAACATTTCCCAAAAGATAAAACTGAGAAACAAATTGTTTTACAGATTGTTGCCAGAGATTAAAAATACTCAGGTGCTAAATTCCTACCTTAGGGTCGGTCCTGGTGGTGTAGTGGTTACCATACTTGACTTCTAAACCTAAGATCATGGGTTCGAACCCGACCAAGAGCGATGGATTTTTTCAGGCGTAAAAATCCTAAATATGGCTTCCTTCTGAAGGGAAGTAAAGCCGTGGGTCCCGTGTCGTACATTTACGGCACAAAAAAGAACCTCAAGCCTGAAAGAGAGGCCTCTGAGCAAAATTTGTCGGCCGTTTCGCGCCCTGAGTTGAATGGGATGCTGATGACCTGAGCTGTTAAAGAGCATCCATAAATCAACCAATCAAAAAAAAAAAAAAATCCTACCTTAGGAAAAAATAATCTTCAATGTTTATTAGTTCACATATCGTTTTCATTCTATAGAAATTATTGTTGTAAAAAAAAATCTTTCTCTTATAGAAGCTGTATGCATTAAAAAAACAAAAACTAATTATTTCTTAAATTTCTCATGTTATTTCAGGAATTTATTAATTAGTTTTATGGAAATTTCATTCAGAATGTTTTTAAACAATTGCTGGTTTACCTGGATATCCATATACATTTCTTTAAGAAGAAAATTAAAATGGTCGAGATAGGGAAGAGTATGCAACTTTTATATGGAAGTATTCTTGCATATATTATGTTGCAACTTTAAATGATTTGAGGGTCACCAAGCAGTGGTTCAATTAAGCTGAAAATTTACATAGACCTTTTGGGGGGGGGGGGTGGAACAAGTGGTGGAAGCTAAACTTTTAGAAAGTTGAAAAATAAGGTTCACCCTAATGCATAAGCAATGGCACATGTTGCAGAAAAAGAAAGGATTAGGAATTAGCAGAGGAGAAATGAACGTATGAAAGTTATGTAGGTGTAGAAAATTAACAGAGGAGGATAAGTGAGTGTAGTGGCAGTTAATAAGGGAAGAGTGAACTAAGGGAAATCAGAAATAAAAAGCATAGGAAGATTAAGGAAGTAGTAATGAGACTGCAGTTGTAATTATTGCTAAAGCCTCTTGTAATAAATTTGATCAAGTTGTGCAGGATATTATGAAATACCGTGCATTCCTTAAATTTTTCTGTATCAAATTCCTGAAATATTCCCTTAATAAAAAATTGTTTGGGTACAAATGGATAATTTGTCATATCGCAAAAAGACAGTTCGATTGGAGTAATGTATAGAAGAAGCAGAGTTATTCTACATGTGAAAAAATAAACTTTTTGCCACAAGTTGGGTTAAAAGATCTGTTGTTGTTTTCTTTTAATTCTATGCTAGTGCCATTCTGGCTTTCTGGATAGCAAGACAAAGGTAATTTGCAGTAAAAATGCAAATTTTGTTATTGCTCTACAAGTTATAAATAAAATGTTTTCCCACAGCAGCACTTTATGTAAGCCATTACAATGAAGAAATATTGATTTGAAAAGGGTATATAATCTTACAGAAAATGTAGTGCAAAGATAAGAAAAATCAGAGAAAGTGCTTACTTAGAGTTCACATAATTTTTCTTCAGCTTACTGCAAGTTTGTTTTTCTATAAACAAGCCAAGAACTGCTAACAAATGAGCATTGTATTCTGATAATTATAAAGACTGATATTGAGTTTAGTATTATATCCCATTTCTACAAGGGGTATACTAAATTGATTAATGATTACAAATTTTCTGCCAGCAGAGTTTGCCTTGACCAGTCACTAGTAGCTAGTACAGTGGTCTGGCATTTAGTAGCAGCATTGTACAGAGAAATTAATTTTGTGCACAACAGGTCCATTTTTTTACTGCTGCTGTCATTATAGAAGTGGACATCATAAGCAATCATCAAGGCAGTGCTGAATGACTTGGTTTCTCTGGAAGGAAAGTATGACCATTACAGGAGTTAATAGGTAACTGGTGGCAATTGCGGACAGCATGAAAATCATGTACAACTAGGTGGCAGGGTGAAAAAAGGATACATATCAACAGTTAAGGGGAGCAATTCCAGCAGTGACAGCAACACCGACCGACATGATCATTGTGGAAGAGGTACATCATGTTCTCAGAAATTAATGCTTCCAGAAATACTCAACAGGGCATAATGCATGAGTGCCTTAAAGGGAAAATATCTGCCAGGTGGGTTTCCAAATCCTAGAATGCAGAGCAGAGACAACATTATAAGGACAAAAACAGAGCTCTCCTTCAGTACTAAACTAGATTACATCAGACTTCATGCCCAGATTTGTCATTTTGCAGACTTTGAAGGCCTACAACCAGTCATCCTGGCTCAGGTAAAAGGCAACCACAACAAGGGACTCCAGGAGAGGTAGAAGCTACCATATCAGTGGCGCAAGTATGTATATTTGAAGGGAGAATATATTGAGAAGATTGATATATCTGTCAAATTGCCACTAGTCTGCTTATGATGGAAAAATATTTAAGTTTAAATCATAGAATAGGCCCCTCTTTAGATTTTTTTAATAGTTTGTAACAAGGATTTTCAAAACACAAATCTGTTTTGACAGGATTGCAGGCATTACTCCCAACAGCTTCCAACTTTCTGGGAAAAGATTATATAAGTTTCATTATTCAGTGTTATTTAACAAGAATTTAATTGGGATATTGACAAACTAAAAAGTATAAGTGACCAAGGTATACATTAAGAGCTCTTATACCATCTATTAAAATATTGCTGCATACGCTAGTGATACTCCCTGTGAATAAATTCATGTGACTCATAAATTCATAGTTCCATATATTTTTTAAAATAATTTTCTTTTATAAAAAATATGTTTTAATAGTATTACCTGTGTTCATTCCTTAAAATGAAAGGAATTTTTCCATATTTATGTAGACTAAATATTTAAAAATTTGATTTTTAAGACATGGTTAAATGAGTTAAAATTCTTGTTCTTTTATAGACAGATGACTATCAGTTTACTGTATTTTAGACAAAATGGCAGCATAATACATATTAGCTTGTACATTGTGTTGTAGCTTCAGTGGAATTAGTATTCAGCTCTTATGCAGTTTAATTTATTTAGTAAGCACATACTTATTAATGAGCACCAGCTTACATAACAGTATTAAACTGAATTTATGCAATGGTTGTAGGCAGGGATTTTTCTGGTAATAAAAATGGGAAAATGCCTAGAGCTACATGAACGAAATTTTCTGTTTTTTATGCAATATTACTCCCAATAAGTTAGGTGACATCCTTTGCTTTCCCCAGAAAAAAGAGCCCCCTAATTGTACGGAAAATAATAAGGAAGATATATTAATGTCTATCAATAAATGGAAATTGGTCATTTCACACTAGACATGTGTAAGACATAAGTTGGAAATGAAGAATCAGAATAAGAAATCATTATTGTCCATTTTCATATCAAACTTTTCGAACCCCCCCTTCCCAAATCTGGGTGTGTTTCTGTTCTTGTTATGTAAGTAACTGATTTAAATTATTGCACAATTCTAGGCAAGACTGAGGAATATAATATACAGGTTTTTATCTATTATGGTATGTCAGTTTCATTCCTTTCCCTTAGCAAAAATATAACTAGCACAAATGTAAGCTAGTTGCATGCTAATAAAAATATGACAACTTCTCTCAGTTTAAAGAATACAATAACAACAAAAAATAAAATGCCCATTATATCTTCATGAAGAATGAGACCTTTACTTATCTGCATATGACACTAAAAATAAATCTAATTTACATAATCATAAGGTATACTTTTCTATATCAAAAAAGTTAACTGTAGAGATATAAAGTTATAAATTTATCTGTGTAATAAATTAAAAAAATATCAAACAATTTAACCTATTCAAAATATCAACTAAAAATACTGAATGAAATATTGCTTCTATTCTTGCTGGGCACTAATGGATAATGCACTATAATCATTATAATTCAGTATAGTTCAAAAAGATGAGAAGGATGAAAGGAAAAGAGAAATTTAAGATGAGAAAGGAAGGAATAAAGAGATCTAAGATCTCTTGTTTTAGAGTTAAACAATTTCTGCACAATAAGTATGGGTATAGATTTATTTCTTATGTATGTAATTTATTAGGATTATGAATGAATGAGTACTTATTTCAGTCAATCAGTAATAGAGAACAGTAATTTATAAAAAATTTATATAAAAACATATTCCAAACTCTTTCTCTCATGTTGTATGGTGTCAACATCTTTAGTAAGCTAGTACCCATTGAACTTGTGCCCAAATATACATTAAAGAGAAAACCATTGTTTTTAGTTAACCCGAAGGGATAATCCACATATTATTCTTTATTTTTACAGCTTTTCAGACTGTTTTAAATGAATTATTTACATATATGAAACTTTCTTGTTTCCTAATATAATTTACGTAGGTGTCCCATAGTTAAAATTCTATTGACTTGCCTAATATCAATGGCACTTTTGTGCTGTATGTCAATGGATTAATAAATGTAATTCAATTAAATAAAAACAATATATGGGACATTGGTGTGCAATTATATTTTGTACAACTAAGATAATATGAATAAGATTAATACACATTTAAAAAAAGTAGTATATGGGCGATTTCTTCTAAGTATATTTCATATGATGAATACAATGCCAATTTAATTTCAGCTGATTAGAATAATCAGACTCGAACAATGTTTAGAGAAAGTTCAGGAATCACATTTTAAGCAAAGGCTATTCATGCCATTTTATCCATAGTGCTGGTAAAATTGCTTCAAATATTCTAAAAGTGCATTTGGAAGTTTCTATTCTTTTACTCTTAAGCTGTAAGAGTACAAAACTTGATCAACTTTTGTAATTTTATATACAAGTCAATATTTTATTTATTCTCCAAGATTTTTAAAACATTACAATTTTAAACAGACCCACACTATTATACATGTATTAAATGCTATCATTATATTAAAATTTACACAAATTAATTTAATAATCAAGAAAAATTATGCTGTTCCTGGACATAGGTGATTTTCCAGTAGATCTGTCAAATGTGTTGTGCTACTTAAACCTTAATAATTTAGTTCAACATTTTCAGCATTGAAGAACTCCGGTCTAATTATCGAAATGAAAAAAAAATCCACAATTTCTGAGTGATTGTTAAGGCCTGCAAGCATTAAGTTCATAGCTGTGAATCTATTCTCACATTCCACAGTGTATAGACATATTTGTGGAATGTATAGCTATGATTTCATTTGCATAGTTAAAAATCTGTTATTACTGACATGCAGTTATTGTCATTTATAATATAATTTGTTCACA
The DNA here is from genome assembly GCA_030762175.1 of Metallyticus violacea. NCBI lineage: Eukaryota > Metazoa > Arthropoda > Insecta > Mantodea > Metallyticidae > Metallyticus > Metallyticus violacea. The sequence goes on along the minus strand of CM060840.1, from coordinate 97,669,981 downwards.
CAAATAGGAAATTGATACAATACTATGAAATATGTTCTTGCACTCTTAGGTTCATTGTAGCTGCATTGTAAATGAATAGAGCTCTACTGACTATAGCTGTTCTCTAGCATGAAGTTTCTTTTAAAATATATCATATTAAGTAAGTCGTTAAGGTGTGTGATTTTTCTTTAAATTCTGAATTGTTTTCGTCTTCGTTTAATAGAATAAAATTAAGATTTTGATGTGTAAATAAAGTTTTAAAATATATAAATCCCAATAAATAATAACCAATTTTATCATAACCAACAACGTTGTAACATTTTTACCATTTCTTCAAACTTGATACGTTCCGTTATCAACCTGGAACTATTGTTACTCGATTTTGCAAAAAAGCATGTCAATATAACTGAGCTTGAGCTGCAGTGAAGATTGAAACGAGCCGAAGGTTAAATCGCACGCAACTTTAGACAGTATTCTCGTAGGCTTCCATGGCTAATATCATTATCGTTTCGACCATCGTTTGAGGTCGCATTGTAAGCGGGGTTGCGCTTAGTGCCGGTGCTTGTTTTGCTTGTAAAATATGATCCGAAGGATCTTTCTCTGAAGTTCAAATTGGTCACTGCCAAGCAGAGAGGATTAAATTCACAGTGACATTTTTACATGATCCTAGTGCAAAATGGAGTAAGTTATTTGAATTTTGAAACAAAGTGTTGTCTGCTGCACTACTAGAATACGTACAAGGGGAATGGGAATTTGTCTCTACTAGAAGTTCAACGATTCCCGTTTACATATTCAATGCAGGATACAAGCTTAGTCTTTCATCGAAGTATACTTTGTTTTCATGCATCGAAACCTCTTTATATACATGGCAATGATATGGGCAACACATCGACTATTACATTGTACGTTCGATATGCACACAACTTAGCGTCCATTCGCATTTGTCTCATGTCTAGTGATTCTAAAGCAGATTCAAACCTATCCATATTTACATGCTTCAGTTCCCCAGAATCCAATTTCGTGCAGCATTCTGGCCTCTACTGTTTCATTATAAACCTTCTCCAGCCAAGTTATACGAATTTCTGGAACTTTACGTAAAGTAGATTGAATTACGAAAGTTTATCATTAAATAATGATCTCTTCTGATCATATCAGCTTTCACTATTATTCACTCCCATTCCCAAATAATCTAATTTTCTACCTCAATATCTACTCTAACCACCATTATTAATCCAGCTTTAACTGTCCTACGCTTTACATAATCTACATGATCTCGATAACGTCGGTCCAGGTGGTGTAGTCGTAACCATACTTGCCTCTTAAACCCAAGATCGCGGGTTCAATCCAGGACTGGGTCGATGGGTTTTTTCGGGCATAAAAACCCTAAGTAATGACTTCTTTCGGAAGGTAAGTAAAGCTGTGGGTCCCATGTCGTAGATTTACGGCACGAAAAAGAACCTCAAGCCTGAGAGAAGAGGCCTCTGAGCAAAATTGATCGGTCATTTCAGGCCCTGAGGTGAATGGGACGCTGATGATCTGAGATGTTAAAGAGTTTCCGATAATAAACCAAATCAACATTTCTCACCAAATGTGTTGTTTAAATATTGAAACAAACTAGATTAATCTGCAAAGTCATTCGACTTCCCTGACCAAGAATTTTTCCAGGCTTTCATCAGCCCTCCTAAATAACAAATACCGGGGAGGAACTCTAAACTTAGACCTGGAACGTTTCTTTCCTTAAAAAAAAAAATCCTTTCCCAATTTATCATTTCATTTCACGTACCACCAGTATCCACCGCTTATGATGCCTTAACAGTAACAAAACGGACGTAAAACACAGTTAAAAAAATCTGCAAAATGTATAACTTCTTCAATTATTGCGGAAGAATGCGGATTATCAAGGAACAATTCATATAGTATGGAGTCTAATTTACACACTGCTTTAGTCCTTTGGTACAAGCCTGGAATATTTTGTTGGTTTGCAGAATGGTAAAAATTTCCCCCTCCTGTTTTTACTACTGAGGCACCACAGGCGATGGACACTGATGATACGTGAGATGAAATATTCGGAAAGGACTTTTTTAAGGAAGAAAACGTTCCAGGCCTAAGTTTGGGGTACCTCCCCGGCATTTGCCATTTATGAGGACTGAGGAAAACCTCAGTCAGGGAGGACGGTACTGGCGGTATTCGAGCCCCAGACCTCCCGCTCTTAACGACCTCGGCCCCCCATGGCGGTTAATGAATGATAAAGCTGTTCAAAAGATATTAGCTATATAAGTTATAATATAAAACGTCATTTTGATTTTTTACATAAAGCTTTCGGCAAAGATGTACTTATATGGTGTGTTTAAAATATATGTATGTTAAAAAGAATGGGTTTACATCGGTAAAATGTATAACTAGACATGAAAAGAAGTTAATTTAATTTAACTTGTTGAATATGACCAAAAGAGAAACATTTTGAGCAATCTACGAGGATAGTTTCATTCAAAACCTCTACACCTCAAAATCTAGTACGGCCAACATGTTGCATTTCACAGCGGAGACACTTAAGAGCTTTCTCAGGGACAGAGTTTATTGTGAAGATTTTGCTCTCAATATGGTGCACTCTTTTAAGGGTTTAAGCTTGTCTGTTGGACGCTAACAAATGCATTTTTAGAAATGAATTATGAAAAGCAGTAATTTATCAAAATTAAACTTTTATAACAACTGTTGGTTTTTGTGCCTTAGATAAAGCACAGATAAGACGCTGCACACTTGGCAGTGTTTATAGGAGAGGTTGATTCTAATTTCATTGTAATGGGAAAAAATTAAGAGTTGGTACCTTTGAAAGACAGAACCCATGAAACAAATATTTTTGAGACTATCATAGAGTTAGCGTCTTGAAGTGAGTTAAGGATATTGGTATCTGCAACAACAGACGGGGCCCCATCAATGATTATAGGAAAACATTGGATTTGTTGCTCTTTTGAAACAGTTTCTTGAAAAAAAGAAATAAATTCTGACTGTAAGAGCAGTGCATGTACAATTCATAGAGTGATTCTGTCAGTAAATCTAAATAATGTAATAAAAACTGCAGTAAAGATATTGCATTTTAATACGAGGGTAGGTCCATAAGTTTCCGGCCTCGCCGATAAGGATTATCGCCTTCACAAAACCCTTATCTGTGTCATATCTTATCTGTTAAGTAAATAATTGCAACTGTAACTTCCGCTCAACTGTGTTCACTTGTTCAGGTATAGTTGCATAAAGAAGATTATGTGTGGAAGATTGTGATAGGTTCAAAATGGAGTATCGAGCTGTTATTCAGTTCTTCACAAAAGTAGGACTTACTCCAAATGTAATTAAACAGCGATTGGACTGTGTATATGGGGAAGCACTCATATTCTACCGTAAAAGAATGGGACAAACTTTTTCGAATCGGTCGACAAAGCATTGAAGACGAAGAGTGTGCAGGTCGGCCCTTGGAGGTGCTCATTCCTGAAAACATCGCTCTTGTAGAAGGAGAAATTATGGAAGACAGGCGGCTCAAAGTTACAAAAATAGCAGCAATGTTGGGCCTTTCTAAACAACAATCCTTCGAATTATTATTAACAATTAAACATGAATAAGATTAGTGCAAGATGGGTGCCTAGACTTCTTTCCTTAGTACAGAAGCAGTAACGAGTCATCTGTTGTCAAGCATTTTTGGAGCTCTGCCGTGACAACGAGAGAGAAGTTCCAAACCATTGTTACAGGAGATGAAACTGGTCCTCTACTATGATTCCCTGTCCAAAAGAAAATCAATGGAGTGGCGTAAACCTGATGAAGCACCGCCTCTAAAGGCCAAGGTCACAAGATCATGTGCACAATCTTTTGGGACTGTGAAGGAATACTCTTCATTAGCTTCAAGGAGAGGAACACCACAGTAAATGGGGAGTACTATACCGGCCTGCTGCACGGACTACTTGCTTCCATCAAAGAGAAAAGGCGAGGAAAGCTGAGTGGTGGTAGTGGTGTGCACACAGCTCTTGTTGCAAAGGAATCTGTAAAGAAATGTGACTTCAAGGAGATCGACCATGCACCCTACAGCCCAGATCTAGCTCTCAGTGATTATTTTCCCTTCTCAAAACTCAAGTAGGGCCTTCGAGGAAGGAAATTTAAGTGATTTAAGTGTGACGAAGAAGTGATGGATGCTGTTTATGCCCATTTTGCAGATAAGATTTCTGACTATTTGGAGGGGGGGTGTTAAATGTTAATTCAAAGATGTGAGAAGCATATTGAAATAAAGAATAACTCTATTGAAAAGTGATATATACTTTTTGTCTTTATTATACCTAGAAAATGGTTAGGCCGGAAACTTATGGACCTACCCTCGTATCATACTCGCTCCGACATAGACAGTTCTAAGAGTCATGGAGGAAATAGATTCAAGATAAACAGACCTTCCGTATTATTGTAAAGTAAGGTGGTTAAGCAGAGCAGTAACCCTGCTTAAAATTATACATACTACATGAAGAAATATGCAACTTTCTGAAAGCATGTTATTGACAATTAATTTACTAGCAATCGTTTTTTATTCATGTCACAAGTACGTTTTTTACTGTTTACCGTATACTCGTTTTCAGGGGGAATCACCATTGAAGAGTGATGGTGATCTCTTTTCTTACTGATATGTCAGCCTGCCTAGATGACATAACATTTAACTGCGTGGGGAAAAAAGAAAGAAAAGAATAGCCTGACAATATTCGATTCCATAAAGGAATTTATGGCACGATTGAGGTTATGAAAAATGCAATTAGAACGTAGAGTCACATATAATTTTCTCTCAAGTCTTCATTAGAAGACGGTCATGCGCATTCTTATGAATGCTGTGCATAATAATTGAGCATCGTCTCAAAGCATTTCAGATAAATTAGCAATGGGTAAAGAAGGTTGTTTACTGATCCCTTATCGTTCAGCGCTTCTGAAACTCCCTGCAATTCAAATGTCAAGTAAAATAGGCAAGTAACCGTAAGGACATTATCTATGAACTGCTCCTATGATACACGATTTTTCCGAAAAGATTTGTGCCCCTACTTACATCGGCAAACAATTTTTATCAAAACTGAACCAAGTTAAAAACAAAGACAATGCGCGTATACATACGACAGACGATCAGCTAATGTCAAATTTACGTTTATGTACGAACATATTTTTTCCTAATATAGATCAGCTTGTCTATAGTATACAATGTAAGCGATTATTTATTTGGTTTATTTACGGATGCTAAAATCTCTGCGTCCCATCTATTTCAGAGCGTGAAACGGCTGATCAATTTTGCTCGGAGGCCTCTTCTTTCAGGCCTGAGGTTCTTTTACGAGCCATAAATGTCAGACAAGTACCCAATGTTGTAGCTTCTCTTCCTAAGGTAGCCAGACCTGGGATTTTTACCCCTGGGCTGGAATTGAACCCGCGTTCTTGTGTCTAGGAGGCATGTATAGTTACAGCTAGAACAGAACCGATAATGAAAGTGATCTACACTATGCAAATGACTGAATTCCTTACTGTCGCAAACGCATACTCCATTGTTTTATTACTAATAAGTTAACACGTATATACAGTGCGTTAAAAGCCTATACATATTTAACGTTTGGTGTTGATTCCTAAACGCATAGTTAATGATAGACATGTTCAGTATAAGGGCATGTCAACATTGCTTTTGCACATCCCTAAATGCAGAAGGCACAATGCATGACGTGGTCCTGTTGACGTAAACAACAGCAGTGACGTCCGAAATAAGTGGAGCGAGTAAATTTTGCCAACCGTTCCTCTCCAGTCTGCCCATGCTTACCTTGAAACTCTGGAGTTATTCTGCCTTCAGGGAGCTTAATACAGGATTTATTGTCTTTTCACGGAATGAACTACCGCGAATACGTAAAAAATGAGATGTACAATTGCTGCGTTGTTTTTACAGAGAAGGACTCACAAATGAGCAGCATCGTTTCAAAAAGCAGTTTTTTTTCGCAAATACAAACTTTTCAGGAATAAAAAAAAAAAAAAATGCACCGCAACCAAACTAAAAAGAATAAACACAACAAATGCAGATCAAGACCTTACAAGGTTATAAGGTTAAAAAACGAATATATTGTTATAATGTTCCGATACAACCCAAAAAATAATTGGACTAATTGGCTTTTAGCACCGAACATATGAACTTATTTATGTTTGAAACAACATACATAAATTTTAAATGCAAATGTTATTACTTAAACACTTTTAATGGTACCTTAAGAAGGCAGTTAATCTACAGCACTCCCAGCCCTTCTTCTTCTTCTTCTTCTTCTTCTTCTTCTTCTTCTTCTTCTTCTTCTTCTTCTTCTTCTTCTTCAAGGCAATCACATGTAATGTTCCCATCAACAATATGACCATTATCTTCGTTAGTATTTTGTACCGTCTGATCAACGACACCAGTGAATCTAGGCTTTTCCAATTGTCACTAAATCTTTGCTTCAGTAGCTTGTCTGCGTCGTTTCCTTTGCCAGGTTTAATCTTGGGTATCAACGTCACAGTATCTGGATCACAAACATTTTACACTGAATGTCTCCTTTTCAAAATTGATTGGATTTTTTAGAAGGCTCACCTAATATATAATTATAGGCTCCATTTTTATAACGACATTAACACTTCCTGCCTTTTATGATTTCTTTAATATGCCTAATATCAATTAACTTCATTAAAATCCCGACAGTCCAGTCTTTACCCAATAAATGGATGGTACCTACTTTTCCATACATTTGGTCATACTCTTCAGGTGTTTTTATTTCAGGCATCTTTCGGAACTCTTGTTCTGTAACTCCGAACATTCTCTCTGGGGACAGAAATGAATGCCCTCTGATTGGAAAAGTAATTGAAATGTTCTTTACCTCTGGAAGAGAATGCTTCAAAAGCCACCATAAAATAGCATGGACAATATGACTGTTCCGGTTTTGTCCGCCACGCTCATCACAGAAAAGCCTTACAATTGTAATAGAAGAATCAATTATCTGGCCACACAATCTTCCTTGCGTTTATGTAAAGGATTCCTCCTCCTCTTCCTGAACCCTTTAGATTTCTCTCCAAGATAACCACCTTCCATTCTTTTAAGCACACATCAGAAACTCTTCTCATATTGAATATGCGACAGTGCATTTTATATTGTTCAATTCTCTAACGCTTATATACAGAATATGAAAAGATCGCGGGGAAAAAAAAAAAAAAAAAAAAAAAAAAAAACTCTTGGACGGGCTGCATTTTGTTCCGACACACTGAATAGGCTAAATAAATTCTGCACCGAATATGCAATTTGATGTCTATATTTTACTTGATAAGTGGTTGTTTTTAAGAGGAAAGAGGTTGTAGCACAACAAAGACGAGCTTTCTTAGCCCGTAACCTTCACCGAGTTTTACTGTCAGTTCACGAGACCTAATTTAGTACGTCACACTTAACTCCACTGGAGCAGGGTGAGAGCAGCGGCATTCTCTCACTGTCCATGAAAAGCTCTTGAAAATACGACTAGTCGCAGAGAATCAACTCATTTCACGTCTCGCTCGATACTATACAAAATGCGTCATTGCGCATACTCAAACATTCTAGGCTCATAGACCGGAAACTGGACAAAAGAACACGTTAAGATAACCGGCCAAGAACCATGGCTCCACCTGTACTATGTACGGCATTACTGAGATTAAGAAATCACACCATTGATGGACAAACTGCTTTTTGAAAGTGTTCCTCAAATAGATTCCAACAATGATCAGAAACTGTTTTTCCAGCACAGGTAATTTTTATATAAAAATGTCTATTGACACAAAGAAAATACAAGTACATAAGTTTAGAATCACGATGGCATGTTTGCATTGTCTTAGTCAATTCATTAATGAAATACCGTCATTTGAATGTGAAACAAACTGGTGTTTGCTCGATTTGCCTATCACTACTAGGGTATGTACCCATGTTACTGCCTACTTTGGCACCTGCTTATGTTTCCGTTCATGTTTTGTTCAAAATGGACATTAACTTCCAGGTTTTTTTTTCCCTCCCAAAATTTAGTGCATTTCAGAATAGTGCAATCGATATATTCTTTTAGGTATCTTTTAACTTTCCACACAGAAAAAATCTACTGGCGTCAATCTGTGGAACGGGTCAGCCATCTTAACGGTTCTCTTCACCTAATCCAATGATCTTAAAGTATTTTATCAAGACAAACTATATTGTGTCTTGCACTATGAAATGAGCACCCAATATGTTGCTCCTAATCTGCAGTAGAGTCTTCTAGCATCAGTGAAAATTCAGGTATTTTGAACATGAAGTACTTGTTAAGAGCTCATCTATGAAAAATGACTCTATGAGATGAAGGCCCTTGTTCTGCACCACACCTTACACTCCATGAACCTTGACATTCCATTTGGCGAAGCCAATTTCTAATACATGGCAAGTTCATTGTATCTTATTTAGAGAAAAGGATAAAAGAAAACTCTTGCAGAAGTTATTAAACAAGAAGTGAGAAAGCAGAATCTACAAGACAAAAGAACCGACTCAATATATGTGTGTGTGTGTGTGTGTGTGTGTGTGTCTGTCTGTCTGTCTGTCTGTGAAGAAATTAATACTAAAATTAAGTATGCTAGAAGTGAGGACTACGCTTTTAGTAGCGTTACGATTGGTTTCACGAACATTGGAGAACAGATTATCTTTCCAACATTCGAAGCATTGGACCAAATGGAATTAAGAATCCAAATTTTACCAACGGATCCATACATATTATGGGAGTTACTTAATATGGCGTATGAATGAAGAGAAGAATACGTCAATTTAGAAGAATTATATCTCACTTCCCAATATGCCATGGAAAAATTGTGTTGATGTCTAACAGATATGGCTACATAATTATATTTACATCATAAAATGAAGACGTTTTAGCAGACAGTTAGGATATTCAGTTAAATGCTCAAAGAAGTTAGACAGTGATTTTGGAGATCAGAAAAGTAATTGATTACATGCAACTTTGTATACTTTGTATAGAAACTATAAAAGAAAGACCAACATACGAGGTACGTCCAGAAAGTAAGTTCCGTTTCAATTTATCTCCGCTGCAGCGCTGCGATCGCAGTTCCGCAGATGCGCGGTAGACGCTCTGTATCAAGGAGAAGAAACGTGCGCCATTTTGAGATCGCTATCAGCCACGTACGCTTTGTTGTGCTTGTTTACAATGTCGGTGTTGATTGAAAATCCCGCCGCTTGTGAAATCAGATCTGTGATTCGTTTTCTGAATTCTAGGAAAGTGAAACCAATTGAAATTTGCGAAGTTTACGGACAAAATGCGATGAGTGGTGAGAAGATGGGTCCGGCAGTTCAATGAAGGACGTAGTGAAGTGCACGATGAAGAACGAAGTGGGCGTCCATCTTTGGTTACAGAAGAACTGGTTCACGCGATTGATGACAAGATCCAGGAAAACCGCACGTTTACAATTAGTGCTCTCGCTATGGAATTTCCCCAAATATCACGATCACTAATTCATGAAATTGTTACCGAAAAACTGAAATTTCGTAAACTTTGCACGACCACACACTGCAAATGTGACGAAAAACCTCCTACAGGGATTTGGCTGGGACGTGTTTGACCATCCTCCGTACAGCCCTGACCTCGCTCCTAGCGACTTTCATCTGATCTTACATCTCAAGACTTTCCTTGGCGGTCAACACTTCAACAATGACGAAGAGCTGAAAGAAAATGTTTCCAACTGGTTGAAGACACAGGCGGCAAACTTCTATGAAGAAGGTATACAAAAACTTGTGCCACGCTATGACAAATGCCTGCAAAATTTCGGCAGTTATGTGGAAAAGTAGTTTAAGAGTTGTAGAATTTTGTGCAATAAATAATTTTTCTGTATCTGTACACAATTTAATTTTATTGCCAAACGGAATTTACTTTCTGGACGTACCTCGTATGTACACATACACTTACCAATAAGGGCCAGAATAATAGCAAATGACCGTAGGTGGTAACAGCAATATTAAACAAAGACATGCACAAATACTCAACTTGTGCAAAAGTGTAATGAATATGTTAACTGTATAAAAAGCACCTTTAAAGAAGAACATGGATCTTGGTTAATCACCGTTTTAGGTACATGGATAGAACTGAAATGCGCATACATAAAATGAGAGATATATGTACTACTTACATACCCAGGAAGATAAATTATATATGTGAAAGATGCAAATGCTAATTTCAATGGTGAAATTGTAAACAAAAAGACATGAGAGAACAGCTTGAAGAAATTATAATAGAAAACCAAATGGAGGTTAATAATCAGCCTAATAATTCAAATCACATATACTTTGATTATACAATTTTCAATGAAGCGGAAGAGATATTCTATTAAAACTGCCAATTGAGATGAACTGAGACAAGAAATTGAAGTGCTTGAATCCATCATTTACGGCAACGATATTAATCTTAAATTTTATCAATTGGGTAAAAAAATGCAAACTGCTATTAAGACAGTGTTGAGTAAGGTTAGAGATAGCAATAAAAAGAAAAAAATATAAAATATGAAATGATAAACTACTAAAGCTGAGGAGTTTAGCAAGTAAAGAAGGAGAATTTATCAGAAAATTATAATAATTTGCAAAAGAAGAGGATATAAATTTACAAACTTACAGGTACGTAAAACAGGTATATAAAAAGGAATTAGAAGAAACGAGGAAAGCATCATGGCTGAAATTCGTAGAAGAGAAAATGGATAGAAAAGTTTGAGATACTCCGTATAAGATTATAACGGAAAATATTAAAAACCAGAGATTATATCCACAACTGAAAAGGAAAATGGTGAATACGCGATAAGTTGGTTGTTACCGACGGATAATAAAGAAAACCATGATGTATAAACCAAAGAACCCTGAAGAGAGCTATTTGAAATAAATTATTCAGAGGAAGCTCTTATCCCAGTTGACTTGTGAGATTTCAAGAAGTAAGCCCCAGGTTCAGACGGTATATAATTAGTGATTTTACAGAATTTAGATATCAGGGTTGCTCCATACCTCTGTGATCAAGTTAATGAATGTCTTTGACAAGGGAAAGTTTCCTTATTGCTGGAAAGAGCCCAGTGTTATAATCCTAAATAAAAATAAAGATGAAGATTCCCGAATGGTTAAATCATAACAGGCCCACATGTTTGTTAATTATTATTGGTAAAATACAAGAAAAATTATTGTACAAGAGAATATATAAATTTGGATTTATGAAAAGTACTACTGAGAAATTTTATAAGTTCACAAAAGGAAGATGCTATTAATTTGGTATTAACAACTATAAGTTTTTCATACTTGAGTATTTTTCGATATTTCAGGAGCCTTTGACAACCTATGGCCGGCTTTATTCCAAGTTCTGAGAAGAAACCCTTATTTCAGAAGCCTGTATGAAAGCCTAAGGAGCTATTGTAGGGAACGACACTATATAGAAGTTGAAAATGGAAGGATTATTAGAAAAATCACAAAAGGACGGCAACAAGGATCCGCATTTGGGCCAATATTTCGAAATATACTGGCGGAATCGATGAAAGAAATATACAATATGTTGCGAACAACAACAGAAGGTGTAGTGGCCGGCGGTTGCCAGAGTCTATGGGGGCACCGGTGGCTCTTGTTCAAGCCCTATGTCCTTCCTTGCTGGAGTTCAGTCTTCGCTGTTGGTAGTGGCTTCTTTCACTGCTGTAGTAGAGCGTGGTAGTACGTGTTTTCAGTGCGGTCCGCCTCCAGATTTGAACTCCTGACCAGTTCCGTCTCAGCTTAAGTTTCCCGCAGTACATTACTTTTTAATACGTTGTTAGTGGTTCGGCATGGATAACTTTACTTATGCAGAATTAGCCGATATGCATCTCGTCTACAGTTTCACTCGATGCAATGGAAGAGCGAAACAACGACGCTTTTCCCGCAGCGACGGCAACCTCATCACACCACATTGGCAGTTGTACACAGGCGACTGCGAGAAACCGGGTCCTTCACTGTTAGTATGCGAGATACAGGCTGTGAGAGGAATGTCACAATGCCTGATCTTGAAGAGGACGTTTTAAATAAGGTGTGTGACAACCCTGCAAGATTGCAATCGTCGTATTGCACGAGAGGTGATTGTAAACCAAGTAACTGTTTTGAGGGTCTTACATAAGCAGCAATTGCACCCGTATCAACCGCAGAGGGTTCAGGCATTGCAACCAACAGACTTTCCACGTCAAGTGCAGTTTGCTAATTGGTTCTTAGAGCGATGTGCAGATAACCAACATTTTCTGTGATTGGGCCTTATATATTACCCGACAGACTGAATGGAGTAGCCTACAAAATGTTCCTTCAACATGTCCTCCCACATTTTCTGGAAGCCGTGCCTGTGATAATTCGCAGGCGTATGTGGTTTCAACATGATGGGGTGCCAGCACATTTTGCAGTGAATGTTAGGAAATACTTCGATGAACAATTCGGGCATAGGGAGAAGTTTATTTAAATGTGAAATTAAATATAATTTTTTATATTTGATTAGGTCATATAGATTAATTATTTTTTTTGGTTCAATGTGATTTATACCTTTAATTTTTAAATAAAGCCTTAAATAAAGCATGCATTAACAAATGAAAAAAAGCTAAATCAAAAAATCCTGTTGTATTGTCGTGGTGGTCCTGTTCCATTGCCAACTCGATCAGTAGATCTGACACCCAAGGACTCTTTCTTCTAGAGTCACGTGAAGATTCTAATGTACGTGATTCCTCTCGAAACTAATATGGACCTGGTTGCTAGGATTTTGGCAGCCGCTGACTATGTGCTCCAATTTCCTGGGATTGTAGAGCATGTGCGACAGTCCATGAGGCGTCGCTGTTACCATTAAAGATAAATAACATTTAATGTTAGATCATTGTATGTATATATTTATGTTCGGAGAAGTTTGATCATGGCGGTCGACATTTTGAATATTTGCTTTAAACAGTGTAATTTTGGTTTTCTTCATGCATTTTTGTAATGTTTGGTCATCTATCCTTAAAAACAAATAATTAAAAATGCCAGGAGATGATAGTAGTTGATTAATTGGTGACGGACCGTAATGCAAATACGCTCCACAGCAGTCAAATGTTGTTTTGTTTGGAAACAATTATATTCCGAGTAAGCGCATACATAGGTGGTTGAGTTATTGCAAAACGAAAATAATGAAATTGCCCGATAATGAGCCACCGGAGTCCATTAGTTCCTTATACCAAAACACTTAGTAAAGATCCCTGAACTACTTGTGGAAGTTTATCTGTAGAGTTCGGATGTACTTCCATGAAATACCATAAAGAACTGAAATATTGTGAAGTGAATGAAGTGGTTATTCACCTATATTTTTCAAGTCTCGATATCTCAGGCAGCCCATGCAAAGAAAACAAAATACATATAACATAAATATACGGCAATGGTAGGCAGTAATCTACAATATATACTAGACTGTGAGTCTCTTAACTTCACTTCGTATGGAAATGTGGAGAATTATAGGCTATAGCTTTTCGCGCCTTCTTTCCAGAAACGAAGCTATTAGCTTATTAATAGATAGGCGAGGTTTTATTTATTTATTTTTGTACGTGGAGTACCTCGAAACGCACAATTTTCTTAGTTGTAAAGGTACCGATTTTGCGGCCCTTGAAAAGGATTACTCATGAAGCTTCTTCTTAACGCCAATGGTGCTAAGACAACTCAGTCTTTCATTGTACATTGTGTCGCGCAAGAATATTTTTACTCTTTTTTTCACAGCGCTCACACTTCTTTCGTAAGAAACTGTGGTCACAGAGAAAGTTAAAACCAAGCGAATGAACTTACTAATTTCCATATAAATTGGTTCTAGATAAGTATTGAGGATAGATACTGTAGAAGTATTTTAAGGAATAAATCTGTCTTATAGCATCATGCAGAGAAAAATCATATGAACTACACTTGAACGTTCCAGCGGGTAGTAATCACTTGTGGAAGTCTGAATCTTTTAGATACCGATAGCTGAGATCTCTTTGAAGATCTGCTAATAAATGATGGAAGTTCTATCAAAATACGAACAAAAAGCCCAACTGGACTTATTGTTTTGGAGCAATGCAGAAATATAAGGTTCATTTATGAGCACAACAATGCAGAAAGAATGCTCTTGGGCAAGTTCGTTTAGTTAAACCATTCTTTACGCCAAGAGCCCCATCGTATGTTTGACAGACTACTTTGTTAATTATTCCCCATTTTTTCACAACATTAACGATACTTTCTGATAAGTCGGAATCGGTCTTATCTCATAAAACCCTATGCGTCTTTCTATTGCGCCCTTTTTGAGCAGAATCTGACAATTATGCTGAAATGCGATTTATTATACTTATCTAAAGTTTCATGTGACTGAATCCCGATGTATTGACAAAATGTTAGTTCTTGGGCGATGTGTTGTTGAATTATAATGTTTACATATTCAATTAACACATTCTGTACATTGCTTAAGTACCTATGAAATCTGGCACGGACTGAAGATGATCTTGAATATATATTGCTCCTATTTGGAAAGAAGATTAACAATACCAGATAATTTCCCCTGTTGACGGAATGTCCATCTTCAAAATAACCTCTAAATGCAAAGTTCCTATTTTTCAAGAAACACATAATGTCAGCAAGTTTCTCACAACGAATCTATCTTGTTTTACAGTGATATTATACTTAATAGCTTGAATGTAGGTTTGCTCAGCCGCTCTCAATTATGTAAATTGAATCGTCCAGGCTGTAAGGACATTCCAATGAATTTCTTCTTCATTTTCCCAGATGTTTCATCCACGACTGTGGTGGACATCATCAGTGGTGTGCTCGCCATCATCTTGGAGACAAGGCAGCGATTGATTCGTTGCTGGAATGGGTGGTGGCGAAACCCATACATGTATAAGCAGCAGCAATAATAATAATAATAATAATAATAATAATAATAAACTTTAAAAATGTACTAAGTCATTAAAATCTGATCCTTGTAAACAACGCATATCCATAAACTAAAAAAAGTAATAAATGAACTACGACGAGAGATAATTTTCATTATAGTTTCAGAAATGTTCTTTTTCGTTTCTTCCTTTTTTTAACACTTTCATCACATATTTTCAGTGGAATAATGATGGAAATAGATGGTAAACTGCCTTTCCTGGATGTTTTCGTCAAAAAGAAGAGTGATGGTATCCTCGGACACACAATTTGCCGTGCGTCACACACACACACACGCACACAGGTATCTATTCATAAGGCCTCAACCTTCATCCGATGCAAAAACGTGCTATGATAAAAGCTCTCTTAGATAGAGCCTCCCGAATCTGTGAACCAAAGCTCCCAGGACGAGAGAAAAAACTATAACAATACTTTGAACTAGCGGGTACGAAGTCAAGGAAGTGAGAAGAGCCTTATTTCCCAGAAACAACACAAAACAGATTAACGCACTGTCTAAGAAGAGGAGCACAGCTTATCTTCTGAAAAACGTCATAGATTGCATCTCCAAGCAACTTAGATGACATAATGTAGGGACAGTTTAAACCGGCAAAACATAAGGAATTCATTCCGCTCCACAAAAGACACTACGAAACCACTTGCCTCAGCTGGTATCTACAGAATACCATGCACAGGTGATGCAGTTTACATTTGGCGCTACACAGCGCAGCATTTATACATGCCTTACAGAACATAAGAAACATTGCCGCCTAGGTTAGATAGACATATTCGTCGCTGAGCATGCCCTCCTAGCAGATGGAGAGCATAAAATTGGTTTTCAAGATAATGACATATTAACTTCAATGTCTCATTATCACCCTCGCTTATAACGGGAGGCAATTGAAATTCATAAGCACAACAGAGCTCAGTCCCGCATACAGTATGAAAAGGGATTCCGTTAAATTTGTCCTATACTTATACAGTTATTATCTCCTTACATTTTCAAATGTCATTAGCAAGTAAAAGGTACGAAAACCAGTAAATGTAGCATACCGTGTGAAATTCTTTTTTGCTTGCAGCATAACAGAAGTAGTAGTATGTAGTATGTAGTATTTAAACAAAACCTTGTGAATGGCATCGATCCATTGTACCTCAAGGTGAAATACTTTCGTATCGGTGAGGTGCAGGAAAATGAAAAGAGAGGAATAAAACAAGCAAATGCGGAATACGACACAATATAAGACTTAAAAATCATGCTTAAGTATATTTTATTATAAGCGTTGTAATGAAGGTGAGAATGCAGTACAGGATACAGAATAGCTTTTTGTCTGTAATTCAAAGTTTGATTGCACTTACGAGTGTAGGTTTAAAAACTTGATACTGATTGATAATGTTCTTTACACAACAAATTTTATACGTTTGACACATTAGGTCATTGGCTAATACACCTTATTGGAAACATGTAAAATGATTAAATTATTGAAAAATTATAACTACTTGATATTTTAATATGCATTACAAGGTAGAATAAATGCAAAAATATTGGGGAAAATAACATTAAACATGACATTCTTTACATAAAGCACATTTTTAGAAATAATTGTTACTTTAGAAATTAAACACACTAAAACATATACAAACAGACCACTATAAATACACTGGACACACTTGCACTTCGCATATTGCTATGTATACGTAAAATGATAGGTACTTGACGGTACAAATATTATGGATAAAACACTGGATTTTTGTAGAGCAGTTGTACGTGCTCGTCTTGTTCCATAATAATATTTCTACGTTGTATATCATCATGCAAAAATTTGATAAATGTGTGGAAAAAATGTTTTCCACAAACAACTATAAAATTGACTGTATTCACTAAAAGGATTTTTGTACTAGTTATATCGAAGTCTACATGACTTTTTTTTTTAGAAAACTGGTGTGCTGTTACAAAATTAGGCACAGCCACACATGAAGTTATGATTCGAATACTTGATAAATCATAATAGTGTGACTTGCTTTTATACTGGAAGACCTTTCACTTTTCAGTGACGCAGAGGTTTGGTTTTCACAGTGCGCATGTGCAATAGTCATGTCCTTTGGTTTTCAGCCAATGGGATATGTTTTCCCTACTGCGCACACCTTCGTTCACGGCCCTATGCCGGAGATCGTTTAAGGAGTGAAGGAGCTGGGGAAATCCATTAGGAGGTAAAAGGGGAGAAAACTTTTAGCCCTTGATAAAATTTTATTCCAAGGTAAACAATGAAATGCGCTTAAAGGCAAATGGAGAAAACCTTAAGAAATACCTGTCCCAAGGTCAACACTTAAATGCCATTAGCAGATAAACGGAGAAAATATTTTAGTTCCTAAAAATACCAGTCCCACGGTAATTGATATGCCATTAGCAGGTAACGGGAGAAAACCTTTTAGCCCTTTCAATTGTTCAGACAGGTCGGATCTCCGTGGCCAGAGTAGGTATAACTTTATTATAAGTACTCACCTACGCGACTTTGCTCTGTTTAATGCACACGCCCAGTAGACGACTGGAAGGCGTGGCCGAAACAACTCTCATGTCAGCTCATATCGTAAATGCTGTTTTATATTTTCACAGCTTATTTCCTACTAAAATTATGGAAATTAACAAATGTTTACACAATATATCATTTTGCTTGCATCGTAACTATTACTATTCTATGTAAGTTTGAATTATTTTTTAATTTGTTAATTTCGTCGTTAATATATTTTACAACTGTACAAAATGCTTCATATTTTTAGAATTCCACCATTTTGGATAATGAATAAAATAATGTTTGCCTCTGAAAGTATGCTTGAACACTACAGGTTTTAATTAATATTTTATCAAATCAATAAATTCACCCCCTTCCTGTCAGATCTTTGCACACTCCTGAAGGTAGGAAAGGAAGTGAATTCCCGTCATTCAATAAAATAATGAGTATCTTTATCGCGGATTACCTACCAAGGTCGTAAGGAAGCAAATTCAGCAAATTCCCACCATTTTGTAATTAATAATTTGTATAATAAATTAAATAGTGCCCCTTTGCCGGATGATCTTTGCCGCGGGATTGCATACCACTGAAGGTCGGTAATGCAGATATCAGGTAATGCAGCTACCCAAGTCGGTAATGCAACTACCTGCAATAACGATAGCCGGGAATGGGGCAGACTACTACGAATAAACTTTGCAAGGAACATATTGATTTGTGCTATGAGCAAGATTTGGAGTTAATTAAAACAGATATTACCCTTCTCACATCCATATTGTTCTGGGTTAATGTTTTGAGTGCATATATTGCAAATTTGGTCATGAGAATACTGAATGCATCGAAACCGAGTGTCATTGCCGGTAGAGTTCTAGAATGCACAGATCACACAAATTGTCTGGTTCGTTATCGATGGGTTAAAAGTGCTGTGGTCTGAGGATGTACAAGAAGAAAACGTGTCTTAAATGCACACTGCTGCAGCAAATTACATATTGAAGTTGTAACTGCATTTGAAGCACTTCAAGTTACAATCGTCACGTTAAGGCGCGGACTCTGAGCGGAAGGTCTGGGGTTCAATTCCCACCAGGACCGTCCTGCTTGAATGAAATTTTTTCCTGATTTTCCTTAGGTCTGATAAATGGCAAATGTCGGGAAGCCACCCTTAACTTAGGCTTGGAACGTTTCCTTCCCTTAAAAACATCTTTTCCCAGTTTATTATTTCATTTTATGTATCATCAGTGTCCACCGCCTGTGATGCTTCAGTAGTTAAAACCGGCGTTAAACACTATTAAAAAACTTCAAGTATTTCATTCCCAATTCATCCTATTTGGTACATCGAGTTGCAGAAGAGTTACCAAATCACTTCTCTCAAATAAATAAACTTGTTTCTTCAACCAAAAGTGTTTATGAAGGCTTAGGGTAGTATCAAAAGCTAATGTGGCGTATTTAAATATGTAATTTGTATTAAATATTTCTTTACCTTTATTTTAAACAAAACCATTTAGGAACAAATTATAAGTGTGTATGCAATTCTTCAATATTATTTAGTATTTATTTTGAGGTTTTTAGTGCATATTTTTTATAATATTGCATAAAATCCGGGCTTTAATCATCAGTGACCATTAAAATGGGCGTTAAATACTATAAGAAATGTAAAAAATACCAAACGGTTCGGAGTGAGCATGGGTACTCGTGGCTTGCTAACCGCAGTTCACAGCCGAAATATTGCTTCCACATTTTATTTTCTCCAAGACATATACTATGGAGATATTTTATAGTTTGTCGCACGTTAATAGGTAAAATAGTAAAATAATCAAAAAGAGAAACGAACAAGTTCCAAAAGAGAATGCAATAGAAATCGTTGTTAGTTTAATGCATAAAATAAGCACTTATTTCAAAACTCAGTGACAACATTAAATTAATAGAAATTGTCCATTTACTGTGAAATACCTGATGCTACATTCCGTTAAAAAGCTTTAGAGTAAAGATGACGAAAGTTTTATAGTTTTAGTTGGGATATATCGTGTATTTTATAAAGAGATATACCCTGATTTGATATTTAAATGAAGCACAGTCGTTAGAATAACAAAACCTGTAACACTGACTTCACAGCAGTTGAATGTCACCTTTAAAAACCTCGCACTTAGTTACGTAGTTCTCTTTGTGCTGGAAGGCGAAACACTTTTGTGCAGCGAGCTAAAGAAGTGCATTAGGCGTAACTTGTTACGTCTTTTTGTTGTTGATTTGTGGCTATATGTCATTTGTTTGTTTTGTTTCGTCTTTTATTCTGACATTTTTGCTAAACGGTGATAAATCACACGGTTAGTTTTCATATCGTTCACATTCTCCTAGAAAATGTAGGTAAGATAATAGGTGTATTAAGTTAGATACTATTTAATAAAATTATTCATTAGTTTGAGGCAGAAGTTATAGATCCGTAAAAGTGCTGTAACAGAGAACTACATTTTTAATCAAAAGGACTTGTTTTACCTCTACCCTCTAACCACACAATTTTCCAGTGTCTTTATGTTGTTGTTGTTGTTGTTGTTGTTGTTGT
>CM060840.1:97642500-97645000 GCA_030762175.1 Metallyticus violacea | reverse complement strand
TCTTAAGTTTTATACGCCGCCAGATACAGACAGTTCGCAGAGGCAGTTGTTAAGTTTGACCTTACTCAGGCACGCAGTTATAAGATCTACACGCGGCTAGAGATAAGCGAATCTTCAGTTCTCAGTACGCCATACTCAGTTTCAAGTTCTACACGTCGCGAGATGCAGCTATAAGATATAAACCGCGACAGAGGCAGTTCGCAGTTCGCAATTCGCAGTATTCATAAATTCCACGTTGTTCAGGTACGAAATATAAGATCTACACGCGGTAAGATATACGCAGTTCATAGTACTCATTAAAAGTTCGACTTTCAATTTCTCGCACCGCGGCACTCGTCTGTAAGTTTCACACATGGCAAATAAGTTTGTATCGGCATAAGTCTATCGTAAGGAAAACACCAGGGAACGTGAAAGGTTTTGGACATTATATATATATATATATATATATAAACACTAGATAAAGTCACACTTGAAATTGCTATATTTCGAACTCGTTGAGTTCTTCAATGGCAAGAAACTAGACAAGTGAAGGTGATAAAAGTAATTATTGAGTATCGAAGGTAACGTTATGCAAGGAAACAGAAGAAACTACAAATGAGAGTGTGGGGGGGGGGGATTAGTACGTAAGATTTAAACCAGATGGTATACGCGCTTTATGTAAAAATATAGCTGCCATTTCTCTATCTCTGAGTAAACTTTCAGAACATTGTGTAGATAACACATCAATAAATGTTAGATTAAAAGCATCATCAAAATCCTTACAGTGAGGAAAGGCATGTTGGACAACTGGCAAGGGAGACTTGGTTTTAACAGAACGTCTATGAACGAAACAACAGTAGAAGTTAAGCCATTATAAAATGCTTTGCAAAGCGTACAAGATAACATATGTACGACGTTCTTGGAAGAACAGGTAGCAAATGAAGAAATGTTAAATTCTTTGGATAAATTAGGGCTGTGGAATGAATTGCACGGCATAATTAGCACACAGGTTTTACATTTAGGACGTTGGCAAGGATATGAGCCAGCAAAGGGACGTGGCAAATTCGGAGGGGATAGGTTACGGCGAACTATACTTTTAAGGTTAGGGGGTGTTCTGAAAGTAAGTCGGGGTACAAATTTAGAAAAATCATTTAAAGATGGATGTATTAACAAAGTATCGTGACATTCTTTCAAAATAGGTCTTAAGCTTTCAATTTCAGGCACGTAAGTAGTAACAAGGTTGATGAAGTTCTTGTTAGAAGTTTTAGGTTTGCATTGGAAAGTTTTGTGCACTGGGATTATACGGGATTTTAAAAGAGAGGAAGCATAATTTTGCTTTTGGAACTTTTGAGCTAGGTTTTTAATATACTTGCCAAGAGATGAAAAGTTGTTACAAAGACGATGACCACGGATTGAAAGAGTAAAAGGAATAGATCTTTGGATATGCTATCAAAATGAAGATACTGCTGTAAATTAATGGGCTTAAAGTGCACAGACGTAAGAAAATAGCCCTTGCATAGTGAAATATCAACATCTAGGATCGTAGCAGCATTGGGAGAGACAGAAGAAGTGAACTTAACTGAAAACTTGGAATTAAGATTATTAAGGAACTGATTGAGAGATTCTGAGCTATGAGTCCAAAGCACAAATATATCATCAATATATATGCTCCACATACGGCTTATCTCAGAAAACCAGCTACACTGGCAGCACTTCGGGAAGAAATTGAAACGGCATGTGCTGCAATCGCTGAGGACACTTTTGCAAACATTGCTCAATCAGTAGTTGAACGTACTCAGAAGTGTATCGTCGCCGATGATAAGCATTTTGAGCAACTGTTGTAACTGTAAAAGTCTAAGGAGATTAGTGCTCATCATTTTCTATTTATGTGAATTCAGTTTTATTATGTTAACGCAGTTTTTTATTTGCTTACAGTGTGTATACATTTTCTATCTATCTATCTATCTATCTATCTATCTATCTATCTATCTATCTATCTATCTATCTATCTATCTATCTATCTATCTATCTATCTATCTATCTATCTATCTATCTATCTATCTATCTATCTATCTATCTATCTATCTATCTATCTATCTATCTATCTATCTATCTATCTATCTATCTATCTATCTATCTATCTATCTATCTATCTATCTATCTATCTATCTATCTATCTATCTATCTATCTATCTATCTATCTATCTATCTATCTATCTATCTATCTATCTATCTATCTATCTATCTATCTATCTATCTATCTATCTATCTATCTATCTATCTATCTATCTATCTATCTATCTATCTATCTATCTATCTATCTATCTATCTATCTATCTATCTATCTATCTATCTATCTATCTATCTATCTATCTATCTATCTATCTATCTATCTATCTATCTATCTATCTATCTATCTATCTATCTATCTATCTATCTATCTATCTATCTATCTATCTATCTATCTATCTATCTATCTATCTATCTATCTATCTATCTATCTATCTATCTATCTATCTAT
>CM060840.1:97385000-97637500 GCA_030762175.1 Metallyticus violacea | reverse complement strand
ATGTCAGTTTTGTGTTCGAAACCTCCAAACAGTGAAACATTCAAACTCTCTCATCATCCGAGGAAGATATGATAACATAATTGCAAAACTAAATAATCATGGTCTACATGACTTTTTCCATGTAGAATCAATTCAAGCGGTTGGCCTCTTCCCTTGAAGAGGTTATCGGCCTGTTAACCCTGTTAAACCCTGCTGTCGCCAAAGGATTTAGTGCCAACCCTGCTGTCGCCAAAGGTTTTAGTGCCAACCCTGCTTAAGAAATTTTCTAACAGAATACCAATAAACATCTTGCTCAAGGATTCTTTACAAATGTTGCTACAACAGGCTACAAAAATTCCGAGATCATATTTTATGGCTGATGTAACTCTCTGCACACTTGAAAGAAAATAAAATTTTACACATAATAACTTAACACTTTGCACAGAAAAATGACATTAAACTCATGGTTATAACGAAGTTACTTAAAATTACTTGCTATTATTACTCTAATTAAATATGGGGGTGGCAGCTCATAAATACTGTCTCACAGAGCTGATACTTCATCTAATCAATACATATCAGAACGTGTTGATTAACCCAGTCTTAATCAAACATCCAAATTAAAGTCTCCTTACACCATTAAATTCCGTTTCAACTGGCGGCTCAACATGGTGCAAAATAAATTAATCGTCCCCATATTAACGAGATTTTACTCCAATAACAAAAGTATATTTATTTGATTTATAACCGAATTTCAACGCAAAAATTCGTACTTGTTTGTTCTTCTATACATAAAAGTAAATAAGAAATGCAAAAAAGTCAAATTTTAGGTTTTATTTACTTATGTTCTCTTTTGTATTATGTGACTTTGTTCAGAAAATATACAATTTCTTTTGATGAAGTAAAATATGTAATGGCAGTTTACTAATATTTTTCATAAATCTAAACATGATTCTTTCATTTATAAATAATCGTTATTAAATAAAATGCAGTAAACACGTTTCTCAAGTGCACAGAAAGTATTTTTGGGACTTAATAACCTGTTCAAAACCAAATTGGCGTTAATCGATCCATTTATTCGTCTTGTTACAGAATTAATTAGTCTTTGCACACATATTTCCGAGGATGCAACATGATCCCATGATTCTGCAACGAGTTCCCAGAGTTTGTCTGAATTTCTAGGTCTCTATTAACACCAACTAGAACTTCTATCTACGAGGGTAGGTCCATAAGTTTCCGGCCTAACCATTTTCTAGATATGATGACAAAAACTATATTTCACTTTTCAATATAGTTACTCTTTATTGCAATGCATTGCTCACATCTTTGAATTAACATTTCAATCCCTCCCCCAAAATAGTCAGAAGTCTTGTCTGCAAAATGGGCATAAACAGCATTCATCACTTTTTCGTCACAGCTACATTTCCTTCCTCGAAGATCCTTCTTGAGTTTTGAGAAAAGGAAATAGTCACTGGGAGCTAGATCTGGGCTGTAGTGTGGATGGTCGATCTCCTTGAAGCCACACTTCTTCACAGCTTCCTTTACGACAAGAGCTGTGTGCAGAGATGCGTTGTCATAAAGAAGGCGCCCGCCATCACTGAGCTTTCCTAGCCTTTTCTCTTTGATGGAAGCACGTAGTCTGTGCAGTAGGCTAACATAGTACTCTCCATTTACTGTGGCGTTCCTCTCCTTGAAAACAATGAACAGTATTCCTTCATAGTCCCAAAAGATTGTGGCCATAATCTTCTTGGTTGACTGAGTGACCTTGGTCTTTAGAGGTTTACACCAGGTTTACACCATTCCATTGATTCTCTTTTGGACAAGGAATCATAGTAGAGGACCATAGTTTTACCTCCAGTAGCAATGGTTTGCAGAACTTCTCTCTCTTTGCCAGAGCTCCAAAAATGCCTGACAACAGATGACTCGTTGCTGCTTTTGGACTGAGGAAAGAAGTATAGGCACCGATCTTGCACTAACCTTATTCGTATTTAAATGTTAATGAATAATTCGAAGTTTTATTGTTTTAGAAAAGACCCAACCTTGCTGCTATTTCTGTAACTTTGAGTCGCCGGTCTTCCATAATTTCTTCTTCCACAAGAGCGATGTTTGCAGGAGTGAACACTTCCAAGGGCCGACTTGCTCGCTCTTCGTCTTCAATGCTTTCTCGACCTATTCTAAAAAGTTTGACTCATTCTTTTACGATAAAATATGAGGCGGATGCTTCCCCATATATACCGTGTAATCGCTGTTTAATTTCATTTGGAGTAAGTCCTTCTTTTGCGAAGAACTTAATAACAGCTCGATACTACATTTTGCAAATGTCACAATCTTGTACACATAGCTTTCTTAACGCAGCGGAGCGAAAGTTACAGCTACAATTATTTACTTAACAGATAAGGCTTTTGTGAAGGCGATAATCCTTACCGGCAGAGCCGGAAACTTATAGACCTACCCTCGTACATCTTGTTAAAGTACTGATTCCTTCGATTTTCCGTTACAGGATTTATCATATAATAATCGTCCTTCCTGGTACTACGTTCGTCATATGACATCGTTCTATTAGAAAGCCTATAGATTCTCCCGCTTGTACCGTGCTAAATCTCCCATCCGCCATCTATACTTTGGCATTTGCATATCAACGAGTTTTGATTTGGCTATTTATGCAGTACAATACGGAGAACCAGGAAGAGAGTGATGGACTGGAAAGAACCAGAGATGTGTCTTATACCATAAACGAAGTATAGAGAGCAAGAAGGGAGAAAATCATTAACCTTGCAGGAAAAACAAGGTGACTCACTCTTGACCTGACTAAAACAATGAAATGGAAAGCATATGCCGTCTAAAACACGACAGTATGATTTAAAGCCATTTTCATGCACTATGTAAACAAAAACAGTGGGAATCTTTTATTCGTCTCGACCCCTCTGCTGCTGAGTCAATGCAAAAACTGCACAAGTAACGATTTAAGCACTTGCTCAGCTTTCTTATTTTCTTATAATTGTACGTGATAAACACACAAGGTCCATGAACACCTAATAAGGTTCGAAGTTAAATTGCAGTCACACACATATGATTTCCGTAAGAACAAATTACAAGAGTGCGGGAGAAAAAGGGAAGAAGGTTCAATATTGTTCTTTGTATGTTACAGAATTTACCTGAATGGCATTTGTGAAGCCGTAACTGCACTATAAGAGCAACCGATTATAGACTTTATTTCTACACATTACCAGTAGTTTGTATTTATGAATTAAAAACGTTGTTGTCAGTTCTAATACGAGTGTTCTGTAAAGAATGGTCATAATTATTTTATAAGCATTATTTCTTGCGCTTAAATTTTAAACTTTACAATTCTTTGTTAGCTTAGTGCATAATAAACACGTGATCTAGTTTCATTGTTGTAAATTCCGATTCCCGTCTATGGGTGTGCAAGTTGAGACATGTTCAGTACCGCCTACCAAAATGGAGGTGACATGCTGCTCTGAAATTCTGCTTTCGTATCAACAAAACGTTACTTTAAGTCTATGCATGTTACAGGAAGTATATGGAGAATTTGTTCCTCCGTATAGCACAGCCCAAAGATGGTTTAAAATGTTTAAAGAGGGGAGGCAATCAATTTAAACGGAAGGAGGACCCGACGCTCCAGTTTGTGTTCTAATGGAAGAAAATATCGCTGCTTTAATCGCGAGAAAGCATCGTCGAATAACATTCATAAATTCTGAAAATTTCATTCGGTGCCACTCACGCTTTGGTAATTGAAGTTGGAGCGGTTGCACAAAATGTAAAAGGGAGTTTGTTAAACACAATTAACGGAAGAATCATTGTGCGGTACTTCATTTTCATAATTAAAATTCATACGTTGGCTATTGTCACGGTGGATTCCCAAACAAAAGCACGTTTGCAGTTGAAGGCGATGTTACAGGAAGACGCGAAGTTTCTTTCAAAGGTACAAGTAATCACTTAGTTACTCGATCTCGAGAGCAAACAGTAAATATCTGTGTAAAAATGTCAATCATCAGCAACATCTAAATATAAAAACAAAAGTGTTTGCTTCTGCTGGGAAAGTTGAGGCGATCTCATTTTTTGATATTCAAGGAATGGTTTACCAGCTCATCGTACCGACATAAATAATTGTAATTGGGCATTTACTATACAGATTTCCTAACTTCTCTGCAAGGCCACATCAAACGCAGAAAGCAACTTTTACATGCAACACGATAATGCAGGGCAGCACGTTGCAAAAGTTATTACTGAATTGTGTCACATACACCGTTGAAGAGCATCATAAACTACTAAATGTATATGTTAGGCCATCAGCGTCCCATTCAAATCAGAGCGTGAAACTGCCGACAAACTTTGCTCAGTGGCCTCTTTTTTCAAGCTTGAGGTGCCGTAAATGTAGAACACGGGATTCACGGCTTTACTTCCCTTCCGAAAGAAGCTATACTTACGATCGGTCCTGGTCGGGATCGAACCCGCGATCTTGGGTTTAGGAGGCAAGTATGGTTACCACTGCACCACCAGGACCGACTAAGCAATATATATATATATATATATTAGTGCTTTATTATGTCCAAAATCTTTCGCGTCCTTTGGCGTTTTGCATGCGTATGAACTGAGTTGCCGCGTGTGAAACATACAGACAAGGCCCCGGCGCATGAAATTGAAAGTGGAACTTATAATGAGTACTGCGAACTGCGTGTATCTTGCCGTGTGTAGATCTGATAACTGCGTGCCTCAGCGACTTCGAATTTACAACTCCCTCTGCGAACTACTTATTCGGGAATGAATAAAATGCGAACTGAATGAGGAAATGCGTCTCACGGCTACATTTTATATGCAACAAACTGGGTGCTGCACACGATAATGCATGGCAGCGTGTCGCAAAATTTATTACTGAATATCTCACAAAATCAACGAGAAGTGTAAACCTCGCCCTGCATATAATCCAGATTTAGCGCCGTGTGATCTTTTTATTTTCTCCAAATTGAAGAAACGCCTTAGTGAGAGGCATTTTCCATCATCAGAAGGCTGCTGAGGCTATTCTGAAGGATCTGTCAAAAATGGTTTCCAGCTTGTCTTTAAAGATGCAGAAGTGCTGGGATAGGTGAACCAGAAAGATCATCAAAGTTATCAGGATGAACTGAGGCATGTTGTCAAAAAAATTGTGATTAGTCTTTATTGAACAGCCCTCGCATTATCTTGAAATGGGAACTGGCGGAGTTAAGGTTAAGAGACTAGCAGTAAATGCACATTGCTCATTATGAAGTTCTTCCTCTGATAACACAAACTATACAGGAGGTCTGTTTGAAAATATTCCTGTTAATTTTGATGATATAATAATTTATTCTTATAAGCAAAATTTGTTACGAATAGTGCTCACCATTCAACCTCGTTCAAAATGAGGACTTTGACCAATTATATTGGGACTAAATCCAGAGTCTGCTATTGTATGAATGGGCTGAGAAGGATACTTTCGGTACTTGAGTTGTACTCACGACTGGCTCCGTGTACCTAAGCCTCCAACGAGGGCACCTTCCGGAGGGAGACACCGGGCTACCAGGACCTATGGGCAGTAACTGCGTGGAAGCGGACATGTATGAAGATAGAATATCGCGACGTCGGTGTAACAGAACCGATGGAATGATATGATATAAAATTCATTCAATGTGAATATCCATCCCGGCATTCGCCTAAGTGAAAAGGGGAAATAATGAGAAAGAACCAAGGTCAGGATGGGCAATCCAACAGGTATTGAATCAGGTATTGGGACCTCCCAAATGTGAGTCCTAAGAGTTGCCGCCTGAGCCACCCCGCTCGATCTGCCATTGAAAACAACTGAAATGAGTTTAATTGGTGAGGAAATGGGAATTGGGCTGTATGGTAGCTGTGTTCATTAATTTAAACCCACTGATCGCAAGTTTCACCACGACTGCTGCAAACCACCTACTCTGCTTAGATGAAACTCTCTCGAGGGTGTTTCGCTGGTTTTTGGCTGCTGTGAGCTAGCCGGGACTGAGTGAACGGGTTTCCGATACCAAAAGTGACGATAAATAACGCTTCGTTATTTAGTTGCTGATACCG
Organism: Metallyticus violacea; assembly: GCA_030762175.1. Lineage (NCBI taxonomy): Eukaryota > Metazoa > Arthropoda > Insecta > Mantodea > Metallyticidae > Metallyticus > Metallyticus violacea. The sequence continues at coordinate 97,631,440 of CM060840.1, read as the reverse complement.
TTTATACTCCAGAACATGGAGATTTTGGCCAACTCACCTCTCAAGTCGAACCACATGCAAGATAATTTTGGCAAACACGTAAATTTATTGCGTTCACCAAATGGTGCCGGATGCGAAGAGATTGTTATTTTTACTATTCTTAATACAGTCCAGCAATAATGTATTGATACCTCTGTGGTGATTGGCAGTCAAGCCTAGTTATTGCCGGAACTGGTACTTGGTACTTACACCGCTCTTCCGCTGATCTCCGGGCAGCTACACGTATCTGGACCCGGAAAATTCTGAGATTACACGACTTTGGGCAAAATCTGTCCGTTTTATATACTGACACTATCCACGGACAGCGCCGCGAAATATTCCCGCCAGTTTCGTGTTAACGTCAGTCATAGGTCAGCGCTTACCTCACTGAATTCCATTTCTATTCGCTGGACAATTACAGTCGAGCCAAATGCTCCGCTTTTAGTCAATAAGATGAATTTAAACATATTTCATACGTCACTGTCAATGATTCTTTTACTAGGACACCTGCGACTGCCACCGGACAAGCCGGCGTTTCTGCCCTGAGGCGGGGGCATTTCCAACTCTAGCTGCATAACATAAGGGATTACCTTGCATTGCCTGACTTTTGCCAAGTCTTTACTGTGTTCGGAGAAAGACGCGAGTTTTTCCTTACCTTGCTATATTACTACATATTATATCTTAAATATTACCAAAATTACCATTATGAACGCATTTAAATATTATACATACTAAACATACATATATGAGTTATGTCATTAAAGTTCCTCACTGAAATAAAATCCACCACATACTTGCACATAATTACGGAGCTCCTGATTCTATAATTACAAATATTAATTATTTCAGTTACTCTGTAATCGATGGGGAGCTTCACAACATAATAGATTTCAATGATAGATTAAGAATGCCTCACCAAAAACTCGAAACTTTATTCAAATAAATAAAAACATTATCTTTATTACCTAATTAAAGGTGCAAAGAAAAAAGTACGGGGAAACATATTAATATAACCCAAGAATTCAATATTTTTAACGGAATTCCAAACGAATGCTTTTTATTCAATAGTTATGCAGCATTTAATTCAGTTCTCATTGCGTCTATAATGATGCTAAGCCGATATATGAATGAGTATATTGGTAATATTGAACAGGAATGCTCACGTATGGCATATTATGTCGAAACTGAAGTTCAATCTGTAAATTGTGCTAACAAATAGTTAAAAGTGCAGGTGCACTTTTATGAAGCTCCTTCAAAATGTAACTGATAATTGTAGAAACTTTTCTTGTGAACCAATTTATATTTTGTAAATTTATAATTTGTACTTTCGTAAAATAGCCCCTGGTGGTCATAAATTTCATATAAGAAACATGACGTGAAAACTGAAGCAATAACAAACCGTAAGCTTTAAAATTGTTGACTCCTCTCCTTTGGCATCCGTGAAGTGCTGGGCAGCGAGTTCGGTTCCAGCCTCGAATATTGGTGTTCGTGCTTAGGTAGTACAAACAAGAAAGCAATTTTCTGTAGTACAGGCTGCATGATTTCTCGCCGGTTGTAATGCAAAAAATGATAAAAAATATAATGATGATGATGATGATGATAATAATAATAATAATAATAATAATTTTGCAAATTTTTGAAAAAATAAATGAATTACTTATCAAAGGAGGATCAGGGCACTACAGGCGTGTTTTCGTAGATGCGCAATCATATTCTGAGGGTGCTAAATATGTATACACACTTTCACAGTAGATATCTATTTAATATATTTCAAAGTTGAACCGAAAAACAACAGTAATGTGTAGTATGATGTTTTGTAAACAGATGTGACTCACATACATTATGATAGCGTTGCTACAACAAAATGGAGCCAAGATTATCGTTTGAACAGTGGAAAGCAATTTTGAAGTGGTATTGGAAAACCGAGAATGTTGTTGAAGTTCAAAGACAATGGTACGAAGAGGTTTCCACCGCGTTCTCCGGATCTGACTCCGTTGCACTTCTACCTATGGGGAACTCTTAAGGATATATACCGTAGAAAACCGGTTACACTGACAGCACTTCGGGAAGAAATTAAAACGGCATGTGCTGCAATCGCTGAGGACACTTTCGCAAACATCAGTAGTTCGTCGTACTTAGAAGTGTATGGTAGGCATTTTGAGCAACTGCTGTAACTGTAAAAGCCTAAGATGATTAGTGCTTATCATTTTCTGTGTGTGTGAATTCAGTTTTGTTATGTTAACACAGTTTTTTCTTTGCTTGAAGTGTGTATACATTTTTGGCACCCTCTGTATATTATGTCAATAGATATTAGTGAAGGGTGGCCGATATCGTTAAGGCGCGAACTCGTGAGCGGTAGGTCTGGGGTGCAATTCCCATCAGGACCGTCGTCCCTGACTGGGATTTTTTTCAGGTTTTCCTAAGTCCTTATAAATGGCAAATGCCGGGGAGGTATCCTAAACTTAGGCCTGGAACGCTTCCTTTCATTAAAAAAAAATCCTTTTTCCAATTTATCATTTCATCTCATGTATCATCAGTGCTATCGCCTGTGGCGCCTTAGTAGTAAAGACGGGTGTTAAACACTATTAAAATGAAGTTGCAGTAATACTTGGGAGGGGAGATCTGTACCCAGCGTTAATGAAGCTTTTTACTTTTTTTTTTTTTTTAATTCGAACTCTATTTAACATCTCAGGTCACCAGCGTCCCTTTCAATTCAGGGAGTGAAACGCCCGATAAATTTTGCTCAGAGGTATCTTCTTTCAGACTTGATACTCTTTCATGTGCCGTAAATCTACGAACCGAGATCCACGGCTTTATTTCCCTTCCATACTTTTTATTTTTACGCCCGAAAAAACACATCGACACTGGCCGGGTTAATGATGGATCAGAATATTCATCTTCCTGCCTCTATCATTTGTGAGGTCCACATTTTAGCGCGTATCGTATAATCTGTTGATTTCTTCTTGCGGGACGACCGACCAGCAAAAGCACGTTGAATACACGTTATATCATAGCCTAGCGGCCCTGGCGCGTCTACAACGCTTTGCCGAGGGCAAGTCAAGGTCGCACTCTCCTCTCCTAGTTTCAGTTGACCTCAATACCGTACCTTAGTCACCGTGGAACAAAGACCTGTTCATTAGTAATTATTAAAGCTGTGACACGTAGCAAAAAAAAAAAAAAAAAAAAAAAGACACTCAAAAGGCAGTAACACGTTTGAAATGGGCATTTATATAAACACTTAAATTCAAAACAGGCTTCTAAGAAGCACAAATTTAAATTTAACTATATTGGCAAACTAACATTTGGCATGCTTTTTTCTATCTACAAAACTACTGTCCATCTTGAAACCAATGTACAACAATATATACAGTGATCCGTTGGTTATGGATAAAATGAAAACACAGTAACATTTCTACTAAACTTTACATTATGAAACTTGATGTATACAACCTTGAAAGAACGTTACAGGCCTCCATCGTGCACTCTTCACAAGTCATAACGGTGATGCAATTCAGCCCAAGTCCGTTGTAACATCAGAGGGTAATTTTTTGGAAACTTGAGTAACTTTTAATTCCTTTAAAAAATAACAAATCTACCATGTCCAGTGAGGAGGTGCATTGTTCATATTATTGTCTTTATCAAGTAGTGGAAACAGAAACAACTGCAGTATATCCAAATAAGTAAATAAGATTCATAGCGCTCGCTGTTGATTTGTAGTAGCCATTTCACTACGATTTTCAATTGTCATTGTGCATTGTTGATTTTTATTCTTGCTATGTACGAAAACTCCCATCTTTTAAACAAAATATTACCACCAAGAAATGCTCTCTACTGTTATATTAGCTTTTATAATTATATTTAATATTATCCATACCCAAACAAATCACCCTCTATTTCTCTAAATTATTCATTGTAAAGGAAGTTCTTCTATCATTAAGAATATTTCTACATTTCGAAAATGTTCTCTCAAACGCACAAGCCGTAAGTGGAGCATATTTAAGGCAAGCAAATTCATATGGCTCCAGTTCCTCCTTCTGCAACTCTCTGTGTATAAAAGCAAGTTAATAAAGACTGAGAAGGATTTTGTTACTTACCAAGTACACGAAGCAGGACCAAGGTTGGCATGGTCTTTTTCGAAGTAGTTCACATTGAGTTGTATGCATTCGGGCCAACTAATCTGCCAAACTTGATAGACGCGCTGAAACATTTTCTGACATTTCATCAGAATCGCCTCCGCCTTCTTCACCACATCTGTTGGAGAGTCATGGAGCTAGGTCCGGGCTGTATGAAGGGAGGGGCACACATTCAATGTTTTTTTTTTTCTAGCCAAACGTTGAACAACAATGTTTCCTGCCGATCGGACAACCTTGGCTTTCTTTGTGCTGTTTGTGAACCAGCTGATTTCCAGACTGAGTTCGCCTGTTTGCTTTCGGAATTCTAACGGTGAGGTCGTCTCATAACCCGTAATGAAGGAATTCAAGAAGGCCTCGGCTGGTAGCTAAGCTACCAAATGCTGAAGCTCCCGACACACGTCCACTCGCATCATCTTCTGTACAGATGCCAGCACCCAACTGGCACAACGCGTCTAATGTACAAACGATCGTTCAGAATGCTTAACACGATACCTTGGGAAATCTGTACATATGTTTGCCAGTCTATCACCTGTTGTTCGTCGATCTTCCCGAACAACGATGGTAGTAATGTTAATCATCATTTCGTTCACTGCAGTGGTCGGAGCACCTGAACTGCCTTGCTTTGTTATTAAAACATGGCCCTTCTTAAACTTTTTTAAAACGTCGAAGTGTGGTCAATTTTGGCAGGACATAATCGCCATATTCTTGTTGTAACATTGCGTTATTTGAAGTGGATTAGAATGGCAGCCACGTTGAACACCAACTTTTGAAGCGGTTTGTTATGGCAGCTGTTATGGTTGTTGGTCCCACGTTGGGCGCCAGATTTTGAAGTGGTTTTGTATATTATAAATTAACAGTAATAATAAAAGTAGAATAGGATTAACACTTAGATAAAGTCACACTTGAAATTGCTATATTTCTTCAATGGCAAGAAGCTAGACAAATGAAGGTGATAAAAGTAAATATTGAGTATCGAAGGTAACGTTATGCATAGAAACAGATGAAACTAGAAATGAGAGTGTGGGGGGGGGGGATTAGTACGTAAGATTTAAACCAGGAGGTATACGCACTTTATGTAAAAATATAGCTGCCATTTCTCTATCTCTGAGTAAACTTTCAGAACATTGTGTAGATAACACATCAATAAGTGTTAGATTAAAAGCATCATCAAAATCCTTACAGTGAGAAAAGGCATGTTGTGCAACTGGCAATGGAGACTTGGTTTTAACAGAACGTCTGTGATTGTTCATACGTAGCGAAACAACAGTAGAAGTTAAGCCATTATAAAATGCTTTGCAAAGCGTACAAGATAACATATGTACGACGTTCTTGGAAGAACAGGTAGCAAATGCAGAAATGTTAAATTCTTTGGATAAATTAGGGCTGTGGAATGAATTGCACGTCATAATTAGCGCACAGGTTTTACATTTAGGACGTTGACAAGGATATGAGCCAGCAAAGGGACGTGGTAAATTCGAAGGGGATAGGTTCCGGCGAAATAAACTTTTAAGGTTAGGGGGTGTTCTGAAAGTAAGTTGGGGTACAAATTTAGAAAAATCATTTAATGATGGATTCATTAACAAAGTATCGTGACATTCTTTCAAAATAGGTCTGATGCTTTCAATTCCAGGCACGTAAGTAGTAACAAAATTGATGAAGTTCTTGTTAGAAGTTTTAGGTTTGCATTGGAAAGTTTTGTGCGCTGGGATTATACGGGATTTTAAAAGAGAGGAAGCATAATTTTGGTTTTGGAACTTTTTAATATACTTGTCAAGAGATGAAAAGTTGTTACAAAGACGATGACCACGGATTGAAGGAGTAAAAGGAATAGATCTTTTGATATGCAAGGGAGACAGCTATCAAAATGAAGATACTGCTGTAGATTGATAGGCTTAATGTGCACAGACGTAAGAAAAGAGCCATTGCATAAAGAAACATCAATATCTAGGAACGTAGCAGCATTGGGAGAGACAGAAGAAGTGAATTTAACTGAAAACTTGGAGTTAAGATTAGTAAGGAACTGATCGAGAGATTCTGAGCCATGAGTCCAAAGCACGAATATATCATCAATATACGAGTATATGCTCCACTTACGGCTTATCTCAGATATATTGATGATATATTCGTGCTTTGAACTCATGGCTCAGAATCTCTCGATCAGTTCCTTACTAATCTTAACTCCAAGTTTTCAGTTAAGTTCACTTCTTCTGTCTCTCCCAATGATGCCACCTTCCTAGGTATTGATATTTCTTTATGCAATGGCTCTTTTCTTACGTCTGTGCACATTAAGCCTACCAATTTACAACAGTACCTTCATTTTGATAGCTGTCATCCTTTGCATATCAAAAGATCTATTCCTCGGGTGTACTTTTTCCCATAGTTTGAGAACTTTATTTTCAATAAAGTCCGCCAGCGGCTCCATTTTCGTCACCCGGTGTATGGTAGAATTTGTAGTATTTGTAGTTATCAATGAAACACATATAAGCTTCCTAAGACTTAAATTTTGAAACAGTTTGTAGTTTTTTTACCGATGATTTGGCAATATTTGGCCAGGCTGGGCTGGTATACGTAATAAAGCTTAAAATAAAGGTTTTGTAAAGAATTACTTCTGTTTGAAGAGTAACCTACTTGCTCCTAAAAACCGCCACGGGTGGCCGAGGACGTTAAGACGCGGACTCGTAAGCGGGAGGTCTGGGTTAGAATACCGCCAGGACCGTCCTCCCTGACTGGGGTTTTTTTCCAGGTTTTCCTCAGTCCTCATAAATGGTAAATGCCGGGGAGGTACCCTAAAGGAACGATTCCTTCCTTAAAAATAAATCCTTTCCCAATATATCATTTCATCTCATGTATCATCAGTGTCCATCGCCATCGCCTGTGGTGCCTCTGTAGCAAAAACGGGCATTAAACACTATTCATTCATTGTTCCTAAAGGTGGGGCATACATTTTCAAGCGCTGCCGTACGCTATTCGCCCTATTTTGAATGTGGCCCCGCCACATCATTTTTGAGTCCAGTGTCACTCCAAGGTATGTTGTACGCCGGCGAAACGGTAGTTTTTGCCTATCAACTTCGATTTCAACTCCGGAATTTTTTATTTTTTCGAAAAGTAGAATGAGATACTTTTCTGGGGGTTAATTTTGATTTTACATTTTTCTAACCATGCCAAAAATTGATTTCAGTAGCGTTGAAGGATTCTGATTTAATTAGTACATTTCTTGTGATGGGTGTATAATACCGTATCGTCGGCGTACATTTCAACCTTGTATCTATTGTCATTGGGAAAATCCGTTGTATAAATTGCAAATAGGTATGGTGCCATGATAACACCTTGTGGCACTCCTTCATGAATATTTCTTGTTGCGGGAAATTTATGCAAGAAAGCGACGCTCCCACAAGTAGCTCTGTAGCAGAGGCAGGAAGGATCGTTTGCAGTATACCTCTTGATGAGGTATTTTTTCTTTACTTTTGATACGCAATTGTTATTATTTTCATATTTTTAAATATTATATAACTCATAAATATACTACACTTACTTCTTAACAAAATTGTGTAAAACTTTTTCCATCATTATAGAAGTAGGTATTGACTCAGAAAATATCTAATTTTTTTGCACCACAAACTGGTACATATAATTTTAAAAGTAATAAAATATATGTATAACAACTTTAACTTACTTCCTAAACAAACTAAATGTTATTTCTCTAACACTCTAAAGGGGGGGGGGGAGAAAAGAAAGATGAACAAGGTCAAATGAACAAATAAGTGAATATCTTCAACAATATATTAAATTGATAAAGTAGTGTCCAAAATAGAGGCTTTTACATATTCTTTACATTACTTTAAAAATATAATAAACACACACGAATTCATTCAATCGTTATATATATAATGTAAAATGAAAATAAAGTAACACTATTAACAATGCAACAAATTAACAGTAATTATAATAGTAGAAAAGGATAAAACACTAAGAAAAAGTCACACTTGAGATCACTGTATTTCGAACTCGTGGAGTCCTTCTATGACAAGAAGACAAGTGACGGTGATAAAAGTAAATATTAAGTATCGAAGGTAACGTTATGCATGGAGACAGATGAAACTAGAAATGAGAGTGTGGGGGGGGGGGTTTATACGTAAGATTTAAACCAGGTGGTATACGCGCTTTATGTAAAAAGTGATATATATATATATATATATATATATATATATATATATATATATGTGTGTGTGTGTGTGTGTGTGTGTGTGTGTGTGTGTGTAAAATATATAATGCTCTAGCTGTGTCAACGGAGCGATGAACCAAGTAGGGTGAGCGTGTGCACGCGTTTCCCCGCAGCTCGCGTTGGTTGGAACAAGGTCACGTTAGCTTCTGGCTGTCAAGTTGGATCTGATAATGTTTGAGTTCGGCTCATTTATTACGAGTGACGTGTTTTGTTTTGTATTTAAAAGCAAAGTGAACTATGACTCAGTGTATGCTTTCTATTGCAATGTATATTCATTTATGATTCATGTATGTTAACTCAATCAGCTCGTCAAGCTCAAATTCGATTTGAAGAAAGATTCCCAGGAATTAAAGTTCAAGGCTGCATAAAAATCTATGAAATTTCCGCTTCGACGTCTGGAATGAATACGAATATTCTAAAGAGGTCGAACAACTCTGAAGGGAGGGCTCCACCTCCACTGGCGTAGAGGTGTTCTATCTAGAAACATGATAGGGGCCCCATCTGTCCGCGCGGCCACTGTCCATAGATCCTGGCCGCCCGGTGTCTCCATCACCGCATTCCTGCCTCCCGGAGATGCCACCATTGGGTGTGTATGCACAAGGGTCAGCCAAGAGCAAGGTTATAAAACCGAAAAATATTCTCCTGTATCCCAGACCATCCAACCATCCATCCGTCACTAATGGAAAATTTGGTTACTCAGAAATTCAAAAAAGTAGTCATCCAATGAGGACTTCACAATTTCAACTTTTGGAGCATACGCTTATACGCTTTCATCTTTCAGTAATGCAAATTCAACCATCCAATGGAACTTCAAGATTTAAAAGGAGTTTCATATTAGGTTCATGCTTTTTTAGAGTGACTGAATGTGCAATAATCAAAACTGCTTTACTTAATTCACCGCCACGGGTGGCCGAGGTCGTTATGGCGCGGACTCGTGAGCGGGAGGTCCGAGGTTCGAATCCCACCAGGACCGTCCTCCATGACAGGCTTTTTTCAGATTTTCCTCAGTCCTCATAAATGGCAAATGCCGGAGAGGTACCCTAGTTTAGGCCTGGAACGTTTCCTTCCTTAAAAAGAAATCCTTTCCCAATTTATCATCTTATCTCATGTATCATCAGTGACCATCGCCTGTAGTGCATCTGTAGTAAAAACGGGCGTTAAACACCATTCATTCATTTACTTAATGCACACCATTATTTGAACAAGCGTCAAAGTTATGAGATATCACTTTAAGAATCCAAACCATTGAAAATACCATATATTTGTGACGCGGCAAAAAGTTTACATACTTCCACAATCTCTTAATTATAGCCTTGCGATCACCTGTGGAGATTAGTTGTGCATTTCTATGAAGGAAGGAATGTTTCTGACGTTCTATCGATTTAAGGTATTCCTTACATTACATGGCTTTAATGGCAGAAAATGTGCTCAAAGTTGCTATCTACAGAAACGAAGAGAGGGCACTCCTAGTGTGCAAGAAGAAAATGATGGGTAAATAATATTTGCGATGAAGTTATAGCCATACATGCTACGTCAAAAAAAGTTCGTCACGCATGAACTGCGAAAGCTAAGTAAATTCCTCACCGAATTTAATAACTTTTAATTAAACGAATATAAAATCCAAATTAGGTCTCATTAATTAATGAAATGAAATAAGTTATGGAAATACTGTGTGGTATTAGGGAAACAAAATTACAATTCTTGCAATCCTTGCGACCCTATAATTATTACAAAAGAGAAACAGCTTTTTATTGTTGAGATTAAACCACTTAAATTAATGTAATACTATTAATTAAACGAAATGTATGATCACTGATAAACAAAGCTATACTGTGTGGGTATTTTTAAACATTTTTAAATTTAATTATGTTTATGAACTGAGTCCTTGGTATCATATTTACATTATAAAAAGAGAAAAATAACAGAATGTTTTCAGTTGCATTGCGTATTTAAGAAGAAAATATTCATACGTTTCAGTAAAATAAAAACATCTCACTGTTGAGAAAATTCGAAAGTTTCATCGATTTTCATGGGCTTTGAAATTTAATTTAAATGTTATTGTAGTAAAAACATGTAATGCAAACATTTACTGAAGGCTATTACAGATCGTTCTTACATGCAAATATAATCACACATATATTAGATTAATATTTAACATTTGCTATCTTCAATTATGCTTTTGTGAAACATAAAACATGTTTATATACTGAATTAATTTATCATTTTATATTAAAACAATTCAGAGAAAATCAAACACAAGAGCGTTTTTTTTTTTTTGTTTTTAACTTTCAGTTTTCAAGAATTCCCCTACTCCTAATGGTCCAATTTTTTCGGAAGCTATTTTTCTTAATTTATTTAAATGGAAAATACCGAATTTTGATGTGAAGAAACAAATATTGGTGTCTCTAGAGGTATTTTTAAATTCTGGGTTTCAGTACACCACCACTCCTTATGACCCGATTTCCCTGATTTTCAGAAACTATATATTTTTATTTTATTTAAATGTTATATACAAAGTTTCATTAGGGAAAAACAAATATTAATGCCGCTAGAGCGATTTTAAATTTGGGTAAACCTCCCCCTGCTAATAGTCCGATTTCACTGATTTTAAGAAACTATTTTTCTTATTTTATTTCAATAGCATATACCGAGTTTCCTTAAAAAAAATAAAATTGCGGCTGTTAGAGCGACTTTTAAATTTCGTATAACCCCCACTCGTTTTTCAAATTTACTCCTAAAAGCCCGGTTGTCCTGATTTTCGGGAACTACTTTTATCAATTTATTTGAAAAAATTAAGTTCACATAAAACAAAAATTGCGGCCGCTAGAGCGATTTTTTCAACATTTCTAAAATTTTTCGCATAAGGTTAACTCCCACCCCCAATAGTCCAATTTTGCTGGTTGGCGAACCCGACGAATCGTTTGTTAATTGGTGATTTAATGCCGAGTTTCGTTGAGAAAAACAAAAATTGCGACGGTTAGAGCTTAACGGACGGACACACACACACACACACACACCAAAGAGAGAGAGAGAGTGAGAGAAAGAAGTTTTACTGCTGCAATAGCCTCATTCCTTCGGAGTGCGCTAAAACCTAATTCTTGTGATTTTTTTTTTTTTTGATTCGTTTTATTTAAGGACGCTCTTTAACATCTCAGGTCATCAGCGTCCCATTCAATTCCTGGCGTGAAACGACCGACAAATTTTGCTCAGAGGCCTCTCTTTCAGGATTGAAGTTCTTTATCATGCCGTAAATGTACGACACGAAACCCATGGCTTTACTTCCCTTCCGAAGGAAGCCATACTTAGGTTTTTTTACTCCCGAAAAAATTCCATCGATCCTGGCCGGGTTTGAACCCGACCTTGGGTTTAGAAGGCAAGCTAATTCTTGTGTACTAACTAATAAGTCGTAATGGGGTAAATACTACAATGCGATAGAACTGCGGGGGTGTACTTTATCATTGCGATATAAACATAAAAAGGGTATACTTAGGGAAACACAAAACTTGCATATTGTGCGAAATATATAAACTATTTCTAAGTAACTAACGCGCCCTAACTGTACCCCACTCGTAATGCAACCAAACTAGCGCAGGTTAATATCTCACCCGATAAGACATTATCGGAACTGTTCTTGTAGTAAATAGCAAATATATAATTAAACATAAATCTTAACAAAAAGTATTTTATATACAGAAAAATGATACCTACACAATCTGCAATGAACAAAGAGAAATATTGCGTTAATAATGTAATATTAACCGCCTCCACGGTCTAGTGGTAGCGTTTGTGACTACTAGTCCTGGATTCGATTCCCAGTCGGGTAAAACTGTTTGGATAAGGTTTTTATTGGAGCATTTCCTTGCCCTGAGAAAGTGAATGCCAGATAGCCTTAAGGCTCTAAATCTCCGAGCTCATTTGCGCCATCATTAATTCATGTCATTTCATTCCATTCATAGCTACAGAATTCATGTCCAAACTACAGACGTCACGAGAAGATAATGCAGTCAATACGACAGTAAATAGTCATTAAATATATATATATATATATATATATATATATACACATTCATACACATTAATATATTTCTTTAATTGCTGTTAAAAAGGAACCATATTTTTTTTATTTTGAAGAGGGCATTTCTTTTTCTAACCAATTAAACATTTAAACATCTCTCAAATTTAGGACTTTATTTGTACATCCATCAGGTCCATGAAAGAAAGAAAAAAAAAAAAAACATTTGCAAAGATGTGTCTCGTATTCCGATAAACTATATGGTATTATTTTATATATATTTTATATTTTTACTTTACCTGCAGTCATTTTGATCGTTGTTAAAACAAACAAAAAATCGTACGATCGTAAATATGGATTATTCAATTTTAATTTAGAACCCTTTCAAATTCTCCAAATGCATATATCAGTATGCATATAAAAATCTCGTTCAGTGTTTGTTTTGATTGACTGAGTCAGATCTTTAATACTCGTAGTATGTTATGCAACTATCATGAAATTGTAGCTATTAATATGCGATTATGGTAACAGTGTATTAATAGCCATTATAAGAGAATTGCGTAAGCTGTTTTTCTTCGACCAGTTACATAAATTAATGGGTAGAAGTCATACATTCGTTTAGAAACGGTGGATTTTAGTGACATTGACATTAGGCATTGCTGAAGGCTTATGTTAACACACAGTAACTGGATGGTTAGTGCTGAAGGCTTATGTTAATACATAGTGACTGGGTAGGTATAAATCAGGTTATTAAGGCGAAACGGGCCCTTACTTTAGGGATAATGTAACAGAATCGAGATCGCAGGGCGGCCAGCAGCAACACAGGGCAGCCCAGGCGACTAGTGAAGGAACACGCATGGTCCTTCTTGAGGCTCTGTTACCTCCTAATATAGCTTCGCGATCACCTAGAGAGTCTTTACATTATGTTGTAATGTTCACCACTTATGATATATCAACGCCATAGGTTTGAATTATAGTGACCAATGAGTAAAGAGTACGTAGGTATAGGAAGAATCTATGTTCAAAACAATTCTGCTGGTTGCTAAGTGAACGAATGCGTCACGGTAAAATCCTTTAAGTTGTCAACGGAAGTGATAAACCAAACATCTTTAAAAGTATAAAATAAACTAACATAAGAATAGCTTACAGAGCTGAAAAACGCATAACTAAGTTAGCAGTACATTACTGCCTAAGTTAACTAAGGCAGCAATGTAAGGGTATAAAATATTCAAGCAAATAAAACTAACTGTTCGCATAACAATTTTCACCAATTATCAATTTTATGCACCTCTTGGCCGTACATGTGACAATATTAATTATAATTATTATCGCATGAGCTAAGTTTATTTTTCCTTTACCATATTTATTGCAAGTCGTTCTAGAATGGAAGGAAAAAAATAGTTCATTAACCTCGTCCCTTTTCATTCCTGAAAAACGTGTTGCCACTTTTTCGCTTTTAAGCCGTACACACAGTGGCGCGTACTGAGGGCTACCAAGTCTATCACCGAAACCCATGTATGAGAGAATCTTAAAATAAACGGATAATCTCTGCAATAAGTATGTTATTCTCTCGCGTTCTCAAAACTAATGTGCCGCAGAGAAACAGCTGCCACTGTTGGGGCTTCGAGAGCGAAAATATTGCAGCCTATAGATGCGTATAGATGCTGTCCCTTACCATGGGCTATGGACTTGGAAGTGAGTGGGGATGGTGCAGGGAACTCACTGCAAGGCTTCGGAGTTGGTCCTGGTGGTAACCTGCCTCGTAGACCTAAGATCGCGGGTTTAACCCCGCTAGATTGATGTTTTTTTCCCCCTAAGCAAGGGAAGTAAAGTCATGGGTCCCGTGTCATAGATTTACTGCACGTAAAATAACTTCAAGCCCGAAAGAAGAGGCCTCTGAGCAAAATTTATCGGCCGTTTCACGCCCTGAATTGAATGGGACGTTGAGATGCTAAAGAGTATCCGTAAATAAAGCAAATCAACAAGGCTTCAGAAATATATTTTCTGAAAATATTCCGGTTTTCTCCTAGATGTGGCGAGTTGAAGCGATCGGCTTGCGCAAGTTGCGTGGAAGCGTAAAGGGTGCCGATCGCAACAGTAAGTTATTTTGTGAAGTGCGACATTTATTGACTTAGTACAGCGTGCAATTTATATAAATTAGATAATGTTGTCTTCTTTGAAATGACTGAATCGTGCGTAATAAAACATTTGTGAACGAGATAAAGGTCTATTCTGGCTCTCCCTCGTTTGCAGTATAAACAGAAAGAGGGGAACCACTATAACAGGTATTTTAATCTTAATAATTATGAGAGATGCTCGTGGTTATCTGGTTCGTCCCAACTTAATATATTGCATTTTGGATCATTCTTACTGTTTGTAATTGAAAACACACCTTGGAATACTATATTTTTCTCAAATTAAGCATATTTAATCACAGCCTGCAGCGGTATTGACGAAGCGGCATTGTTTGCTAATTAAATATGTACAAGAATGGAGGGAAAGATTTTGGGAAGGGTTAAATTTGAATATTTTGGATTCTCAAGGGTAGATGATAATTTCTTCCTCTCGGATGATTTGTTTTCGCTGACTTATATTTTGCCACGGTTGTTGAGACTCTGCTGCTGGATACTATTATGGTCCTGTGACCAAAGGGAAAGGAGTCTTGGAGATTGATAAGATTTCTCGTTATAGGAGATGAAACACAATTTATTGTTCATAAACTATTTCACACAAAATGTACTACCGTTATTTCCTGGGGAATGTGTGCCACTTTTGCACTATCTGTGAAGATCACTCTGATGTTTCTTAATTTGATAAAGACTGGTCCTGAAATTAACTAATCCTGAGACGCAACTGAACTCAAACGATAAAGTTCTTCCACTTAATACTCTTCCACTGAACGGAACTGAACTGACCGTGCTTATCTTCCACACTGAATACTCTTCCAAAATTGACTACAGCTTTCCACTAACAGAACTGAACTGAGAAAGCCCTTCTACTGATAATGCCCCACTGAATAATCTTGCAAAACTGATTGCGGGCCGCAAAATTACAAGACTAAATGAACATGGCCTACGTGATTTATTACATGTAGAATCAGCTCAAGCGGTTGGCTTCTTCCCTTGTAGAGGTTATCGACCTGTCTTTTCATCCCTGTAGTTGTGATAGTTTTATTATGCCTACCCTACTTTACAATTTTCTAACAGAATACAAAATAAACATCTTCCACGGACCATGCTAGAGAATCCTGCAGAAAATATCGATTTGATTGGATCATTTTTTACAAAATATTATTGCAGTAGGCAACAGAAATGCCCAGGTCAGATTTTATGGCCGGGGGTAGCTTTCTGCGCTCTGGCGAGAAAATAACTTCACAATCAATAATTCAACACTTGCACAGGAAATAAAATGACACTATACTCATGGCTATAATAAGGAAGTTACATAAAATTACTTGTCATAATTACTCTAATTAAATATGAGTGTGGCAGCTCATAAATACTGTCTCAAGCCTTAGACAAACGTCAGAGATCAACAATTATAAAATTTTTCACGGCATTAAATTTTTTGGATCTCTTTAATCTTATTACAGGAAATTGCAGAACGGTTGCATAGTGGTAAAATTCAAGAAAAACGCTCTCCAAAAAATTATTGACGTAGTAAAGCACGGAAAACAGCAATGCACCTTAGAGGTCACGATGAAAGCAAATAATCATTTAATAAAGGTAAATACAGCATTTTCGCGAGTATAACGCGTCATCGAATGTAATGCGCATCCCAAAATTTGAAGCTTAAAATCATAAAAAAAGAATTTGTTTTAATGATGTACGGCTTCTGAGATAAGCATGTGTGCTTCATAAAACGACCAGAACATAGAAATTATAAGTGGACTATTGTTACATCTTGGAACACGTAAGACCAAATCCATCACTCGTGCTGTTGCCCGTTTTTTCCTCCTTTCATGTGCGAATTCCAAAACTTTTTCTTCAATATCAGGTTATCTCCCTTTTCGAGGACCGGTGGATTTCTTCCTGTTAGCTTTAGTTGCAAACAATGTCAATTTCTGATGAGGCCAAAAGCGAAAGTTGCTCTCAGCTACATTGAACTCTCTTTCTTCCGTTCTGTTATCCATTTATTTCAGCATAGGGAATTACTTTACGCTTGAAAGTAGCACCTTAAATGTGCTTCTGTTTTGCCTCCATTTCGTGACTACCTACTATTCAAACGCGCTGTGCAATAATAGACGAGCAATAAATGTAACGAAGTCGAAAATAGCAGTAATGCATTATGATGTAACAAACGATAAATATGAATGACGTTACCGGCGAACTACGGAAAGGATTTGAATCTAATTTTGAATCTATATTTGGACAAAATTGTGCACATAAGATTCGCATAAATACAGTACATAGAGCTGTTGCAGTTTCTCGCTAATTTTCTCAACATTTAAAGACCGCTGTTATACAGCCCTGAAAAATTAACGTTTATAAAAAAACTTTTCTCACAATTTATGCTACATTTATAGTTTCTAAACTGAGTTCAGATTTTCTCTATCAAGTATCCCCTTTAACAAACGTTGACACTTTCAGCACCACGAATACAGCGTCATTGAATTTAATATGGAAAAGTGTTAAAACGAAACATGTTCCGCAGTAAATATTAGAAGTATATTTTATACAAGCTGCTAGGTTGTAATAGTGAACAATTCGCGTTTAGCCAAATGCTTTAAGCAGCCTTTTTCTTTCCGTGGTGAACAAACGCATGTTGTTTCCTCTTGTGTGAGGTTTCTGGAAGGTTGCGGTATAGCATCCAGTAGTAGTCTTCCATCTCATCATGTTCCACCGGTCTTGGTATCTTCTTTCCATATGCTTAATGTGTCGGTGAAAGCGTTCCCATTGCTCCTCGTTCACCGCACCCAGATTGTCAGGGAAAAAATTCGCGGGCCAGGGTTGATGGAGTTTTTCGGGAGTAAAAATCCTAAGTATGGCTTCTTTCGGAGGGGAAGTAAAGTCGTGGGTCCCGTGTCGTACATTTACGGCACGTAAAAGAATTTCAATCCTGAAAAAAGAGGCCTCTGAGCAAAAATTGTCGGCCGTTTCACGCCCTGATTTGAATGGGACGCTGATGACCTGAGATGTTAAACAGCGTCCGTAAATAAACAAATAAAAAAAAAACAAAACAAAACAAAAATACCCAATCATAACACATCTCGAATTTGGTTTATAATGTCTAAAGAAGGGAGGCAATAGATTTCATAGAAAGGTGAACCTGGTGCTTCAGTTTGTGCTTTAACGGAAGAAGGCATTAAAACGGCTGTTGCAATTGTGAGAGCGGATCGGCGAATAATATTATTAAATTTTCAGAAATTCTAAACATTTCACTGGGTGCCATCCAGGCATTGGTAACTGAAAAGTTGTACACGAGACGTTTTGTGCACGGTGGGTTGCAAGACTACTGACTGATTCCCGAGCAAAGGACATTTGAGTGCAAGTTTACATGCAGTTGAAGGTAACATTACAGGAAGAGGCGAACTTTCTTTAAGGTAATCACTGCTGATGAAACTTGGATACATCATTTCCATCCTGAGAAAAATCAAAAGCTATCATCATAAAAAAAAAAACCCAACAACATCAAAAGCAGTAGTTGCTTCTGCTGTGAGAGTTATAGTCATCTCATTTTTCGATTTTCAAGGAATTGTCTACCAGCATATGGTACCTGTACACACAACTGTAACTGCGGAAAAGATGAGCAGAAAACTCTGCAAGGTCACGTTACATTCAAAAGGCTGCATTTCTGTGCAACAAACTGGCTGTTGCACCACGATAATGCACGGCTGCACATCGCAAATTTTGTTACAGAAAATCTCACAAAAGTCAATGATACGTGTGTCCCTCGCTCCCCTATAATCAAAATTAAGCCTCGTGTGACTTTCTTTTCCACAAATTTAAGAAAAACCTTAGTGGGAGGCATTTTTCATCATCAGAAGCAGCGGTGAAGATTGCGGAGGCGATTTTGAAGGATGTGTCAAAGAATGGTTTCCAGAACATGTTGGAAGACAGTCAGAAATGCTGGTACAGGTGCTTTGCATCCAACGGAAAGCTTCTTTGACAAATATAATAAAAATTATGAGCATGAGTAAAGGTATGTTGTCATAAAACATTGTGATTGCTCTTTATTGAACATTCCTTATCTATATATCTATCTATCTATCTATCTATCTATCTATCTATCTATCTATCTATCTATCTATCTATCTATCTATCTATCTATCTATCTATCTATCTATCTATCCATCCATCCATCCATCCATCCATCCATCCATCCATCCATCCATCCATCCATCCATCCATCCATCCATCCATCCATCCATCCATCCATCCATCCATCCATCCATCCATCCATCCATCCATCCATCCATCCATCCATCCATCCATCCATCCATCCATCCATCCATCCATCCATCCATCCATCCATCCATCCATCCATCCATCCATCCATCCATCCATCCATCCATCCATCCATCCATCCATCCATCCATCCATCCATCCATCCATCCATCCATCCATCCATCCATCCATCCATCCATCCATCCATCCATCCATCCATCCATCCATCCATCCATCCATCCATCCATCCATCCATCCATCCATCCATCCATCCATCCATCCATCCATCCATCCATCCATCCATCCATCCATCCATCCATCCATCCATCCATCCATCCATCCATCCATCCATCCATCCATCCATCCATCCATCCATCCATCCATCCATCCATCCATCCATCCATCCATCCATCCATCCATCCATCCATCCATCCATCCATCCATCCATTTAGCTATCCATTCATCTATCCATCCATCCAGCCAGCCAGCTAGTCATCCATCTATTTAGCCGTAAATGTTTTAAAGGATTGAATTGAATGGAAGAACCAGTTTCAGGATCAACAGAAATACCACGAATAAAAAATAGTAATCGCATCAGGCACTGCACCAACTTTTTTTCAAGACGATTGGCAGCTTTGTAGTAAATATAACAGAAGGCAAATTTCAAAATTTAATTCACCGCTCTCTAGATAGCAACGAACTGCAAAGCCAGGTGCCCCTTCATCCTGTTCCTCGCCATTTATTCCATTAAAAGAAAAAAAAAGGGGGGGGCGAATAGTATTTGCTCTGAAAGTTTATGTTTCAATTAGCAAGTACTTACAAGCATCACTTTGTGTCATTCTATTTTCAGTCTCTTTCTAATGGCCTTACTCTTCATCTGTAAATAATATTTTTTTTTCTTGACTACTAACAGTCATTGCGTTTTCTTATTAATATTTGTGTGTATATAAATAAATAGCAACAACCCTTATAGGAGCTCAATGTGACGGTGAAGTTCATATGAACTACAAAGAACAAGGAGTATTGTGAGTGTATAGAATATATTGATCACAGATTTGAAATTAGAGACGCATGAATAATCTTGTCTGTTATTTCCATTTAAGCCATTCTCGAGTTCCCCTTTAAGAACTACAAGTGCTTCTGTATCCGCTTGCCTCCGTCATATGGAGCAAAACACTTATTTTGTCTTTTGTCAAGCCATATATGGCTATGTGTTTATCTGCTAGGCTAAAAATAGCTACACTAGGGGGTAATAAAAGTGGAACAGTTTCGCTTGAGAAACGTGCTCCTTCTGCACAGTAAAAAAAGGAATAAAAATATAACAAAGGAAGAAAAAGAGAGAACTTCAATGTCTTAAGGGAGTATATTTAGCAAGACGCGGTATGATTAGTTTTGTTTTATTCCACATACTTACATATTTGGCCATTTCTGTTTTTTAATTAATTAATTAATTAAAATTATTTATTTTTTATAGTAACGACAGAATTGCAACAATACAACAAACATTAGAGCAATGAATGTAAAAGTTAATATGTAATGGGTAAGGGGGGAAGGGATGTTGGAAAGTCAGCGAATTCTGATACAACAGCAGGAGTTCAATCGATCTTCGAAAGTCACGTGCACTGCCATGTACCAAGTAAACGTGCTGCCTGCAGATTACCAACCTAGCGGCTGTTGGAATCTATTTACTGGTAGTCCAGGTTCATTAGTGTGAATAACACAACCATGTATACGTTTTTTTTTGTTTTTTTTGTTTTTGTTTTTGTTTTAACTTTTCTTTTGTCTACGACACTGTAGAAAATGAGTTTGCTACAATTGTCATCTTATGCGTGCTGCAAATGTTCCAATCGTTTCTATTGTTTACTTTGTTCTGTTTTGGTGTGCAAAGAAGCCTAAATGTAGGATTTTGTAGGGCTTCTCTTTTGATCACTTCTGAATATTTTATTTTAATATCAATTGCACAGACTCAACATTTTCAGAATAGCAAAATGGCAAAGATACTCCTGTGCATCCACGAACACTTTATCGAAAGCTGTTAAGCATCGTATACGGGAGACAAGAGAGTAATTGTTCCTAGAAAAGTTGCTTTCCCTAGTAACAAGATTAAAGCACTGAATTTTTCATTCCATCCAATAAGATGTAAAAGCTGTTAACTTGTTATTTAAGTGGTTAAAATCCATTTGCATCTTAATTTATATAGTTTATTAAAACATTACATTTTCATTGTAAAGAAAATATTATTTTATAAGTTCCGTTCAAAGATCACCTCTGTAGCCTAATAGGGCAGTTTGCGACTCATAATTAGAAAGTCCTTGGTTCGAATCTCGGCCAGGTTAAGGTGTCTGGGTAAGTTGTTGCTTTCCCCCCCTCTTTCTTGAGAAGGTGAATGCCAGATAGCTTTAAGGCGTCAAGTACTCCAAGATCATTTGCACCATCATTAATTAATTTCATTCACCGCTGCGGACTTACGAGGGTAGGTCCATAAGTTTCCGGCCTAACCATTTTCTAGGTATGATAAAGACAAAAACTATATTTCACTTTTCAATATAGTACTCTTTATTGCAATAAACTTCTAACATCTTTGAATTAACATTTAACCCCCCCCCAAATAGTCAGAAATCTTGTCTCCAAAATGGGCATAAACAGCATCCACCACTTCTTCGTCATACTTAAATTTCCTTCTTCGAAGGTCCTTCTTGAATTTTGAGAAGAGGAAATAACCACTGGGAGCTAGATCTGGGCTGTAGGGTGGATGGTCGATCTCCTTAAAGCCCCATTTCTTCACAGCTTCCTTTGCAACAAGAGCTGTGTGAACACGCGCGTTGTCGTGAAGAAGGCGCACACCACAACTCAGTTTTCCTCGTCTTTTCTCTTTGATGAAAGCCCGAAGTCTGTGCAGTAGGCCAGCATAATACTCCCCATTTACTGTGGCGTTCCTCTCCTTGAAGTCAATGAAGAGTATTCTTTCACAGTCCTAAAAGGTCATGATCTTATGATCTTGGCCTTTAGAGGTGGTGCTTCGTCAGGTTTACGCCACTCCATTGATTCTCTTTTGGACAAGAAATCATGAGAGAGGACCATAGTTTCATCTCCAGTAACATTGGTGTACAGAGCTTCTCTCTCGTTACCACGGCAGACTCCAAAATTGCCTCACAACAGATGACTCGTTGCTGCTTTTGAACGGAGGAAAAAAGTCTAGGCACTAATCTTATTCATGTTTAACTGTTCATGAATAATTAGAAGGACTCATATTTTAAAAAGGCTCAACCTTTCTGCTATTTATGTAAATTTGAGTCACCGGTCTTCAATAATTTCTCCTTTCACAAGAGCGATGTTTTCAGGAGTGAGCACCTCCAAGGGCCGACCTGCACTCTCTTCGCCTTCAATGCTTCCTCGACCCATTCGAAAAAATTTGGCTCATTCTTTTACGGTACAATATGAGGGGAATGCTTCCCCATATACACCGCCCATTCGCTGTTTAATTTCATTTGGAGTAAGTCGTTCTTTTTTGAAGAACTTAATAACAGCTCGAAACTCCATTTTGAACATGTCACAATCTTCTATGCATAGCCTTCTTTATGCAACTATATCTGAACAACTGAACACAGCAGAGCGGAAGTTGCAGCTGCAATTATTCACTTAACAGATAAGGCATAACACCAGATAAGGGTTTTGTGAAGGTGATAATTCTTATCAGCGAGGCCGGAAACTTATGAGCCTACCCATATAGTTTGTGGATTATCTGAATTATTCTATAAGAACCACTTTAATCGAAGTTTCAAGAAAGTAATATTATTTCCTTCTAACCATCCTACAAAACTGGAAGAGGAAACTGAGTGAAGAATTAAAGTATGCAACCAACATTATTTTCAGGTGACTTTAATTTATATTGACAGCCCTGAAAATGTATCTTTCAGTAGTTATTCAAATTATTGGTTCCAGTTTTTAATAACCAAATATGAACTAACAGCTTGCTTCTGTAGTCTACTCTAGCGGTTAGCCTGCTAGCCTAAAAATCAAGAGGTCCCGGATTCGATTCCTGATGGCAGGAGGCATTTTTCCTTAAATTAGTATCATTCCTATTCTTTTTCAAAGAATCTGGAGGTACGTATGAATCCAATGTGTGAGTGTGTGTGTTTGTTTCAAACAACAATAACATACCCCAGCGTTTAATCGAACAACATAAGCAAGTAAAGAGCGCCAGCAAGGGCCTATTTCACGAAAGTACAAATTATAAACATACAAAATTAGGCTGTGCAAAATAACTCTGAGGAATATAAATTCCGAGGCTTACAAAATGTAACCATATGCGATTTCACAAATACCTGTTACAATTAAACATGCTGTATATGCTTAGGCTTTCACAGCCGGCGTTAATCCAATAAAACGAAGTTTCCAGGTCTTCAATTACCTAATCTTTAGTCATCCTCTGAAGATGCCCGACGAAGAGACGGGCGAAACGTCAGGTGTTTTAACATCTTCTAGCCCGGAAACTTCATTTTATTGGAGAAACAGGAAGGATGCTTTTGTGAAACATACTCATTTGTTGTTTGCAGCTAAGGAAATTATTGCGGAAGTTGTAAAGATGTACTATCTAAAAATATATCGGCCAAAGCTGCCGTTATGACCATTAGTGAACGTTGTCCATTAAATGGGGGACTAAGAATTTCGGATTTTGAATGATGTTGAATTTTGACCCCTCCCTCCTTGAGAAAAATCCTGGCGAGCGGATTAAATTGCGCTAAAGCCGCTGGTGAAGATGGAGGCGGGGATGATGTGAAGTTGGAGCAATGGCTGGATGATTGGCAGGGTAAACCGGAGATTTTCGAGAAAGCATGCATAAATATCGCTTTGTTCACCACAAATGCCACTTAGGCCACTGAAATTGAACCCAGGCCGTGATGGGAGGAGAGCAGTCTAACCACTCGCAAAAAATGTTCATTTGCTAAGGGCCATAATTAAACATTTTACTATTAAAGATCTTGAGCTCGCACATTTTGAAAGGCATGAGCCATAGTCCATGGTAAGTATAAAGAGTATGAGGATTATACTGTAAAATGACATAGTTTCTATTTTTGTTACCCCCAAATGTCATTAAGCGGATGATTTATGGAACTTACCTACTTCGTATGCTTCGGAATTCCAATTAGCCTTGCATGCACCTAGATTTTCATGAGAGTTACGCTTTTGCAACTGTTGCCGCTACCGTACGTATTTATAACGAATAGAACTATTAACACCTAAAAAATCGCAATAGCATTTATCCCGCCCGATAAAACACCCTTGCTCATTGTGATAACGTACTCTACTCTAGTGGGGTAAAACAGGAACCTATAGAGCTTAAATAATTATCTAAACAATAGCAACGGAAAAAAAATAAATAAAAGGCATTCCCAAAATTCACGCTGCAAGATTACTGATGTGAGCTAGGTCGCGTGTACATTTCACCTCGCGCACACCTCCACGTGCGGGTATATCAGCAGTTACGAAACAAGCAAAAAAAAATATGTGATGTAACGAACTTATTTATGGGATTTTGTCTCTGTAATATGTTTAATTGTGAAATTAAGAGCTATTGCTTAGTTTTCTTTTATTCTTTTTGCAATTAAAACATTAAATGAAATTCAACAAATAATCTTTCGATTGAATTGTTGCTGCGCATGTTTCAACGAGGAACCACCCAAGGTGCGCGACTCCTCACGTGTACGGGTACGTGAGTGTGCACTGTGCAATGAATTTACGTTTGTGCTAAAGACGTGTCATGTGGATTGGAATTTGGAAGTTTCAGTGTTAATAATTTAGAGCAGCAATAAAGAAGTGCATTTCATTTGAAGAAGTGGTTGTTCCTATGATACGTTTGAAACCCTGTGACAGTTAAGTAGGTGAGTTATGCAAAATATTTATGAAAATGAGTAAATGTGTCACGCGTATACAATTGGCGATTGAAGTTATACTGGTGATTAGAACAAGATTTTCGTGATCGCATACATCAATATAATGAATGACATGAAATCGTGATACCTACCAAAGTTCTGTGTTTATCATTGGATTGCTAGTACTTATTAATTGAGCGAATTGGGAATGTTATGGGAAGGATTTTTACGAACTCAACTTCATAACAATGTTAAAATTGTGAACAACCATCAGCAACTATATGATTGGGCAAAACATTTATGCAAGTGGATAAATTTAAAGAAAAATTTAGGTTATTTTATTGTAGGTTAAGTTTGCAAATTAAAATTTGCTTCTCGGCTAAAAACATTAAGAGTAGTTGAGCGGGATAGAACGAAACAATTTGAAAAGTTTTAGAGGGGATGTCACACCTCCTCAAGAACACAGTCCATGTTATGTTGTATCCACATTGGGAATTTTTTATAGTAGCAGGAATTTGCAGCAGTCGGAATGCATTGCATATCATAGGTATATTAGTTCTTCAGCGATAATTTATCATACGAAATATTATAATAAAACGGATGGGCTAATCTTCGTGATATAGTTTTTCCCTCCCTCCGTATTAAAATATCAGAAATGTTAGTGGGTCTGCAATGATATCATTCCTGAGCATGTTTAATATGCATGTTTTATTTAAGTGACAGCTGATTAGATGTCACATACTGCAGTATTGTTTAGGTGGTGCATTAATAAAGGGTGGAGTATAGTTGTCAATGTACCAGATAAATGGAATTGATGAAGGAAATGTTCCACAGACTTGAAAAAATAAGTTATTTCAGTAGAGTGCAAAACAAAAATGCATGCATTTAAAAACTTATAAGGGTTCTGCATCCATTTTAACCAGATGGAACATGCAATACATACTAGTTTTTTTTCTTTCCATAATACATAACTATTTTAGATACACAAAGCAATATACATATTAAGTTTTTTTTGCAGTAGTTTATATTTATTTTAATTCATCATTGTAAAACTTACTTTTCTGCAAAAAAATAAAACATAAGATTGTTCAGATAGCCTTAATGAGTCCATATATAGTCTATATATCCATTTACATTCCTTTAACCCATAATGAAAATTTGTGTTAAGGGCTTGCCTTTATGTTTGTATTTAACTATTATGTCTGCCAGGTATTTCTGTTTACACATCTCATGCATCTCATATTTGGAGTAACTAGTTTGGTAATTTTATGGTAAAATCCCAATTTAATAATTTTTTTAGTTGTACTGTACCATATGAACATGTTAATTAGAGATAGTGGACAGTAATTCTATAAACTATTTTTGATATTGGAAAAGGACAATGGTTTGCAGCAGTAATGCACTATCATAAAATAAATGGTTATGATAAACTGTGCAAGACAGCAGTATTCTATACTCCAAACAGCAACTGTGTGTGCAACTGTGCAACAAAGAATTTGAAAGATACCACATTACAAAGTGTTGCGATAGGACAATGTCAAATATGCTTATGTTCATTTGTGCGCATTTCCTTTCATTTCATAAAATAAGAAATGGATTCATATAATCTAAACAAAGATCTTCTCTAATGAGCAAGAGACATGGAGGAAAAAAAAAGAGGAGAAGAAAAAGAAAGAAAGGGGGATGTAATGTTTCATATAGCACGTTTTTTAGAAAACCAAATTCTGCATGAATATCCACACTGTGTTTGCATAATTAACCCTTAATGTTTACATATTTATGCTCTTTTTTAGCCATTTAATAATTATAAATAGTGTTTAAAGTAAATAATCTCAGGGATTAGAAATGTAAATACTAACAAACCTTCATTCTTTTCAAATAAGATCAAAGCTAATCTGATAACATAGCCCAGCAACATTTTTCAATTTGTTACTTGCAGTTAGAAAGGCTTCATCACCTTTCATCATAGAAATGGTTTTGAAGGTATCAACTGTGAATGTGAATTCAATACTGTATAGAGACATTTGGGATTTATGGACACTGGTTGTCTAGTTTAGTGTAGTTCCTGGAGCATTTGGTGAGTTTGCAAAGCAGTCACAGAGACCTATGAACATATAGAACTTGTCATATATAATTACCAGTATCACACAATCCACATTTACAAAAAAATTTGTGCACATCTATAGTTACAATAAAACTGCGATGAATTTCAACCTTTCTCCTTGTGATTATCTTTCCAAATTCATTTCATATCCACCAGAGGTCACCACATGCAACACAATAGCTTCCACATTAGCTTTTCCAGAAAAACATCTAGAAGATGCACTAAAGTAACTCAATCTACAAGAAGAATCGTTAAAATTCACCATGGAAAGAGAATGCAATGGACAGGGATCTTAAAATAATTGTTAAAAAACCACTTAACATTTGGCATATATAGAAAACCTACTCACACTAGTAGCTACATTAAATATAACAGTTATAACCCAGTTCCTCATAAACATGCAGTACTAAATAGTCTTGCTCACAGGTTGGTAAATGTCCCCATGAACAAAGAAGAATATGATTTAGAACTGAGCAATATAATAAATATAGCTATAGAAAATGGTTTCAAACAAGAAGTGGTGTATAAGAAAATAAACAGAGCTAGGAACAAAAAAAGAATCAAAGACATCAGTACTCTTATTCCTAACAAGGAAGAAAATAGAATGTACCAAAAATTCACATACCATCCATCAACCTTCTACAAATTCCAAAAGATTTTTAAAAAACAAAACATTCCAAAAAAACAGTTACTCCATAAAAAATATACTAAATTCTAAACTAAAAGAGGACATTCTTCAAGAGAACAAATCAGGAATATATCAGATGGAATGTATCGATTGTGAAAAAATTTACATAGGAAAGACTAAAAGAAACATTAAAACACGAGCAAAAGAACACATCAGAAACATAAAACAAAGACAGGAAGAAAAATCAGCAGTAGCTTGGCATTTTTGGAATGAAAAACATAATATAAACAGGAATCCCAAACTACTTTAAAACATTACAGGGAAAACAGAACTCGCCGCCTGGGAAAACATTTATATCTGGAAGAACAAATGTAGCGTTTTCAACTTTGAAATCCCACCAAGTGACGTCTTAATACAGAAGTTCATCCAATCGCCACCAGAGACAAACCAAACCACCACGAAGAACAAGGCCGGCAGTCGAACTGGAACTGAAGATGGGAGCAATTAGCTCCAGAAACTTAGTTTTCCTCTTTTAAAAACTATTAGTGATGTAAGTGTTACAAAGTGGACTCAGTTATTCTAAAGAAAAAGAGGTTGCAGAAAGTTATTTAAATATACTGCTGCATCCTACATATTTATATTTATTGCTGACATTAATTCTTGTTTCTGAATAAAAACACGAGTGAAACTATTAACAAAGATTTGAAATGCATGAGAGACTTAAGTGAAAGTGAATGAACTATTTTATTAAACGTTGAGTGAATATTTTATTTTAAATAAAAATTGAATACTGTTACATAAAATCACTTTTGACTATATTTTCAAAAAAAGTGATTATTTCTACCAGATCTGTTACTAGATTATATGCAATGTTATTTTTATAAGTTATGCCCCACCAGCTTAAATGCACTGGTCTTTTGGTTTCTGTTTGTTATATAGGAGGCAAATCAACTTAATGAAAGTTTATCTAGGCCAGAAAGTCTAATTTTTTGCTGAAGTATTTCATGGTTTATCCTACCAAAGGCTTTTAATAAGTCACAAAAAATATCATTGCTAGTTTAGAGCATTTAATATTTCATAGGTGAGTAGCGTTGGTAACTGATATTGTTGCTCTTAAGCCAAAATGAGATAATTTGTGATGCAGTTGTGATGAATTTTCTCTCATCCTAAAAAGGTAACTTTAGCCCAGTAATGCACTATTTCACTTCATTAATTCTCATGAACAATGGCAATGAGCAACAGACATGAGGAAAACTTAAAAAGAAAGAGCAATACATATCTGAGGGTATGGAACGTACCAAGAAAATGCAGTGAAAGAACTAATGGCTGTGATCCACTTAAGCATATTTCAATAGACTCAACTTTAGAAGGACAGACTGTAGGTGATGAAATGTGAGATTTTGTTACTGTTAGCTACTGGTCCATTTAAAGCAACCCAAGCTTCTAAGTACTCTGAAGCAGCAGATAAATGGAGCATTTATTTCATAAGAATAGTGGTAGCTGCATCAACTGGGTTCTCTGCATTCCAAAATTAGAAACTCTTATTAAGGAAATCAAGACAGAGTAAATTTCATTTTTCTGATTTTTTATTGCAGTCTGTACACAGCACATATGTTCATACTGTTAGGTTTTGTTCTATGATTCTGAGATATAGACAACACGAGCAGTTGGCACTGTAATGTGGAGGTAACTTCAACCTATTTATCATTTTCGTGTGCAAGAAGAATAGATATTGGTTCACAGTCAATGTGTGGCACTGTTTGTCATCGAAGACAAAAGTGATCATTAACAGAAAAATGAGTATATATAGACAGCAGCTTCTATTAAATATTGGGGTGCTTGACTCCTGTCTGAGCTTTGGAAATCTGGTCTCAGTGGTACTGCACAGAACATAAGATATTTCCATTTCTATGGAAAATTGCAGAGCTTGGGCAATGTTTGAAATGTAGAGATAAGAATGGTTTGGTGTAGCCCATTTGGTACCTATGTTTGTTGGTACATATAAATGTACTAGAAAATAGGAATGTGTGTAGAAAAGAATCATAGCTCATGATGAAGATTGAACGGGTGGTTCTAGATTCTATTTTGAATTTATTTCTTGGGAAAAGATGTTCCAACATATTAACAATAAAGTCAACTCAAAACTATGACAGTTAATATGTAAGAACTTAAAACAATGCTTGTCACCAGTATTATAACATATTTTGTATTTGTTTTTGACTGTGTTGAACAATCTGCTACTGTAATTCATAATATAGTGTAATAACATGTTAATATTTTGTAGGTGTGCCATGGAGGAGACCGGGACTCGTAATACTAAGGTTTCAGATTCAGGTTACTCAAATAGCTGTAACAGCCAATCACAAAGAAGGTAAGATAGTCTTATTCTTCTCTCTTCTTCCCCCTCACACATACACACACATGCACACATACACACCGTTATTCCACGTCTGTTCAACAAAGAAAACAGGCTTAGTATTCATTTTGAATTTTGTACAATTAAAAAATAGGGTAAGTCCATGTCAAATCAACCAATGCAATAAACCTTAATGTCATGCATTTGGTTAATTTCTGTAAATTTGCTCCTTTACAGAAGATGTTTTAAGATTTTTATTTTTGGAATTTTTTTTTAAATGTTTTGTGGTTGTTGTTGATCTAATGTGCAGGATTTTGATCCATCAATTTTTCCCTGGCCAGCCAATATAATTTGTGTATTTTCCCGTCAGGTGCAGCTTTCCTCAGTTCTGTGCATTCCAATAGATGTTCTCTGTTTAGAATCTTGTCAGTATTGCAGATCTTACATCTGTTATCATTCATAAAACCAAATCTGCGTAGATGTTCTGCCAGACAATCTTGTCCAGTTTCTAGTCTAAAATGAGCAACTGCTTCCTTCCTTGATAGATTTTTTATTTTTTGTACTGTTTCTTCTATATTAGAGTAATTTTTATTAGATATTTCCACTTGAATATTATGTTGATATTTTTGTTTTATGGTCGTTTTGATATTTTTTAATTTTACATTTAATCCACAGAGCTTTATTGGTTTTGAATATAGCACTGCCCCCTTTTTGACCAGAAAGTCTGCATTTTCATTACCTATCACTCCCATGTGTCAACACACATCCACAGTAGTATTATTTGTTGAAATTGAAATTTTGTTTGGAGTAATCTATAATAAGATCTCACGTCCCTTACATTGTAAGATTCATATGAACTATCATATCGTTCTACAGCTGATGCTGAATCTGTAAGAATCACTACTTTATTTTCTTTTATATCAGTCCTAAGGTATATCTGTTCCAATGCTCATTGTATTGCCACCATTTCACCCTCATAACTTGTGGATTGTCTAGGCAGTGTGAAATAATGCGAGAAATATTTACAATATATACCACTTCCAACATTATTTCTCTGTTTGTCTGCAGATCCATCTGTGTAAATTCTAAGCCACTCTATTTCAGGGAATTGGTTGTGTAAATGTTCAAGTCCTATAGTTCTGCATACCTCTGTTGAGTCTTCTTGTTTATTTAATTGTTCTGTCAGTTTTTTATCTGTTACTATCTTAATATAATCCATTGGATTAGTTCTTGAGGGATGTGGGATGTTCTTCTCTGCCAGGTTTAAATAATTGTAATTCTTCTCTAAGTAAGCTTTATTTGTGATCTGTGTTTTTAGTTTGTGTTCTTTGGGTAGTTGATGAAACCATTGATGTTTACTTGGGTTTGTTTTTAATTTTATGTATAATTGTGCCACTTGTGTTTCAATGCTGGTTTTCATTGGATTATTATTCTTTCCGGCCAGAAGTGCATTTATTGGTGTTGTTTTTACGGCACCTGTTATCAGTCTTAAACATTGATTTTGGTATTTCTCAATCTTATTCATTTTTTCTTCTGTTGCTGTTAATAGTAGCTCACATCCATGTTTTAGTACTGGTTTTATATATCTATTATATGTTTTATTTAGAACTTCCATTGAGCTGCCCCATTTAGATCCAGCTAATCTTTTCAATATATTACTTCATTTCATAGCTTTTTGTGTGATATTTTGTACATGGTCTTTCATTTTCAATTTCCTGTCCAGTGCTATTCCCAAATATTTGATTTCTTCTGCATATTCTGTTTGACTTCTGTTAATTTCAGTTTTAAGTTTTTTTCCCTTTCATCAAAGTGTTTCATAATGTAGACTTGATATTTAGTTTTGGCTGCATTAATGGTCATATTATTTAATTTTGCCCAATTTGCTAGTTTATCTAAGACATTTTTTATTTTTTCTTCTAGTCTGATATATACATTCTTATCATTTTTTTCAGTTGACCATGTAACTACATCATCTACATGCATGCACTGTTTATTCCAGTTTGTTTTATAGTCTTTGGCATATCGTTAATATATATATTAAATAATAATGGACTGGATACTGCACCCTGTGCCACTCCGGTTTTGAGTTGGGTGTATTTGTATAATGTATTCTTCCATTTAACTGCAATCCATCTTTGCTGTAGGAATCTTCTATACCATCTAATTATATTTTTTGGGCAATTTATTTGTATTAATTTTTTAATTAACATCTCTTTCCATACTAGATCAAATGCTGTTTGAAATATAATTGAAATCATTTTATGATATAGTCGAACTACACACTCTTATGCTTCACTTACTTGTCACTATTGTAGACCGGTTTCGAGAACAGTTGTTCTCATCATCAGTTCAAATCTCCGACTGAGTCGGAGATTTGAACTGATGATGAGAACAACTGTTCTCGAAACCGGTCTACAATAGTGACAAGTAAGTGAAGCATAAGAGTGTGTAGTTCGACTATATCATAAAATGATTTCAATTATATGATTGGCTTCACTGTGAATGTTCCAATTAACATTTTTAGTTGCTGTTTGAAAATTTATAACTACTGCAGCTACTGACATATTGTTAGCTAGTTTACTTTTCACATCCTCTATTAATCGTGATGTTTGGTGAACTGTCGAATATTGTCTTCTAAATCCAGCCTGTTCGTCTGTTAATAAGTGGTTTGTTACAAGGTAATATATTAATCTATTAACTACCATTTTATCTGCTATTCTTGCCAGAATTGAGGTCAATGATATAGGTCTGTAACTTTTTGTTTCATTTGTAGTTTTTCCTGGTTTTAAAATCGGTATTACTAATGCTTTGCACCACCTTGATGGCATATTCTCTTGTTCAAACCATATTTTATTAACAATTTCCAATAATATCTTTTTTGCTCTTATTCCAAGATTCTTAATGTACTCCGGATGTATAAAGTCTGGTCCTGGTTGCTTTTTATTTTTTAGTGTTTTCACTGCCTGTTCTAATTCTTCCAATTGGAACTTTGAATCCAGAGATACTGTTTGTATTTTTTCTATTTCTATCGTGTTGGATTTTTTTAATGTTCTTTTATCTTTTGTCAGGTGTTTTCTTAGTGTATTAACTTTCTTATAATGTTGGTTAAATTCATTATCTATATTTGTTATTGTATATGTCTTTATTACCTTTTTTAATATATATACTTTTATTACTATTGTCGTACTTTCCGCTAACATTATTAATGTGCTTGTACACTTTGGTACTATTGGTTCTATGGTCCAACCCGGTTAAGAATTTATCGTAGCATTGTCGTTTGGATACGATTAATTCTCATCTGTAGATCGCATCTTTTTTCCTTCATTCTATTACACCTTCCCTATTTTTATTTTTTGTGCTAAATCTCTAGCGCTATTTCTTTCTACTTTTAGTGTTTCTAATTTTTTGTTCCTAAAGGTTTATATTTTTTTGGTTTTCTTCTGGGGATGTTTGTCTTTGCTGATTTTAACATTATGTCATTAAATTCCTTAATCACTTGATTTACGTTCTTTGTTAAATCTAATCCTTGTACTTCATTTTCAATATTTTTTTATATTTAGTCCAGTTAGCTTTTTTAAAATTCTAGGTATATTGTTTTTCAATATTTGGACTATGTTTCTTAGTATCCATGATTGTGATTATAGCTCTGTGTCCACTGCCTCTGTCTTCAGTAACTAATTTTCTTGTGCTACTATGTAGGTCTTCAGATACTATTGTGAGATCTGGATTAGTGGAATTTCCTGTATAATGCAAGTATGTAGCTGATATATCAGGGTCTGTATCCTGATATATCAGCTGTACCTGTTTGGTATTTATAAAATCCTGTAATAACTTTCTAGCTGGGTCTACATCTTTATAGCCCCATTGTCTTTAGTGTGCATTAAAATCTCCCAAAATAAATGTTTTCTTCTGTGGTTCTATTATCTCTATATTTAGATTCTGATTGCCAGGTGGGCTGTAAACTGTGTATTTTTTTTTCCATTTTTATATACATTTGGTTGCGTAATTTCTGTTTTATCTTGCTCATTCATTTCTTTGGTTATTTTCAATTTAGAACTTAATTTTGCTTTGACTTCAACAATTATACCACTAGCTACTTGTCATATTTTATTCAGATGATAAAGATGATAGTTTGTATATTTACAGTACTTGATATCGTCATCAGTGCAGTTTGCTTCTAAGATGCCAAAAACATCTACGTCATATTTCCTAATCATTTCATCTAAGTATTGCTTTTTTGCTGTACTTTTGGTGAATCCACTGGCATTCCAAGTTAAAGTACTAAAAAGATTTTTTTTTCTTCTCTCTTTTCTCTTGCATTATATTGGCTGACTTCTGCACAACGTAGCCTATTTTGCATTACCCAGGGGACACCACATGGAAGCAGGCTACTTTATTTCCCTTTTTTTTTGAAATGTTGAATTTAGAAAATGCCTAAAATTCTCAAAATTTGCTGACCACCATATATTTAAACTATATGTATATTTACTAAAGCTTACAAATAGGGCTTTCATTTGATATATAAAATGACACCATAGTGAATGTTTTAAAAATTCACTGCTTTTTAAAAATTTAATTTTGAGTTTTCAGAGACACTGAATTTTTAAAGAATGTAGGCCTTCATGGCCAGAGTCATAGGTGTAACTGTGTGTGTAAATATTCTTCTGGGCTGTTTTGCTGTGGTCTGCTGGAGATGAAGATTCCAGATGTTTCGTCTGCAACTACGGCAGACATCTTCTGTGGTGTGGACGGGTTCTCCTCTCTGGTAACTCCACATCAAAAGCATTGGCTGCCAGAGTTGCTTTATTTATACTGCCAGCGCTGGAATCTTCATCTCCAGCAGACCATGGCAAAACAGCCCATAAGAATATCACATTTACACCTGAATGTTTAATTTTCTAAAAATATATATACATAAAGGCACATGCATGTTTTTAGTTCCTCAGTCCAAATTTCAATGAGGCATCTTAATGGTATCATACAAAACTTAAATTTTCTTTTTGTTAATAATAATGAATTTTCTAATTAAATGGAAATATTTTCATACTAATGGTAAAGAATGTATTTCTTCTTAATTAGCGTACTGAATTATTTTTGTCATCTCCTGTGGGGTTAGCTGGTACATTCTCCCTATATCTGTAATTGGATCCAGTTTGCAAAGAATGAAATTTCCTGGCATGATGAGAACATCTGGTTTCTTAGGGTAAGAAAAGGATGTAATTGGTCCAGTTGGGTGTAAGAATGTTATTTTAACTTCATGTTCAACAGCACCTGTTGAGTGAACCCATCCACCATATGTTGCCATAGGAGCAAGACACAAGGCCAGACATGTTGTCAAAATGTACATCTTAAAATCTGGAAATGATTTTAATGCTATGTAAAACAGTTTCTTCTGAAGCTGAATATGCTTATGTTGCTAAATCTTCATTTGACATTGGGAGAAATGCAAGAAACTGACGAGTTCCAGTACCAGCAACTGTTTCATCAAATTGCACTTCTCTCGTTTCCAGGTATTCATCATTTGTAGCATACAAAAAAGGTATTGTTGGGATCTTAATTATCTAGTGAGTCGATGTGATAATCTTATGCTCCCCTTACTGTTAAATTATGCAAAACTAGTTTCACATAATTCAGCAGTAAGAGGAGCATAAGATAAGATAAGATAATTTTATGCTCCCCTTACTGTTAAATTATGCAAAACTAGTTTCACATAATTCAACAGTAAGTGGAGCATAAGATTATCAAATCGACTCACTAGATAATTAAGTACATAATAGTCGCTTCACTGTATTGGTTCCGATACGAAATTAAATGTTATATTTATTGTTGGGATGTTTGCTTTTGCCCACTAAAACAGCTGTTGAGATGTTATGATCTGATTTGAGAGAGGGTATTAAAAACTGGCCTTTAGTGCAAGCCTCTTAACTGTGCCTCGAACACCATCACAAACTCCTTTGCCATGTGCAGTGGCATAAAAGTGACACTCTACTTTAAAGTCTTGAAAATAGTTATGGTGGTAGCATAAATTTGTAAAGCTCTTTCAAGTTTTATATTGTACTGCTGAACCATCTGAAAAGTAAAATATCTTTTTCAAGTTTGGATGCAATTCTGTTCTCAAAAGAGCAAGAAGCTTTCTTTGGAAGTGGAAGGTATGATCAAGGACTGTGTCACATTTCATACATTCTGAAATGAAAACAAAACTCTTATGCTTCAGTTCATTATTTCCTTTGTAGTACAGTACAAATGAATGAACAGTTGCCATTGAGTTGTTCCAGTGGAATGATTGGACTTCATAATGTACATAAATGAAATGTTTTCAGCAAAATCACATGTCACCACAGCTTCATTAGGGCAAATGTAATTTTTTTTTCTCTTGAAAGAATGCAAATTCTATTTAGCATTGTAATCATGCCTTTTCAACATGTTTAGCTTAGCTGAAAACTCATCAACAATATGATCTGTGGACTTACCAATTGTTTCAAATGAACAGTGGTCCACTGAATTTGCTCCTTCTGAATCATCATAAGTAAACAATGACTCTTGTAGGTCCTCTTAATGTTCCTCTTTTGTTTGCAACATTTCTTAAAACTCTGTTTCTTCTTACTAACTGAGATTCACCAAGGGAGGCCAAAGAGGCATTTCAGTAGCTTATAGCTGCATCTGGGTCCACCTACTGAACCTGCTTAATGTCACTAGGATCTTGAATACCTAAATCCTCAGCAGGAATGTCCTTTTCCAGTGTACTGTTATCCAAGTGTGAAGTCTTTTCTTTCCCCAGCTGCAACCTACATGAAATGCACATTTCTATGTGTGGTTTGATTTCATAATGTAGTGAAACCATCCAATCAGTTACTTTTTTCAAGTCTTTACAAACCCAATTCCTCTTTTTTTTTTTTTTTTTTTTTTTTAATGATTAGAACTTTTTGACCACTTATTCTCATCCATATTTAAAATAAAACAAATCTTGTCACATACCTGATTAATTAAATTTCACAAAGAAACCTCGCTTAAGAAAAAAACATTTTTTTATTATACTGACCCTCATTTCTGCCAAATATCACAGAAAACTTTAAGGATAAACACACACTATTCAAACAAACTGAAGTGCACATAAAGGGTAAAGCCCTCAACATCATCTGAGCTGTGAGGAAAAATGAGAGGAAGAGCACATGAATCAAGCAGGTAGAAATATGTCTGAGTTTTTTAAAGTCAAAGGAGAAGGTACTCCCACTCCACACCACTCTTTATATCCCTTCTACTTCAATATGTAATGAATCAAATTGTAACTTTATTAGATTCATTTAAATTTCACCACATAATTTTTATCTACAGAAATGGTACAAAAATGAACTTGAAACATATGATTCCTTGTTATTGCAAAGAAGATAATTTAAGTTTTGTATAATGCCATTGAATAATACCTTGAAATTAGGACTGAGTAGCTAGAAAATATGTACCTTTATGGATATTTTTTAATAACATTTTAAACTTTTGTTTCTCTGAAAATTAAAAATGTGGATAAGCAGAGAAATTTTGAAAAAAATCCATAATGTTGTCATGTTATATAATAAATGAAAGCTCTATTCATAAGCTTTAAAATGACACCTGTCTCAGGTATGTATCTCTTTCGTAGTTTTAAAAAAAACCAGCATTTAAGTATGTGGCATTTAGCAAATTATTCAATTTTTTTTTTTTTATATTTTAAAAAATAAATATAATAAAAATGGATGGTTGAAATTACATTAAAATAATAACTTTTACTTATCTTATGGTAAGATACAAATATACAAAAAATTAACAAAATCCATGCCACCATGTTCCAGTTTTTCATTGGTTGATTTGATATGGACTTACCCCT
Source organism: Metallyticus violacea (assembly GCA_030762175.1). Classification (NCBI taxonomy): domain Eukaryota; kingdom Metazoa; phylum Arthropoda; class Insecta; order Mantodea; family Metallyticidae; genus Metallyticus; species Metallyticus violacea. Next base: position 97,593,850 of record CM060840.1, on the reverse strand, counting down.
TTCAGAATTGGGGAAAGTTTTGTTTTCATTCATTCTCTATTTTTTTACAACCAAAAGTGGGAAACAGTAAAGAGTATGTCAGCATAATATTTAATAAAATTAACTTTTTATTTCATTATTTAAAAAAATAATATTACATACAGCACAGCTTCTTAGTTTTCTAAACCCTTTCATGTTATAATTTTTTATCTTTATATTCAAGCTGAATTGGACAAATAATCTTGGCAAGTAAAACCTCAAAATTACTGTTTCATGTTAATTACATTAAAAAAAAAAAAAAGAATGCATTCAATATTCAAACCGTTGCTCTCTGTGTGCAGTTACAGCTTTGTTATATGCAAAGACTTAGCCTCTGGACTGTGGCATAACAGTAAAGTTTCTCATGATGCTAATCCACATTTATTATATCAAGGGCATGTTACCATTATTAGAATTTATTCCACTGGAGGAAATTTTGTATCTGCAGACCATAGGTTCCCTATCTCAAAATGCAATCGTTAGAACTTGTGCAGCTGAATTGTGAAGTGCCAATATTTGTTCATAATAAGTACAACTATATATGACACAAAGTTAACTAAAAAATAATATGAGTGTACTCAATTCACTGTTCTTTTTGATATCCCAGTGATTCATTTTTGTTACTTATAATTCTTAATTCACCTTATATATTCATTTGTTTCATATAATACATAGTGCTTAAGATATTGGAGACAAGTTAAATTAGATAATACGGACAATACTAACACTAAAAGTAGTGATCATAATTGTTAGGGGTGGTGACTTTTCACAAATGTGATATATAACGTAAAATACAAAATTGACTATACTAAAATGCAATATAAGTGTAAAATCAACTTACTTCTTTTTTTTCATTTTTCTTTCTTGCCCCCCCCCCCTTTTTTCCCCCCTGGAAACTTCAAGCGAGCAGTTTGTACATGCTTGGAATGTTTATGATGCACTTGACAGAAAGTAACCCCTGCTGAGAAGTGTATGCCCTTTAAACCTCATTGTTTGACTGTCACACATTTTACCGAGTTTTGTATATTTCATTCCTTTCGTATAAGTAATGTCATCAAGTAATAAGATTGTGAGGTCAAAAATAATGATAAAACAGCAGGTAGAAAATTATAAACAGGAAAAATTATATATCAATGATGGTAAATTTTTTTTTGTGTAAATTGTATAATCAGTGTCTCGACTGGCAAAAGAAGAACTGTTAAAAGTCAGTGACATGTCAGTGCAAATGATTGTTTCAATAAATCAGAAGAGGAATAATGCGGAGTAAAGCAGCAAACCAGTGTCCAAATGATGCATGGTAAAGTGAAAAGGGCTTTTGTTCAAGACACAGTGAAGATTTTTTTGGAAACTTAACATCCCTTTTCACACAATGGACCAACCAGCTTTTCAGTAGTACTTGTCAAAAAACATACCTTATTTTAAGACTGTATACCTCATATTTAATTTTATCTGATTCTTAAAAAAAGGAGAGATATTAAAATTAATGTTATCCATATTTATACTTTAGAAAAGACAAACAATTAACATAAATAAAATGGAAACTAATACGTAATCAAATTTAGGGATTTAAAATAACACAAACCATATTAAGTGAGCAATATTAAAATTATTAATTATTAATTTATATTTCGTTTGATGTTACTTTAATACATACTTGTTTATCAGAATTAAATAAAATTATGTTTTACTTCAAAATGCTGTAAAATGCTAAATTGCAAATGTATAAATGCTACAAAATGCTAAATTTCTGATTTTAAATGTTAAAAATTACCGCCCCTAATAATTGTTAATAATGAATATATCAGTGATACAGGATTAATAATGTTAGTAACAATTGCAATAATGATAGCTAATATTACTAATTGTAAGTATATTCACACAAAGTGAAAATGTACAGTCACCTAAAAGAAAGAATAAAAGACATGTAGCAAGTACAAGAGCTAACTTTGTGAAAAGTTATTTTAAATTTAGGTTTATATTTTAGTAGAATAAAAGCAGTGGTAGATTAAATATAAATTAATGATAGTGTACATTTATTGCTATTTCTTAATGTTTTGGTGCCAGGGAAAAGTTGGTATTATATTTGTCTTAAAACACATAATTTATGTTCAGCTGTAGTTACAGATTGTATAATTACCATCTTAAGACTTATAAAGCCTAAGTGTTTATTATAATATCTTGATAATTATATGTGAAAACTGAAATTAAACGATAACGTGAATAACTTTAATTTTTCTATAATGTTGCAGTAGTAGAAGTTCAAAATCGAGGCATAGCAACTCAAGTGGCAGCAGTGGTTACTGTGGCCATGCACCCTCAACGCAAGGTAGTGGGTAAGTACTTTTTTTATTAAATATTTAAAATAATATTACATTATTAATTTTTAATGAGGTATTGAGTCTAGTTGTTCCATTGTTCTGAAGACTAATATTTCCTTTGCCAAAGTATAAGAATTGCTCAGATGAGAAAATCATGGAAGGATTCTTTCTGCAGCTCCCAATAGTTCTGGAAAGGTGAAATGTTGGTTAGGGTGTAACGAAAAAAAATTTTGATTTTGATTTGCATATGTCAAAAATTGCATTAAGACATTGTGAGAAAATCCTAAAAATTAATTTTCTAAAAGATCAATATCTTTAGCTAGTGCATTGCCGTCAAACTTTTGAAATAAATTAAATATTTGTGAAAGTTATTTAATGTTACAAAATAATTATATTACATGTAAAGAATATTAATTTTCATTAGCTCAGTAATAATTTATAATAATTATTAAGTATATTCTTACTAAAGTAGGCAATTAGACTTATAACAGAACTTTCACGTGAAAACAATTAAAAGTATGCTAATCAATACCAGAAGACTTGAAATTTGTTCATTTCTTTAAGTTTTAGCACTATAATTTTAGTACAATGTGAACTTTAATATTATTTATTGTCTTGAACAAGGAAAGCACCTTAGTGAGATTGCTTATTATTTGTTATTCTTTTTTGTCTTCCAGTTATGTTCAAGACTCACATTACAGTTAAGTGTTATACTTTGCTTCAATCAATCCTATGCCTGTGCACCTATGTTTTACTCTTGTGATTCAGTAATCATTATGACCAATATAAGAAATAAAGATGTATAATTTTTGAAACTCTGCAAAGACTTGAAGAAAAATGTTTTACCATCATCTGATGTTACGAAGTACTTTGTGGGCAAGAGATGATTTGTTGTTGGATAAATAATAATAATAAGGATCCTCAATTAGTGCAATTTTTGATAAATCAAATAATGTACATCTTATAATTAACATCGTATGACTGAGTTGAGTTATGCATTTTTATTGGCTCCAATTGTTTTACATTTAGAATGTGTTTCACAGATCATCTGCATCCTTAGCTAACTGTCAACTGTTGGATAATACATGGTGTTCCTTTGGGGATGCATATTCTACTCTGGTAGATGAAGTAAAACAAATAAGTAGAGCCAATAAGAGTGTGTGGTTCAATTCAGTCGTACAATAATCTTAATTAAACTATAAATGCGAATTATCCCCGCCTTCAAATAATTCCTGCAACTGAATATTAGAAAAGGAGATTTGGGGATAGAAAACAGTTGTTTCTACAGTTATATTAAATGTTTATATTGAAAAGTTAAAGACTACAATAAATTATAAGTTAAAATGTTATTGTATTTAAGAAACTCGTTGGATCCTAATCTTCATAATCACGTTGTGGATGTGGAACCAGCCAGTACTCTGCAAGAAGAAAATGTATACACAATCAGCATCTTAAACGTATTTGTTCTATTTAGCATAAACAATTACGATAAAATATCTTTACTTTTATAATTATATGCCGGCCTTACCTCTCTATTCATCACGTCGTTGTCATCGTGAACGTTACCATCTCTATCCTCTCATAGCATATCATCCTCCATTTCGTCATCGGTCCTAGTGGTAACCATACTTGCAGAAAAAGAACTTCATGTTTGAAAGATAGGCCTCTGAGCAAAATTTATCGCCCGTTTTACGGCCTGAATTGAATGGGACGCCGATGACCTGAGATATTAAAGAGCGTCCATAAATAAAACAAATCAACAGTCCTCCATTCCATCCAGAGAATTCAAAATTGGGCATTTCTTGAAGCTTTTTTTTTTCACCATGCACTGTTCGCCTATTCCCAGACTTTGGATCACTTCAGGGCGTTTGATTTTACTGCTGGTAGCGAGTTGGTGCTCATCTTCGGCCATCCATCTCTTATAACATTTTTTAATGCAACTTTAAACAGTCGATTGACGCAGTATCGATGTTAACTCCTCCAGGAATGACGGCCAAATCAGTTCTTCCTCGTTCAAAACTTCCTGTACGTTGCCTGTAGTATAGCCGCGATAACTTTCGTGAACTAATATGTTCTAAGTTGAGTAGCACTCCGGGGCGACTCGTCAAACTCAACGTCAACCGTTCGACAACAACTTTATTGGCCATCCACCCTTTGGGATGAGCTAATATGATGACGTCTTTAACATAAACTTTAGGAATGGCTTTCCGTTTGAAGATGATATATGGCGGTAGTTTTCTTCCATCTGCAGCTACACAGAGCATAACAGTGCATCTTTGTTTTTCACTACCACAGTTCTAATTACCACACTGGATTCATTATTTACTGTGTAGTTTTGCGACATTTCAAAGTACACAGGCGTTTGATCTGCATTACCAATTTGCGACAGTCAATGTTGATTTCTCTGGCGCTATCTGATGAAAAATCTGTGTAACTCAACTATCTTTTCTTCGTTATCGGCAGGGAGACGTTCAGCGATGCTCGTTTTCTTACGAAAACTGAAGCCATAACGTTGAAAAACACGCGAGAGCCCCCACGATTAGCCTTAAAATCAGTACCGGTTACATTTAATTCCCTTGCTATTGCTATAGCTTTCAATTGGCACATTTCACTCATAACGGCACATACAAACCGTCTCTTTTTAGTCACATACATAAAACTTTTCTGCCCCTGTTACTGTTCTTCTGCTCAAGATGACCTTTATTTTTTCGCCAGTCACGAACATAGCTCCCATCCACGTCGTGTTTTCGCCCAGCAGCTCTATTGTCAATTTGTTCTTCCTCTTCATTGATGTTGAATTGTTCTTTCGCAGTGAACGACCGGCAACGATGTTTCACACTAGCCATCCTGCATGTTTTCACTTCAGCTAATGCTACGCAAATGACCTATGACGCGGTCTATGCACGTGGTTCTCGCTTGTGACAGAAGAATGCTAATTTCCGAATTTTTGTGTCAGAAGTATGGTATCAACCCTAACGCGTTTTGTCGGTCCTGGTGTAGTAGTAACCATACTAGCCTTCTAAACCCAAGATCGCGAGTTCAATCCCGGCCAGGACCGATGGATTTTTTCGGGCTTAAAAATTCTAAGAATGGCTTCCTTCGGAAGGGAAGTAAAGCCGTGGATCCCTTGTCGTACATTTACGGCACGATAAAGAACCTCAAACCTGGAAGAAAAAAAAAAAAACAGTAGGCATCTGAGCAAAATTTGTCGGCCGTTTCACGACCTGATTTGAATGGGATGCTGATGACCTGAGATGTTAAAGAGCTTCCGTAAATAAAGGAAATAAAAAACGCCAATAGTAGACGCATCCCAACTTTTCGATGTTAAATTTTGGAAAAAATATGCAGGGATTATTAGCTTATATACGTTATGATTTGCTTCACTGTACACGTTCCAATTAGCACTTCAATTTACCTCTTTACTGACTGATCAGTGACAATGCAATGTGAAACCAGGTGACCAGGCTGTACAGAGCACTGCAGATACACAAAGTTATCAAAGAAGCTGGTCTTAAAAGTAACTAGTGAATTATTATATAAGTGATTTGTGGTATAAGTTTTTAATATAAAAATTGATATGCTTCAACTTCACATTTCAGTAGTGAACCCTTCTCCCAACCTTCAGCAGCAAAGCACAACAAAGACAAAGAGCACAAGAAGAAGAAATTAAAATCATCATACACCAATGACTCGCTTGCGGGTACATCAACAACCATTCTACTGGAATCTGAGGCAGCAGAAGAAATAGAAAAACCTGATCCATTAGACCTCAAGGTGGAAACAGTGGACAGTTGTGATAGAGAAGCAGGTTCTTTGCCTCCCACTGTTTCAGTACCAGAGCTGGACCATCAGTTGGCCACACTGCAGCAGACACTAAGTTGTATTCAGAATATTAAGAAGAAAGAGAGGGGAGACATTTCTCCAGGTAAGAGATGCATGTGTAGTTTTTATTGTTATACCAGATTAATATCATGTACCAATTTAAAAGTCTTTGAATACATTATTTTGGAAAAATAACTGATTCTTAAAGTCATCAACTATTAATATTTTAAGGCAGGTACAATTCTCTGGATTGTGGGTCACTACAAAAACTTTGAGACATGTCGATGACTATGGACACACCATCATTTATTATAACAATTAAAAACTTCCTCACTGTATGCTACAATAATAGCAGGTGCAGAGGATATGGTCCAGTCATTTCTTAAGCAGTAGAGTATTGAAATTGTCAATGTATTTGATGTTTAGTTTACATTGCAGCTTGAAAAGGAGTATTTTACTATAGTGATTTTGAGTGACTTTAAATGTGAGTTAAGCTAGTCTTGTTCAAGCATTTTTTATGGGCACTTCGGGACATTTCTCTACCAGATGCTAGTTTTAGTTGTTCACTAAATTGAATGGGGGGAGAGTACATTTCTTAAAGATATGAAGTGTCAGGTCACCAGTGATGAAACTGGAAAAGTATTTCCCCTGTGAGGAAATGATGAATTAAGATGAAGGTTAATCTAAAGCCATTGAGGCCTATGGTTCACTCAGTTTTTTCTCCATCCTGCGAGAGCATTTAAGAGTGAGGGAAATTTCTTCTTGATGAGAGTGTCTCACAACCTCCAAAGGGCAAAAGCAGATCAAGACAAGGCGCTGGAAAGATTTATCACAGAAGATGTTTGATTTGGACAGAAAATGAAGAAGATCTAGATTTGCTATTTTGATCCCCAAAAAAGTTCTAGTCTTCATGAATCCTCCCTAATGAGCAGCCTCTTGATATAATTGAAAAAACAAGAAGTGTAAGGAAAATATTAATGGTGGTCATGTTCCTCTCCAGTGGGTATAAAGACACTGCTGAGCGAAGGTCAGATGTCCCTGCATTGTGGTAGACAGAATCCTGTTACGTAAGGTGCTCTTAGAATTTCTAGAGATATATTCCTGAGCAGGACTGCAATCATTTTGTTACATGACGACAATGCTCATGCTAACACATACATTTCAATAATTTTTTGTATATCATGTTTTATTTATTGTTGTTTTAACTGCATTGGTCTTCTCTTGACTTTTGAAGATTGAATGTGAATACATTAGGTGTAAATCTGTAGTCATGAATGAAATGAAATGAATTAATGATGGTGCAAATAAGGTCGGAGTTCTTGGTGCATTAAAGCTACCTGGCATCAACTTCTCAGGGTAAAGAAATACTCTAAAAAATGTTACCCAAACATCTTGACTGACTGGGGATTGAACCCAGGACCTGCAGACTAGTGATTGCAAATGCTACCACTAGACCATGGAGGTGGTATAATAATCATATTTATGAATGGACTCCATGACTTGAGTGGTTAGACTGCTTGCTTCCTGTCAAGGTGACCCAGGTTTGGTCCCAGCAGCCTTAAGTGGGATTTGTGACGGACAAAATGGCACCTGGAAAGGTTTTCTCCTTATACTTCATTACATTGTCAAGTAATTCTCCATCATTATCTCTCATCCTCATCTTCACCTTCATCATTCAGTGTAATGTAGTCTGCATTATAAAATGGACATTGCAAAAAGCTATCTGCTGTTAGTGTGTGGAACCCTGACCAGCAAGTGAGTTGACATTAGAACTTACCCATTTCTCAAAAAATGCCATTGGTGCATGCAGCTAATGTTTTCTTAACTTGGCCCTGTGTGGCATCTTTGTGATACCAAAGGTGAATAATTACTTATGTGGACAACTTTTCAGTCCAAAAGAAGATATTCTTGTTAAGGAAGAGGAGTTAACTAATGTCTGGAGAAAAGTATTGTGACTTACAGAAATGGTTTTAGCAAATGCACTGATATAGATGATCAATCTATATCTATGAATTTGTATAGTGTTTAATGTCCATTTTTACTACTGTGGCATCATAAGCAGAGGTAGATTATATGCAAGCTGAAATGATAAATTGGGACAGGAGTTTTGGGAAGGAAGTGTGCAAGTATTTGATATTGATGAAGTCTGAGGAAAACTTTGAACAGGTTCGTGGTAGGATTCTTCTAATTTACAATCTTCCATTCATGACTCCATAGCTAGCAACTTCAGCCACCTGTGTTGAAGATATTCCAAAGAGAACTTCGAAAAAGTGCAGTCTTATACCCTTCATTTATGCAAATATTGAAAAGCAAGAGAGTTAATGTCTTAAGTTGTTAACAACTCAGCATTAAATTAAAAATGAATGTAGGAATCCACATAGTGAAACTATCATAATCTTGTTGAATTAAACATAAAACTTCTAAAATCATGTCCATATATTAAACTCTCTTGGCGTTTCACATTAAAACTTTCTTGATTAAAAATTAATTTGGGACTAGTTTCATGAGTCACCAGCTCACATTGTCAACCAATTGACGACTAATGGATCTCTTCAAGTAGGATGTATACTTGGCTGTGTGCACTCTGGTGGTCTGTTGATGAACCTGCACAATATGTTGTCTGCTTCTGGTATATCAAAATTCATAAGTCTATGTTCATATTTTTTTATATAAATCTTTTCCCATATACTAAGTTCCTATGGGTGCTGAACTGCTCTTAGCATTATTATATCTTTTTCTGTTTCATGATTTTCATTCCAGAAATGAGCTGCTGCAGCCGATTTTTCTATTTGGTTGTATCTGATGTTTCTCCAGTGCTCTTTCAATCTAATACCCAAGCTTCTTTTGGTCTTGCCTGTATATACTTTATCACACTCCTTACAGTTGATCCTATATAATTGCCTGAACTATCTTCTTTTGATCTGGGTTCAATTTTGTTTAGATTCAGTAATTTGCCTATACTGTATCTATTTACGGGTGCCAAAGCGATGTTGTATTGTTTGAATATTTTTTGAAATTTATGATTGATGTAAGGGTGGTACGTGAACTTTTGTTAAGTTTTTTCTTCATGTAAATTGCTGTTTGATTTTCTTTTTTCCTTTGAATCTTTTTATTTTTTAATCTATCATTTATTTACTAAACCCATTTTAACTTTTGCTGTGTGTATTATATGTGAGTATTTATTCTCATATTCTCTTTTTTAAGTGGTACATTAATCAACCTATAAATCATACTATTAAATGCTGCTTCTTTGTGAGGTCTAGGGTTGAAACCTTTAGCTTTTATGTAATTATCGGTGTGTGTATCTTTTCTGTATATGCCAAATTCTAATTTGTTATTATTTTTTATTTTCAAATCTAAGAACAGTAAAGTATTATTAGTTTCAATTTCAAAAAAATTTACTATGGAAATTTAGTTAGTCGTCAGTTGGTTGACAATGTGAGCAAGTGACTCACGAAACTAGTCCCAACTTGGCAGTTTTGTGGCACCCACCTGGAGAACACTTTTCGCATTTTCAGGTCTACATGCAGGATTGTATGCACAGATCCCACAGAAATGCCAACTTTGTAGGCGATGTGTTCCACACTATTCAGCGATCCTCCAAAACAACTTTCTCCACTTGCTCGATCATATCGTCAGACCGGCTTGTGTGAGGCCGAGATTGCCTTGGTTTGTTGTCACATGACAATCTGCCTTCCTTGAACTGTTGCACCCATGAATGCACATTAGACACATCCATGACACCATCACCACATGTCTTACTCAACTGTCAATGAATTTCAATCCGTGTCAAACTACACAAATGGAGAAAACAAATGATTACACACTGTTCTTGTAATGAAAACCTGACCACTTTGAAGTATTAATAAAAGTTCTCATTCTCGCTGTTGCCGCTAGAGTTCTGTGTGCCATACTGTGCTGCCATCTCTTTTATACATTGATGAGTGCCCGCATATTGTAAAAATATTGGAGGTGTTATAACTTGAATGCACCTTGTAAATATTTAGCACTAAAAGAGAACAAAAACATGTAGTGTTACACTGTAATGTAGCATGTTGTTTAAAACAAAATATACACATATGCATATCTATGTACATGTAAAAGTTTTAAGATTGTGCTACTTGTGCTGTTCATTTTCTCTGTTCTATTCCTTGTAAAGTATCAATTAAAATTGAAGGGACAAAAAATATGTAATAAGTAAAAAGTAAAATTAAGTGTAAAGTAAATGTAATGTGATGTCTGGTCTTTAAAAAAATACAGGAATCAGGCTATCATCAACCTGTATTGCAAACTCATTTTAAATGATCATACATAAGCATAGTGCTACTCACAATGCTTTATCAACCAAGAAGTAACACCTAAAATGTGTCATTTGAATAATATTTTACCAAAACATAAGCATGTATTATTTTCTTTTAGTAAATCATGTCTCTTTTTTGTGCAGTGCTACATGAAGAACATGAGAGCCAGATAAGTCAGAGAGTGGTAGAAGAAAGCAGTGAAAATCATCAGGACTTGGAAGAAATAAGTGCACAGAATGAGGTAAGACACTTTATGTGTTTGTCACTTGAAATATTATTATACCATCCATTTTTGGACCACTTTTTTGCAGCAGAGTGATCCTGCCTGTCAGCAGCCAAGTGTGGGCCATACCAACCCCTCAAGGTCATGATACTATCAGTGATTGGCAAAAGCGAATATTAGCGTGATATTTAACCTTGACCTACCACAATAACTGCTGCATCCTCTATCTCTGTCCTGCACCTTCATTGATAGAGGGCAATATTGCAGGGGAGTGTGTGATCAATATGTTGGCATCCTACTGAGATTGGGATCTCTCTATTAGGCAAGTTCTCAGACCAGTTTTCCTCCTGAGGCTGGGTGGATCTCTTTCCAGAACTCCCTAACTTAAAAATGTTCAAGCAGGTAATAGGGATTGAATATGGGGTCTTCTGGCGGGCAATGATGATTATTAGACCACTTTTCAGCGAACCATTCATCATATGTTAAAATAACACCCCACCAGTTTCGTTAAACTTTTGTTGTGCTAAGTTATTGTTACACAGTATGAATAGCATCTGAGAGATGCCAAGCAAGCTTTATCATTACAAAGTTTTTAGTGCATTGAGCATGATCACTGCAGAGTTAAATGCAGGAGATCTCACACATGGAAATTATAGAGAACATCTTTCAGTGTACAATACCAATATTTGGAGTGCCAATGAAGAACCAGATCGTAGAGGGAAAAGCCACAGCTGAATTATCTTATTGAAGAACTTGAGAATGAGAAGAACAATAACATTATGAATGAAAACAAGCAGCTATTAATGAGAACTTAAAGGCATTGAAGAAATAAAAGCAATATATATCTATGTACCAAAGGAAAGTTATTTTCCTAACTGAATTAATAAGTCATTGCTTTGTGTATATTTTTGGAGCATAGATAATGTAATTGTAGACTGATATTCTCAAAGGTGGTAAGCACCAAACATTTTTAAATAGAGATTTTTACTCAGAAAGGTACTTATAACCTGGCCATTTTCCATTAAAATGCGCTATGCTCTTTTTTAGTCTTCTTCGAGTTCAAATTGATTTCATTAAATGTCACTACTATTAATCATTAAAATTAATGTTGATAGATGTCACTAGTGCCAATTGTCATGGCTCCTTGAAAATGTTAACCAGCATGTTGATTTACAGAAAAATATTGTCATAAGCAGAACCCACAGGAAACTACCAGACAGAGAAGGTGTAGATGAACCCTGGTTATATAATAAAATGCTATTGTTGCACTGACTGTAATTAAACTTTCTGAAAAGTACAACATTCCTTGTTCTAGTTCTTACAAATTCCATTCATTCTGTTAGGGCTTGAAATGTAGCCTGGTCCCCTTTGAGAAGGCCATGGAGGAACTTATTGGATGAGTGGAAGAAATCAGAGGAACTTAAATCTAAATTTCCAAGATTGCTGAAGAAACCTTTTGGAAAAATTGACTACAATGTAGATTTTTCTATCATCTCTGAGTTCAAAAAATCTGGCATTGATCCTGTTTATCCTCAAAAAATGGTAGATAAATTCATCTTATGTTGATTGAGTAATTAATGAGAGTCCATGCACATTTTACAACAGAGCATCTGAAAAAAGCGTATTTAGCAGAGTCAAATACTAATGAATCTTCTCTTTGTGAAAAACAATGCAATATTTCTGCTGGAAAAGTAATTATAAATGATTTGGAGCATCTTCACCTTCAAGATTTATGTCTGATATGCAACAAAGAAGATAGTTTGAAGCTTCTTTTGGAAAATATAGAAGAAAATATTTCAGAAGAATATAAAATAAGCTTCCTGATGGAGCAGGAAAAAAAAAAAAAAGCTTTCCTACGAAATAAATATCAAATTCATGTGGTTATTAATGAAAATGCAAATAATAAATCACTGTAAGCGCTATTTTCCTAACGTAACTGACATTGCTCTAGAATAGATTCAGTAAAATGATTTTTCATATCTGAAATACAAAAGAGCATTTAAAATTACATTTATGATGCTATTACTCTGAGAGTAAAAAAAGCACTCATAAATAAATGAATTATTACAATAATAATTCAATTTGAAATCTAACACAGTGAAACTCACATCAATAATCTCTTCTGAGATGAAATATTTAGAACGCTCCTGAGTAAATCTCATGTAAGTTGAGGCCATAAAGAGTATTCTAAATATTTTGACTCAGAAGAGATTATAAATAAATTATTATTTGAAAATTGTTGTTTAAAAAATATTACTGCAATATTAATGGCAGAATAGTTACTGGAGTATTAAAAAATTTAAATGTTAGGACTATTAGCAGCCTCTTTAGAACAGAGGAATGTAATAAATAGTTTGAATTAAAAATGCATGATAAAAGAGCTATGTTGTGTAAGGAATATATGCCAGCAAACAGAAACACTAACTGTACTTTCTAGCTTGGAATTGAAAGAAATGCTAAAGTTGCAACATGATGTACCTTTTAGGACACTTCTTGGGCATAGTCGAGATGAATTCCATTATAAACACTTTGATGAGCCTAAAACTCTAGCACATGTTCTCAGCTTATGTCCACGAAACACCACACAAGACAGACACATCAGCATGTAAACAAAGTAATATGTCTCTTAACTAAGGGAAATATTTTAAAACATTTTTAGCTTATTTCTTTAAAAGCATATATATCCCAAAATATAAATAATTACATCTAGGCATTTTGGCAATAAAAGGGTGTTGGCAGATAAATGGAAACCGTATTTATCAAATTTGAAACTTCATGGTGATTTTGTTAATTTCCTTTACCATATTTGTAAAAGATTTGCAATTGTACTTTTTTTTAAAGGAACCAGAATTGTGGAAAGTTTTAATAATAAACTTTTCCAAATTTTGAACAAGAAAATTAATCCTAAATACATGGTATAAACATTTATCTACTATTGTACTTACGAAGCTGTTGACAATGGAGTGGAATATATCCTAAACTTAGGTATTCATATTTTTACACTAAACTCCACAAAATAAGTAAGTGGAGTTTAGTGTAAAAAAGAATACCTAAGTTTAGGATATTTATCTACTATTTCATTTTACGGTGCGTTGCTCCCTCTTATTGCATGTAAGTTTCTATTTTGATGTTGATAACTTGGTTTTATGGTGAATCCTTTGTTACTCAAGACATACCTCCTAAAATCATAAGAGGTTCTACTTTTTCATTACATTGTCAAAATTAATGTTTTTCTTAACTCAGGAGAGGAATTAATAAAGAGTTGAAGGGTTTAATTCCTATAGGTCATTCTACTCTAAGTTCAATTGTAGGAGTAAGTCTTCTATGGAAGAAAGTTCAGAAAAAAGAAATAAATAAAAACATTTCTGATACAATAAATAAGATTATTCAACTATGTTTTAAAAGAAAAATTAAGGATTTTAATATATTTGAATTTTAGAAATTTGGTTTCATAATTTAACTGACTGTTATTAATGATTTTATATTTTCTAGTAATTATGTTTTTGTTTTGATGCTGTACCAGTAAAACATTATTGTCACAAATTAACTGGGGATATCAAAATCATAATTAAAATTATTTATTGAGCTAATGCCAAACATGTATTTTCATTCATAAATGTTGATGTAATTTTAAGTGATGTTGTTACTTTCTTTCTTACGTCACCAATTTTTTAAATTAAAGCTGTCTGTTCTGCTCTCAACCTATTTCACCATATTTGTGCATGTTCCCCAGTTTTTATGATTAATGTAGTTAATTGACATAAAAGTTTCTCCATTTTTAAATCTCTTTATAATAATAATAATAATAATAATAATAATAATAATAATAATAATAATAATAATAATATGATGATGATGATGATGATTATGATAAAGCAGAAAGATATAACCTTTTGGAGCCAGCAAAGACAAAAATACACAAGAAAAGGCAATGTTCATCAAAGAAGAATGTCATCTTTCGTGTTAACAATGCCTGTCCTCACACATGTCGCAGTGGTCAAAAGCAATGAACTGGGGTATGATTTTTTGCTGTCATGTCTGCTTTATTGCCTTGACTTGATTGGCTCAATTGGACTACCATCTATTCCCTAAACTGGAAGATATAGCCCAAATTGGAAAGAAGTAATGCTTGCAATGTTTGAAGTACCCTCGATTAAAGTGGTCTTTATTTCTTACAGATGATTCAATAATTAGGTTATTCTTAATACAAGGGTCATTTGAAAAGTTCTCGAAATAAAGCACAAAAATAATAGCATGGCTTTTTTAAATTATTCTTGTTTTTCAACATAGTTTCCCTTGACATCAGTATACTTTGTCAAGTAGTTCCAAAGCCTTTATCCTATCACAAAAGTCAGATTTCTCTAGGCCTGCTCATCAGACGATTTAAACTTTTCATCTGATGAAAATTTATTTCCAGCAGGGATTTTTCTCAGTTTAGGGAACAGATGGAAGTCAATGGACTCAAATCAAGGGAATAAGGTGGATGTGGCAGCAAATCATATGGAATATTGATTTTTGCCATTGCAACAACACATATGAGGGCGAACATTGTCAAGATGCAAGATGACTTTCTTCTTTGATAAACACTGTTTTTTTCATTCAGATTTTTGTCTTTGATAGTTCTAAAAGATTAGCATAATATGCACCAGTGATAGATGTTCATTGGGAAAATAATCAATTAGCATTATACCCTTGGCATCCCAGAAAACCTATGCCTTGAGTTTCCCGACAGGTTTCACACTCTTAGCCTTCTTTGGCAGTGGAGAATCCTGATGCTTCCATTATTTAGACTGGTGTTTTGTTTCAGGTGGTAGTACACCCATGTTTCATCATTGGTCACAAGATTAATTTGCTTTTGCTCATAAGTCAGCAGTAGTGGTACCTACCTAGCCAATAATATCTTTTAAACACAATTCTTCCCTCAAAATATGAAATGTGCATTCCCCTGAAATGTCCAGATCTTCAGCAATTTTGGACACATTTAATTGGCAATCCTCCAGAACCACTTCATGCACCTTGTGAATAATTTTTGTCATGATGGATTTTGGTCATCTAGGATCATCTTTCAAGTTTCCAAGGTTCACTTAGAAATGGTTGAAAATGCTGTTGCAGTGTCTTCTTGAGTGTTTGTCATGTTATCTATTACAATTGTTGAGCAATCCATGTATTATTGCACAAATGTTTTTATGGAGGATGGTGGGTTTTGATTAACAACTAGTTCAGAATTGCTGGTATATTCTGTTGATCATTCTGAGAACTATTTATGTGACCTTTATAACAGCTAAAACTCCCTGAAATAATGTATAAAAAAGAAAATGTCATTTGTTTGTTTTTCACATGTATACAAGTAACAACCTTTGTTTTCTTATAACAACTTGAGTAGAGTACCTTAATGGAAAGTAATCCAAAGTACATTGCGTTGCATTTTTTCTCTCCCCTTCTCCCCTGCAAGTTCTGCAGTAGAACCCATCATGTATCTTTAAGGGAAATTGCACTTAAAGATATTTGCAGATTTTGTTCATCCATTGAGGTCCCTCATTTTTACATTACCTGCCATAGCTTGCTTTAATGTAAAAATATTTCTGGGAGTACATGATTTTGATATTGACATCTTAGGCTTTGTAACATTCCTTGTATTGCTTTAGGAATTATCTTTTTCTTTTCTTCTATAGTTGCATTCTTCTGGTATTTTCAGAAGAGGAACATATTATGCTTTGTAGTGTATTTTCTCAGTTGTGGTCCTGGTCACTATGAAGAACCTTACTAGTCAAGTAGAAATCCCCATGACTAAACCAAAAATCAAACCTAGGACACTACTATTGTGCAAGAGCCTTCACCTGGCCTGTTTTCCATATAACATTTTATAAATGAAAACAGAGTATAAACTTCTAATAATTCATATCAATTTATCTGTGTTGTGTGATGTTTAGGCTCTTTCTTTATAAAACAAAATGGGTCCTGTGATGAGTTTACTGTATAGTTCCTCATTACTGAGGCATCACTGACACGATGATGCTTGAGATGAAATGAGATATTCTGAAAGAATTTTTCTTTAAGTAAGGAAATGTTCTAGGTCTAAGTTTAATGTACTTCCCCTGGCATTTGTCATTTATGAGGACAGAGAAAAACCTGGATAAAATCTCATTCAGGGAGGATAGTGCTGGTGGGAATCAAACCCCAGAACTCTTAAGTCTGTCTTAATGATGTTGGCCACCTTTGTAGAACTCGTAAAAAATCCTAAAATAAATAAACTATGCCTTTATTATCCATTGGTTGATTAGATCAATGAACTAACTATGGAAAAAATGTTGACAGATATTGGTGCATGCCTATTTATATTTTATCAGACCTAATATTTTCAGGAAAAATCTTTGTAATTAAGCCATCCCATTGTAACAAATTATATTTTCTTAATGACTACATTGGTTCACGCTTTTATTCTTTCTTTTTTTTCCAGGGTGAATTCAGCGTAATAGTTTCAATGAAGGACGGAGTTGTAGTATATACCACACCAAATCTCACAGAAATTGCAGGGTTCCCTAAAGATATGTGGATTGGTCGATCTTTTGTTGACTTTATTCATCCCAAAGATAAGGATGCCTTCACCAGCCACATAACATCTGGTGTGGTCACACCTCTAATGCACACCCAATGTTCAGGTTAGTTTTATTTGTTTGTTCTTTGAGTACTATTGCTAAGAGAGTGAAGAATGATTAAAGCTACAAATTGTTACTATAGATATATGGATAATGCATTTCATTGTAGTTGGGTGTTATTTCTCCAAGAAATGTTTTGAAAAAAATAATTTCCAGTCATTGCCAATTAAGGATGGGTTTAGCTCGTTTTAGGATACAATGATTTGCATTATAAAGCTTTCCTTTCCTGTTTACGTAATTTTAAGTATTAATTGCTATGAATTTCAGCATCTTCTTTCTGCTGTATGTATTGTTTATTTTCTTTCTTTTTGTAATTGTTTAAGCCCCATGTAAATTGTCATGACTCTTAAATTGAGTGAAATTAATGAATTAAAGGAGAGGACAAATTATTGTTATATCTATTACCATCTAAAGTAACCTGATCTTTGACTTTTCATAGTAAGGGAAAATGATTTTCCTTTGCATAATGTATGGATTCTCTTATCATTAGCATATGAAAGGAAGCTTTTCATTCTAAATAGTAGGTAATGCAAATGAAATGTTTGGATAATAGAGTTTAGTATTGGGTTAAGTATGAGGTCTATTTTTTTCAACCTCTGATGACACCACCAGATGGCTAATGAAGCAGTATGAGGTGGGGTGTCATTGAGTATGACTGACTTCTCCCTCACCACTACCATCATATTGGCAATGCCAATTCATCAGTTGAAGCTAGGGTACAGGCATGTAATGATGATGTCCACTACAATCAACTCTCCCAACTAGTGCAAGATGCATAGTGTTATTCGATTTCTATATGCAGAGGGGCATAATGCACCAAAAATTCTCTACAGAAAGAATAGTATGTATGGTCAAAACATGAGTGAGAGCATGGTGTGAGAATGGTGCAGGAAATTTAGAGATGGTGGTCAGGAATGGAAGTTTGCGGTGGGAGATGAACTTGTGGAGTTAGCCTGAATGTTTCTGCTGCATTACAAGGATGTGGGGAAGAGTTTTTGAAAACAATTGTGACAAGTGCTGAAATATGGTTATGTTTTGACAATGAAGAAACCAAAGACATGGTTGAGAGGACCTTCAGGACACCATGCAGACCTGGCTCTAAAGATAGGCAGCAACATTTTTGTATAGGGTATTGGGAAGCTGGTGCACTGTTACAACAAGTATCTCAATCTTCATAGTAATTATGTTGAAAAGTAGCTTATAGATTTACTTTTGTAAATAAAACCACTTTGCTATTTATACCCGTTTTGATTTTATGTCCCTTGGAGGTTGAAAATAAATTTGTTATTTAATCACTTATGCAAAGTTTAACATAAGTAGGATACAAAGTATTTTTTGTGTGACAGCATTAAATTATTTAAATTAATAAGTTATTTTATTTTGATGTGAAAAACTTGTAAACTAAAAGACAGATTTACAAATTTATTTATTTGTTCTGCATAGAAAACTTTTAAGATTTTGAAAAAAAAAATCCTAAAAATGTTCAACATGGATTTTGATATTGAAATAATAGTTCTGACTTTCTTTGAAGAGCAATTTTTGGCTCCCTCTGGCTTTAGTTCAGTTATTAATACAGAGACACTTAAAAGTATTCGTTTACAGTTATTAATACAGAGACACTTTTAAAGTATTGGTTTGGAAGTCAGGATCAGCCGTGCAACCTCCATGCTACTGCATTCATTTCGCTCCAACAAATTATGGTATAGTTGCAAACTGTTGGCAGATCAATCTCAAGTCTGACATCAGTAAGAACAGTACATTAAAGCGTTGTATTGTGAAATGGTAGGTATTCACAGGATCATCATCATGTTGAAGACGTACATGAAGTACTGGAAATTGTGTGCCAGAGCAAGGCAAAAATTTGAAGTAAATTTGCCTCATGCATCAACATACAGAATTTTTTTTAAGAAAATAAGCACAAATAAAAAAACATTATTTTTAAATATAAAAATTAGAAACAGTGCCTTCAGCAATTCCAGAAGGCACTGGCTCCAATCAAAATTTATTCCAATTTGATTGGCTCAGCTCCCCAGTCCCTGGTTCATCAGCAGCTACCTACTGGAATATTCTGGGGATGGGGCTCCGATCCAACCAAAAACAAAACATTAAAAGTCATTTATACATTCAGTACAATATTACGTTATATTTCCTACTGTACTAAACCTTCCCTCTTTTTTAATTAAACCCATTCAGCCATATTTCTATCCTTGAGAGTTGTTTGTTCCTTAGGACCTGATACATTACTAGCACCCTGATTATTGGTGTATAAGGATCCTGTTTAACAAATACTAGATAACTAGTCCCATACCCTCCGCTATTCATTTCATTCTCCTTTCACTATCTGACAATACTATTTTCAAGCACATTTCCTGAGTATTTTACACCCATAACCATTTTTGTCTTACCTTGCTTATGTCTTTTCCCAGTTCCTTATTGTTTTCATCTAATTTTAAATTTAAAATTCTTCTACCTATTATTTCATGTGGTTTTCCCTCTTTTGTAATTAGAACTGTTCCCTCCAAAACTTGGTTTGCTTACATTCTAGTATACAATGTCAAGTACTATCTGGTTCTTCACACATAGGACATTTCCCCTTAGTGTTCCATATTTAATCCACTTAAATATTTTACTCCTGTTCTAAACCATGCCAACCCTTCCCTTACTACCTTGTCACAAATTTCAATATATATTTCTCTTCCCCATACATTTTTTAGTGTACTATATAATTTCAGAGATTTTTTGGCATTAAGATTTGCTCATATTTCCTGTTTTTCAATATCCTCAATTCTTATTGTTATCTCTTTCCAAAATCCTTTACCCAATCTTTCTCCCTTGTACCATACTATTCCCATGCCCACTTGTAGGATATTTTGGATTTTAGATAACCAAGTTTCTCTCCCCTTAATTTTTCCTTGAGCTACCAAACTCTGATTAATAATATTCTCCTCCCCTAGTCTTCCTATTCTATACCAATATTTCAATACTCTTTCTATGGCATTGTTTTTATAACCCAATCTTCCTAGTTGGATGTCACATACCCAGTGACATTGATTTCAGAATCGTTTAATATCCATGCCTCTACCACCGCTAACACATCTGCCCAATTGATTATCCGATGAATGTCATAGTTTCGTATTTTTGGTATTAACCCTTCAACATTTCAGCATACTATAGATAAGGTACACACTCCCTACACTGAATCCTTTCTCCCAATAGTGCTCCAACTTGGCTTTGCTTCTTGTAAGTCTCGCCTCTTTGTCTGACGCGACTCTTCGTTCCTCTACCTGCATAATACTTCCCCCCGGCATGGAGACTATACTCAACCCCGCCTCACTCCACATATTCACACCAGCCATAGCACCCAGTGCTTCTCTGTTGGCATCCCCTCGCAGCTGTTTGAGGAGACTGTACAATGCGTTATGGTGATGTCGTCAGCTGTTCATCTTTCCCCTTCTCTCCTTTTGCCGTTTCTTCTTTAGCGCCACCACCTTGAATTCCTGGACTTTGATCCTCTCTGCTAGCTGAGCCCGCAACTAGTGTAATTCGTCCATTCATTCCGCCTATGAAAAGATTCAAACTCCTAACGTATGCATCTTGCCTTCTACTGTGGCTTTTTTCATTTTCTTCATTAAAGTAGCCCTATATTCCCTTTCTTCTTTCCCATAATCTTGCTCAATGGATATCTTCGTACTCCTAAATTTTTTTGTACTTTCCAGCACCATCCATTTAAATTTCATGATGGTACACTTAACAACTCGGTCTAACTCCTTTTCTACCTATTCGAAAGAATCACTTATTTCCCAGCCCTGTAGTTGGATCCCCAGCTTTTCCTTAAATATTTCTTCAACCTGTTGCCGCGTTCTCTTCTCTCTACCTTCCTGTATTCCAAAAATGTTTACTTTTCTGTTATTTACTCCCGCTTTTTCCAGCCCCCTTATCCTTCCGTCAAGGTTCGCGAGATCTTATTCCACTCTTTGTTGATAGCTTGCAACAATCTCTCTCATATCTTCCGTTAATCTGCTTATTCTCAACACAAAGCCGTACCAAATCACGGTTACTTGATCATTGAAACCGTTTTCTCTAGCCTTATTTTTTCTTTTATTAAAAAGGCCAACAATTCTGACGCGATAGATTTCTGTCGATACACCCATTGTACCTACACAGGAGCGCGTGTAGACATGTCTATCTTCGATCAGCTTCCACTCGCAACTCCCCTGTGTTAACATAACAAAACTGAATCCACACAAACAGAAAATGATGAGCAGTAATCATCTTAGACTTTTACAGTTACAACAATGCTCAAAATGCCCACCCTAGGCGTCGATACACTTCTGAGTACGTTGAATTACTGATTAAGCAACGTTTGCGAAAGTGTCCTGAACGATTGCAGTATAATTTCTTCCCAAAGTGCTGCCAGTGTAGCTGGTTTTCTACGGTATACAACATCCTTAAGAGTTCCCTCTAGGTAGAAGTCCATCGGAGTTCTTCTTTGCTGTTTTAATAATATGACGTATGCTGGTTCTGAGAATCCCAGTCTCACATGCACATTGCTTTGTAGATTTCTGCGATAAATGCTCAAATGGTTCTAAAACCATATCGAGGTCGCGGGGCTTGTTGCTGTGCGAGTTCTCCCAGATCTGCCCCTGTAAACATTGCATACCATACCATGAGTTTCAAATTTGTCTCAAATATGTGCAATTATTACTCGCATTGCTGGTTCTGTTCTGTACACATGTCTCTATTGCTTTTGAACTCCAACAACATTCTCGGTTTTCCTATACCACTTCAAAATTCCTTTTCGCTGTTCAAATGATAATCTTGACTCCGTTTTGATGTAGCAACGCTAGCTTAACATAGTGTGAGTCACATCTGTTTACTGAACATCATACCGCAACTTGGCTTCATTTGTTCATTGTTGGTTAACTGTCACTAAGCAATGCTATTAAATCTATGTGAGTCACGTCTATTTACGAAACATCATGCTACACATTACTGTTCTTTTTCGGTCCAACTTTGAAATACATAAATAGATATCTACTGTGAAAGTGTGTATACATTTTTTGGCATCCTCGGTATTTTGACCCATCATTTTTAATTAATAAACATATTTCTGTGCTGATTTATTTATTAATTTATGTTCCTTTTAGAATTATCAGGGAATGATATGGCATATTGAAATTAATGAGCATATTGAGCACATATAAATAAATTGACTTAATAGCATAGCATCACGAGAGATGTTGACCACATGAAAGATTGGGATATTGAAATTGAGTGCTTTCTGACAATTTTTGGAAACTTAAAAAAGAACCTGAATAAAAAAAATAAAAAATTAATATATGCATAATATTTTCCCTCATTTTTATAAAACTTGCTTTCCTAAAATATTTAGTTAATGAATTTATAGAACATTGTAATACATTGTTTATGAGTGGTTTATTAACATTCTAGTACAGGTTTAGAAGTGCAATTTTTTTTATACTGCTTAACTTTTATTTGTTTTTAGGCGATAATCTGTTTTTCTGTCGACTGAGAAAATACCGTGGGCTCAAGTCAAGTGGATATGGTATTACACAAAGGGAGGTGACATATTTGCCCTTTCTACTAAAGATGTCACTGGTTCAATATCCAAGATCATATTCATCCTCCAAACACAGTTCTAGCTCACCAAGCACCAGAAGCTGTGTTAACATGTATCTCGTCATCAGAGCAAAGGAACTTACCTCTGCATATAAATGTGAGTATTAACAAAGTGGCTTTGTTATGCATGCACATATATATGCATAATGCACAAAATACACACACATGCATGCATGCACAGAATAATATACAATGGAGCCATTCTGCCTCTTCTTTCTTACGGGGCACCTGTCTGGATAGATGCTATGCAGCAGACTTACAATACAAGGAAACTGAGAAGAGTACAAAGAATGATAAACATCAAAATTGCCAAGGCGTTTAGGACAACATAAAATGAAGCTCTCTGTATTATTATAGGTATAATTTCAGTAATGATAGCACTTAAAGAAATCGCCAAATTATACAACTTCACAAGAGGAATCGAGAGAAAATCAATCATAAATGGGGGACAAGCGGTAGACAGTGAAACACCATACAGGGAATGGCCTCACCCTGCTGATGTACCTAAAATAGTGGAGAAACAAAATGACGAAGAGTATACATTGAAGATATACACTGATGGCAGCAAAAGTGAAGCAGGTGTGGGGGCAGAAATAATAATGTATATTAATAATATGCCAGTTCATTAATTACGGCATAAGCTGCACCAAAAGTGCTCAAATAATCAAGCCGAGCAGTTTGCCATATTGAGAGCTGGAACAGTTGGAAAATATAGACAATGTAACCTTCAACAAACGAACAGCAGCGATCCACATGGATTGTCGAATTACATTAGAATTAATTAACAACCATACAAAACATAGTAACCTCTGTGAAAGAATAAGGAACAAGTTAAAATCAGTCAACAAGAACTCTGGGAAATACAGTTTACTTGGGTTAAAGCACACATAGGCAATGAAGGGAATGAAATAGCAGACTGACTCGCGAAAGAAGCAGCGAAAAGCAAGGATCTGCTGGTGGATTATCAACTCATTCCAAAATGTGAAGTGAGGAATGAATTAAGAGAAGAAAGTCAGAGACTATGGGAAACAGAGTGGCAAATTACAACGAATGGAGTGACTACAAAATCATATTTTCTAACTGTAGCTAAAAGGCTAAAAACCAACATCCCTCTAAGCCCCAATATTACAGCGATCCTCTCAAGACACGTGAAATTTGGAGCCTACTTTCATCGCTTCAAAATAACAGAGAACCCATCATGTATATGTCAGGAGGGTATACAAACGGTGGAACACATCTTGTGGGACTGCAAAATCTTGAAGAAAAAACGAGAAATATTCTGGAAAGATGTAGCAAAAGTAACTAGGCAATGGCCAATAGATAATAGGGAACTTGTTTTAAAATATAATAAACAGTTTAAAAATTTTGTAAACAGTATAAATTTTGACAGTTTTCAAATTAAGACAAATTGACTAATAGGATAGAGAATGGTAATGTAAATAATGTAAAAGCATACATATATACAATTTCGGCAATCTTCAAAATATGATTAGGTTAGAATAAGAATGAAACAGTGTTCAAAAATAGTATCAAGGATAACATGTAACAATGAAATGGTAGCAATGCATGTAGTATTACTAATTATTATAGTAATGGAGCATGCAGTAAATAAAGAAGATTAAAAAAAAAAAAAAAAAAACACACTCACACAGGGTGATTTTTTTTTTTCCTTCACTGAACCACTCCGTGTGCAATTGGTCGCAGTTGACTGAGCAATGCAGTTTTCATCTCATTCTGAAGCTTGAAAGCCAGCTGGGAAGCCTAAGGGGAGGTCAATACAAGTTTAATTCTAGGAATATACGGACATATTCTTGTGTGTTGTTTGTATTAATTATTCATTAGGCAGCATAATATGGTGCATTAATTATGTTAATATGACTCAATTCTAGTATTCTATTACCCAAAGTGTATTTGTTTACAATTTGTATGCACATACGGAATCAGCTCATGATGTAGGAAAATTGTTTCAAGAGAAATTTTTTATATGCAACTTCCAAGTTGAAGCTCAATTTATAAATGTTATAAATTTCTTGAAAGAGGAAGTATTTTGAAAAAAAGCCCACACAACCATGTACAGTACTCACAGAAGAAATGTTAGATAATATGCTCTGGAAAGTTCCGCTAAAAATCACTTCAAAAGCTTTCTCAGCAATTTCCAATTCCCCTGTTTGAATAACTACAAAGCTACTGAAGTTAAAAATCCTATAAAGTGTCTGTGGTACAAGAACTTAAACAAGGAGACCCTACAACCAGGAGTATTTTGTGAATGGATTTTGAATAGTGTGCATTATGGAGAAATTGACCGTAATTTAATTTATTTTATAGGAAATTTTTTTTTCCACAAGTGGGTATGTTAATTTACAAAACAACCAATACTGTAGTTCAAAATAACGAATCCTACTTCATGAGGAACCCCTGCATGATCAAAAGATAGAAGTGTGGTGCTCCAATAGCGGAAAGCAAACAATAGGCCTTACTTTTTTTTTAAGAAACAATAGTGATATATATGTGCAGAATATTTTGCAACCCTTTTTCCATGGGTTGATTGAGAGAACTTGTTCATGAGTTTCCAACAGGACTCTGCAATGGCACAACAGCCTAGGTCTCCTGGCTTGCAATTTATGAAATATCTCACAATAGTTGTGACAAATGACACATGACCTCCTTGGACCCCTGATTTAATACCCTGCAATTTTTATCTCTGGGAGGCATTAAAGGAAAAAGTGTGCAAGACAAATCCACACACATTAGATGAACTAAAAAATAACATTTGTGAACAAATTTCTTCCATTTCTCAGAATGAACTGCAAAGGGTAATGGTTAATTTCATAAGCCAATGCCAGAAATATATGGAAAATGAAGGAAGCCACAACCAGCATCTTGATAATGGGAGAAATGTACCTTTTAAGTAAATATTGTACTTACGAAGCTGTTAACAATGGAGTGGTAATATATCCTAAACTTAGGTATTAATTTTTTTACACTAAACCCCGCTTTCTTACATAAAAGCAAGACGCATTTCGAAAAATCTCTCCCATCTTCAGTTGCTCACCAAACTGCCATTATTTTCGAAATGATGGCTGAACACCCGAATGTTTCTGTGGTGGCCTCTGTTGGTTGAAGTAGGAAATTGCAGAGTTCATCCATAGGAGGAAACTTGAAATTCATTAGGTTTTCTCTATTTTTAATATGAAAATTTTTTCCCGTGGATAACTCAGTGGGTTATGAAGATGTTTCAGCAGTTTAATTTCCAGTTTTATTTCATGATTTTTGGTCCAAAAGTGAGCTGCTACTGCTGATTTATCCACCTGCTTAAACCGAATATTCCTAAAATGTTCTTTCCTTTTAAGTGTTTAAAAAACTTATGTGTCAATCATAGCTGTAGACTTTCTGATAGTGTTCAATGTAGTACCAGCATGAACTGACCGACCAGCTGTTATACATGGACAGCTCCTGTGAAGGAAATCATTTATTATAGATGTATATATTCAAAAGAGAGGTTTAACCATTGTCATTAACAAGATATTAGCATAATGATTATAGCAAGCTTTCAATTTTCATTTTTCAGAACTGTGGTGAAAAATAAAAGGTTAAGCCTACAATATATTTTATTTATTTTTCAGATAATATATATAATCTTATGGAAAGATAAATATTTTCAGCTAATTACAGCAAATTACATTTCATACAGATCCAGAAGAAACAAGAGTGTCACCAAAGTTTGTAACACGCCATCTGGTATCTTGTAAACTGAGCCATGTGGATTGTGAAGTGGTTCCATACCTTGGTTATTTACCACAAGATCTGCTTGGAAACTCTATCCTGGACTTCTGTCATCCAGAAGATTTACCTTTCTTGAAGGAAGTGTACCAAAAGGGTACGTAAAGAACATCACTCATCTATCTGCTAAGTTAATCTAAAAGATGTATTTTGAATAGAAGCAATTTACACGTTTGTTAAAAATTTAGAAATGCCTTTATTCCAAGGCAGGAGAAGTTGCACGCAAGGCTTGCCTGTCATTTCTTTCTTATCTTGTTGAGTTGCTGTGCAGTAAGTATTAGATACTTACTATCGTAAAATGAGTTCATGGACTGTTAAAATTAAAATATTCTGGGTTGTTGCTTCAGGTCCATGGTTTAATGTTAAACCAAAGCTTTTGGTGGCATATATTGCTAGCATCAAATATGGCTGATAGATGAAGGGCATTGATTACTCAAGTCTGGTAAAATTTTGATTTGTTTGCTGTTGTGTCTGAGGTTTGGAGCCCAGACTTGCTACCATCTGAAATTGGAAGGGAGGAGGGAATAATTGTGTTTAAGAACTGGTTTCTATGTGCTAACAAATTAATACTTTTAAGACATGCAAGCAGCTAGTGCCCTCCACCACATTGATGATGTTGGTTGCTATAGGTGGTGAAATCTTTGGTTTAACATTAAACAGCAATGACCTAGAAGATTTTAAGTTTAACATTAATAACATGGGCTGTGAAATACCTAAGATGTATCTCATACAACTTAAGAGCATTTAATTTGGAGTAGGAAGAAAAATACCAACATAATGTTGTTCGAACTTGATAATTTGGCAGCTATTGTTAGGGCTTTAGATAAATTGTGGCCATGAATGTATGAAATGAAACATGGTGACTCATATCACTTCTCTTCCATGAAATTGTTGCTTAGGAAGAATTAAACAATATTTTGTTGACTATAAATATATTTTAAACTGGAAGCCTTTTATAATACTTTCTGTAATAATATTATTGATACTGTGAAAATATTAAATCTATCTATTTTTTTATTTTATTGTTTTTTTTTTTTTTTTTATTACGGATGCTCTTTAACACCTCAGATCATCAGCATCCCATTTAATTCAGGGCGTGAATGGCTGACAAATTTTGCTCAGAGGCCTCTTTTTTTATGCTTGAGGTTTTTTTCATGCCGTAAATGTACGACACGGGACCCATGGTACATTCTGTACTATTGACACCTTACGAGTACACATGCTGGAATAATCAAAGAAGGTCATTAAAGTCACGATAAACACATCTAATTATATATTTGTTAGTAGATTAGCTCTGTATGGTGGAATTTCATCTCTACAAAGATATTAATCATGTGTTGTTTGAATCCATTGTCTTTGCTGCACAAATGGAACCGTTCCTTTAATGTAGACAGAGTGGGTGATTAAATAATAATCTTGAATTCATTATTATAACTGTTAAATTTATTGTGAGGGTACTTTAAAACTAATATGCTTATTAATGGTTTTGCTTTTGTTGTTTCAGTTATGAGCGAGAAGGGCACCCCATTCTGCAGTAAACCCTATCGTTTTAAGGCACAGAATGGAAACTATGTAATGCTTGAAACAGAATGGTCAAGTTTTGTTAACCCTTGGACACACAAATTGGAATTTGTTATAGGACATCATCGTGTACTTAAGGTAAGGTATCAACACATTTTTAAGGTTTGGCACAGAGAAGTGCATGATGTACTTGCCATTACAAACAATAAACAAGTGGCAGATGCGCTAAAATTTTTAAACCTGCAAGAGCCTACAATTAAGCTCACTGTCGAAACAGAAACACATAATATATTACCATTTTGGATCTGAAGATAATAAAATGTAACAATAAGTTAAATATGGTGGACATTTGTGATGTTTAATATAAGTTTAGAATAACTGAGATAATTACAAAGTCGACCTAGTTATTCTAAACTTATGTAGTAATAAACTTGAATTTGCCATGTACAGAAAGGACACACATATGGACATTTATATCAAAGCCTGTGGTTTCAATCCAAGATCACATAAAGGAGCAGTGTTCAACAGCATGACATACAGACTAATAAATATACTACTGAACAAAGAAGAATACAATAATGAATATCTACACATAATAGAAACCACTAAATCTGAAGGGTTCAGCAAACAGATGATTAACCAAAAAATTAAATGATTCCAGAAACAAAAAAGAATTAAACAAAACATACTTGAGTGATTTAGCAGGGGAAAAAACATTTGAAAAGTTCACGTACCACCCGCCAGCCAGTAAGAAATTTCGAAAAAATTTCAAGCACTACAATATCTCTTAGCATCTCAAAACCAATACAGTGTAAAAGATTTATTGAAATTAAAGAAAATAGATTCCAAGCCCAAAGAGAAAAATATGGTATTTACCAGATTAATTATAAGAATTGTGAAAAAAGCTATATACGAAAAACAAAGAGAAATATAGGCATTAGGTTGAAGGAACTTTTGAGAAACATCCGCTACAAACAGATAGATAAATTAGCTGCGGCAGCACTTTTTTAGAATGAAAACCAAGAAATAGAAAAAGGCATCATGTTATTAAAAACTGTTCAACAACCAAAAGAATTAAACAAATGGGAAAAGATTTATATAAAAAAAATGAGCAAAATCTTATTATAACTACAATGTTGGATTTTACCAAATTTCTATTCAAGATTTTTTCTTCTCCACTTTGTCCTAGAATACTGATCGACAAAATTTTTATCACATTTTCCCTAGCTGAAGAGGTATACAAAAGCCAAAACAAAGATGACACAAAAGTGACAGATGGAGTTAAATTCCATAAAATACAAGTTTGTATTTTCACTAAATCCAGGACGATATTCTTTGGTGTTTGCAAATGTTTTGAAATAGTTCCATCTACATAGCAAAATCTTCAATTGCTGTCATTTGGCTTGAGGGCTTTGTTGCTTTCCTGGAGTTTAATGAACATCTTTGCACTATGCATTCATTCACAGCATCAGCACCAAGGCCTGGATATTTTCCACCCATTACAGTTGCACTGTTCTCTGATTTAAATTCATAGAGTGTAAAGTTTATATAATCATCTTGAGGGTGTATACATATTTGTTAAAAAACAGACAACTTTTTTGATCAACTGTCTAATTTCAAAATATTGGGTTAAGTTACAAGAGTTACCAAAGAACATATTTTAAAACATCAATATTTCAAGAAAATACATATGAGCAGCTGAATGGATGGGTCAGTCAAAGGAATGAGTAAGAGAGACTTAGAAGACATTTGCTTAGAAAAAGATGCTTCAAGGAATAGTTTTCCATTGATTTTATTATTTAAGTGGACAGAAGACTTGAATAAACAGATTATATGGCCATAATGAGAGAGAAATCTATTTTTAAAAGATTTGAAAGAGTGACTACTAGAAAAGAAACAAGTTGAATAATGTAACCGCCTGGATAGGGAAAGCATTGGTTGGTTTTGGTTAAGAATTTGAAAGGTTTAAAGTTAAACAAGGCATGTACTGTATTTGTTAGGAAATAGAACATGCATTGCTTATTCTTGGAACAAAGAGAGGAAGATAGTTCATTCATGTAAGATGACTTAAGGGAGAAAAAGAGAGTATTTTTAGAAGTAATTCTCAATTAAACCATTATGAATAGTTGTATACTTAATATGGTCAGTCATTATTGCTGTCAATGAGGAAAAAGGAAAAAAGAATGTTCAGGAGTTCACAAATTTTATATTAAAAACGGGTTGGACTATATTAATAATATGAAAATTTGATTATAGAAGTTTGGGATTAAACCCCTCTTCTGGTAACTACTGATGAACCAAAGACATAAGCTAGGTGCATAATATATCCTAAACTCAGGTATTCATTTTTTTACACTAAACTCCATTTACTTACATAAAAGTAAGACACATTTTGGGAGAATCTCTCCCATCTAAAGTTGCTCACCGAACCCCGTTACTCGAAATGATGGCTGAACACCTGGATGTTTCTGTGGTGGCCTCTGTTGGTTGAAGTAGGAATTTGCTGAGTTCATCCATAGGAGGAAACTCGAAATTCATTAGATTTTTTTTTTATTTTTTAATATAATTTTTTTTTCTCAAGTGGATAACTCCAATGGGTTGTGAAGATGTTTCAGCAGTTTCATTTCCAGTTTTATTTCATGGTTTTTGGTCCAAAAGTGAGCTGCTACTGCTGATTTATCCACCTGCTTAAACCGAATATCCCTAAAATGTTCTTTTGTCTGAATTTCCAAACTTCTCTTTGGAAGAGAAGTTTGGAAATTCGGAGGAAATTTATTGATCTCAGTGGTATAAATGATTTTGATTAATAGATTAAAATTAACATGTGCTTTAGTTTGTTTGATGCATGTAGTAATAATATCATACATGGAAAAAAATTGAGTAGAGTTTAATGCTTGTTTTCACTACTGAGGCACCACAAGCAGTGGACTATGATAATACATGAGGTGAAATGATAAATAGGAAAAGGAATTTTTTTTAAATGAAGGAAGCATTCCAGGCCTAAATTTAGGATTTATCTCTGGCATTTGCCATAAATGAGGACTGAGGAAAACCTGGAGAAAACCTCAGTCAGGGAGGATGGTACTAGAATTTATCACTAGAACTTATATGAGTCTGTGCCTTAGTGTCCTCAGGTACCTGTGTTGGTGAAAAATTATTTTGGCCAGAATCAAGGGGATATTTTTTATCATCATATTAGCTTTCTAACAAATTCATTCATTAAATACTTCCCTTGCAGGGTCCAAAAACTGCAGATGTGTTTGCAGCACCTAATGATGAAGAAACAATACAAATATCTGAAGAGGTATTGAAAGAAAGCAAGATAATTGAAGAAGAAATCAAGGCCTTGCTTAATGAGGTAAGCCATATAGGTACAATCTTTCAGTATTACTTAAGCTTTATTAACATATACATCATATACATGCATTATCTTTCAAGTAAATAAATGTAAATATTTTGTGGGACAGTATCATTTAGGCTTGCATCTATGGAGGATATAAAAATTGAATAAATCAAGTTCCAGTGTAGCTGGTGTAGTCAGTGCTCACTTCAACTTCTAATTTAGTTGTTTAGTTAAAATATGTGCTTAATATCATGAAACTAGTGAAAATATGCATGTAACTCAATTAATGACAGTTTATCTGCATTGAATATCAATTGAAACAGGAAAACACTATACAAATTCTTATATATGAATGTGTATCTTTACTACATAAATTTATTACAATTGAGGTGATGGTCCATCAAACAAATGTAAGGGCGAAAAGCTTACAACTTTTTTTTCAAATCTAAAGTTTGCTACCTCTGCTTCATTTGTATGTTTAATATATTAGTTTTACCTTATAAATGGATGTACAACATTATACCATTCCCACCATGCTCTCTCTTATATCATTCCTTTTAGGAGTCTGTCACATGCAAGTATTATGCTTATTAAATATAACATTTAATTTCGTGTTGGAACGATTACAGTGAAGCGACTATTATGTTCTTTATTATCTAGTGAGTTGATTTGATAATCTTATGCTCCACTTACTGTTGAATTATGCAAAACTAGTTTTGCAAGCTTTTGCCTGCATCCTCAGTTGCGAGTCGACTGTTGGCTTTGTTGTTGGTTGACTGGAGGACTTGGTGTAGCTCTGTGGACATTTTATGAACTTCTGGATTAATTTGTCTTCTGTTGGAATCTCAAAGCTCATAACCTTACCCTCATGTTTTTTATATAAATTTTTCCCATATTCTCAGCTCAATGGGTTGATCTATGAATTTCAATAATTTCACTCCCATTTCTATATCATATTTATCTCTCCAAAAGTGATGTGCAGCTGCTGATTTCTCTATCTGATTGTACCTTATGTTTCTCCAGTGTTCCTTCAGCCTGATTCCAATGCTTCTTTTTGTTTTTCCTATATATACTTTGTTACATTCTGAACAATTGATTTTGTATATTCCTGGCTTCTTCTCCTCCGGTATTCTATCATTATCTCCAGAATTGAGCAGATTTTTTTTTGGTTTATATACAAAATCATTTGCTAAGAATGTAACAAAGTATATATAGGAAAAACAAAAAGAAGCATTGGAATCAGGCTGAAGGAACACTGGAGAAACATAAGGTACAATCAGATAGAGAAATCAGCAGTTGCACATCACTTTTGGAGAGATAAATATGATATAGAAATGGGAGTGAAATTATTGAAATTCATAGATCAACCCGTTGAGCTGAGAATATGGGAAAAAATTTATATAAAAAGCATGAGGGTAAGGTTATGAACTTTGAGATTCCAACAGAAGACAAATTAATCCAGAAGTTCATAAAATGTCCACGAGAGCTACACCAAGTCCTCCAGCCAACCAACAACAAAGCCGACAGTCCACTCGCAACTGAGGATGCAGGCAAAAGCCTGCGAAATTAGTTTTACATAATTCAAGAGTAAGTGGAGCATAAGATTATCAAATCGACTCACTAGATAATAAAGAACATCATGCTTATTGTTAGTCCCTGTGGATTTGTATGCTTTTATTTCAGTGTTTTGTTAATAGGCTATTTAAAACTTTAAATGGGTTAAAATACGCTTTTTACTGAAACAACTATAAAACAAATATTATTACATGAAAGTGAAAGTGAAGTGAATGGTAGCAAAGTATTCTCCAGAACAGCATCTTAGACTGCAACTAGTCATTCATTCCAGCCTTGAATCAGTTTGTCTGGACGTAATGCTGTCTTGTAGGCCCAGAAGGAAATTTTTACTAAATGTTCAGCTTGAACTACATCCTAAGGCTCATATCTGGTCCTGTGTGACCTATATAGGCATAGTCTTCCTTGCTGGTCACATTAAATTTCTCATCAGTTCAAAGTACTGGCACTAATTGCTTGAGGAAGGTTAATGTTCCTCTGTGGCCATTCTAAATCTTGCTTTATGTGCTTTGGTTAGGAGCTTGGTGACAGGGCAATTAGATTAAATGCCAGCTTCTTTTAATTTTGCCCACATAGTGTCATATGAGCAATCATATTTCATCTCTTTATCTACAAAAACAGTCCTGTATCTTAAATGACAGTTCCTTAAAACCTTCCATCAAAATTTCAGTTTAAGCAGCCGTTGTTGCCCAAGTCTGCATAATTGCAGTCATGATCCAGGTGGTGGTCCAGGTGGTGTAGTAGTAACCAACCATACTTGTCTCCTAAACCCAAGATAATGGGTTCAATCCCGGCTAGGATCAATAAATTTTTTCAGGCGTAAAAATCCTTCGGAAGGGAAGTAAAACTGTGTGTTCCATGTCGTAGGTTTACAGCATGTAAAGGAACCTCAAGCCTGAAAGAAGAGGCCTCTGAACAAAATTTATCAGCCTTTTCATGCCCTGAATTGAATGGGATGCTAATGACCTGAGATGTTAAAGAGCATCCGTAAATAAACCAAATCAAGAAATGTACCATTCTTTGGTTGCAGCTAAATTCCCTGGCAATCTACAAGACATTTTTCCTACAGTTTCATCGTACTGAGCTGCTTTCTGTTATTCTTAACTTTTTGTGTTACTTTTGGAGTATATTATGGCATAAAAACTGAATAATTGTTTTGCAGCTCAGTATTATTCCTTTGTTGTTTTAACAATTGGTGTTTGAAGCTTAACCTTCTAGCATAATAACAATGTTTTAATACTTATTTTAAATAACATTTGACCATTTTTTTACAACGCAGAAATAATTTTAATAATATAATACCTAAGTAATGTTATTCATAAGAGCACTAGCAAAGGTTTTATTTAGCACTCAACAAAGGATGACATACCATAACCTTCTAAATATTGATTGCTGCTCAAACTAGCATTTTAGACCTCTTAGCTATCCTGTGAATGGTAGCTGAATGTATGTATTGCTGATATTATTCAGTAATTAATCTGTGATGGTGAGTTTGACTTTTGTGTAATAATACCTGTTTTATAGTTGTATCAGCAAAAAGTGTACTTTTACCCATTTACAGTTTTAAGTAGCACACTAACAACCCTGAAATAAAATCATTCAAATCTATGGGGACTAACAATAAGCATGATAATACCATGTGACAGACTCCTAAAAGAAATGCTGTGAGAGACAGCCTGCATATAGGGGGAGTGATATAATATTGTGCATTCCATTTATAAGAAAAAGCTAATATTAATCTCTTCATAGTCGAACTATTTAGAACACTCTTAATGGCCTTAGTTACTGCAGATTTACTCAGGACATGTTTTGTGTACCCTCATCCAAGTTCTCAGCTGTTAAATGACTGTTGGATCATTGGTAGAAATTGGGTAGATAGGTATTCGGTTGACTTTGATGGTCTTGTGATAAATTTGAATAAAGAGCTATCTACTTCTGGGATGTCCAAATTCATTATGGTTTGCTCATGTTTTTTTTTTTATGTAAATCTTTTATCATATTTAATTCTTAATTAAACAGTGAGTCCCAATTTAATACTCTTATGCTCCATTTACCATTAAATTACACAGTTGACATACAGCTGATGATGCAGGCAAAGGCCTGTGAATCATGTTCTGTATAATTCAATGGTAAATGGAGCATAAGAGTATTAAATCGACTTACTGTCTAATTAAGAATAAATTAATTCCTTCACTGTATTAGTTGCGACACAAAATTTATTTTGAACTTTTACCATATGTTTAATTCTTTTGCTTGTTGCCATTTTAATAACTTGATGCCTTTTTCTATTTCATGGTTTTCATCCAGAAATGTACCCCTGATTTTTCTGTCTGTTATGATTTTTTTTTCATGTTCCTTCAACCCTAATGACTGTAATACTCTTTGTTTTTCCTATGTAGATTTTTTCACAAGCCTAATAATTAATGTGGTAAATTGCTGATTTTTTTCTTTGGGTTTAGAATTCATTTTGTTAATTTCAAAAAAAAAGTTACACTATATTGGTGAGGTACTAACATGATATTGTGCTGCTTGGAAATTTTTTGAAATTTCTTATTGACTTACGGGTGCTAAGTGAATTTTTTAACATTTTCCTCTCTGCTAAATCACTTACAGTTATGATTTGTTTAATTCAGAAACAAAAAAGAATCATTTCACATCATTTTAACGTCTCAAAACTATAATACAGTGTAAAAAATTTATTGAAATAAAACAGTGGATTCTAGGCCCAAAGAGAAAAAAAGTCTGAAATTTACTAGATTAATTCTCAGGACTGTGAAAAAAATCTGCAAGTGGAAAACAAAGAAAAAAATAGTCATTAGGTTGAGAGTACATTGGAGAAACGGCTGTTACAAACAAATAGAAAAATCAGTGGTAGCATCATATTTTTGGAGTGAAAACCATAAAATAAAAAAAAATACAATAAAAACAATTCAACAACCAAAAGAATTAAATATGTGAGAAAGGATTTACATAAAAAAAATGTGCAAAACTTAATGAATTTGGACATTCCAGAAAGCACATAGCTCTTTATTCAAGTTTATCACAAGACCACCAGAGTCAACCCAGATACCTACTAGCCCAACTTCTACAAATGATCCAACAGTCATTTAGTAGCTCAGGATGTGAACAATTGTTCCACGAAACATGTCCTCAGTAAATCTCCAGTAAATGAAGCCATAAAGTGTGTTCCAAATAGTTTGGCAAAGAAGAGATTATTAATGCTTGTTTCACTGTGTTAGATTCCAAATTGAAATAATATTCAAAAAACTAGTATATTAAACAAAAGAGTGAAACAAAATGTTAGGGGTGCAAACTCTAGATTTTGTAACAAAGTTGTAAGTTTTCAGCATTGTGTTTTGTGTTTGTCCTTTTGGCTATCACACTTTGTATAACAAGTTTGTATAGTTAGATACACATTCATTGATGAGAATTGCAGGTGTATAGTTTTTTCCTGCTTCATTTGATATACAATACAGGCATATGGTCATTAATTGAGCTACATGTACATTTTCACTAGTTTCTTGACATTTAGCATATATTTTGACAAAGCATCAAAATAAGCTTGAAAATCTTTGAAGCTCTGGCTATTCTGGCTCTATGAGCTGGACTGATGTAATTTTCATACCATATATACATGCAAGCTTGTACGATACTGTCCTACAAAAGATATATACACATTTACTTTCTTGAAAGATAGTACATCAGCATGTTTGTATGCACCATGCATTCCAGCTAACCATTGGTTGCCCATCCTTACTGGCCAACTGGCTGCTGATCAAACTAATACTGAGATTATCAGTCAGCTAGCAGATAACTGAATGGGATGCACAGCAGTGTATGTATGTGTGTGCGTGCGCGTGCATCTTGCCTAAGATGCACTTTGTTCAACAATATTCCAAGGCCTTTTTTATACCACCACAGAAATCAGATTTGTTCATACCTGAAAAACATGGCTATTTCAGTTTTTTTATCTGTTGAAATCTCCTACTCTCAACAGTAATCTCAGCTTTGGGAAGAGATGAAAGTCTAATGGAGCCAAATTAAGTAAAAAAAAGTAGATGATACAGAAATATATATCAGTTTATATGTTAGGACATGGTGGGATTGGGTATTCTATAAATGCAAATTCCAAGCATTAGTAAGTTATATTGCATTTCGAGACAAGGTGAATGGCAAGTAGGTGTAAGATCATTTGCAAGTAGGTGTGAGCCTTGTGCATGAATACAAAGAAATTAAGGGAATTAAAAAAATAGTTATATTAATGATCTAATTTTTTATTTGTATTGTTATTGTTGATTTATTTGTTACAGTTGTGCAATGTGCGATTTGTGCTTTACTGCTTTGGGGGGGGGGGGTCTTAGTGGATTAGCATATATGCACTATTTTCTTATACAAATGCCTATTATTTCCCTTAATATATCTTTTTGTTTACCATTAATCATATTACAGAGAGGAACTTTACAAAATCAGACTGTATATTTGTCATTTTAATTTACAAGGTTTAGTTAAATAGACAAAATGAATAAGACTGCTCCTGAAGTTGCGATAATTCAAAGTCACTGTGGTGCTAGGACTTGATCCATCTTGCTGCAAACTTTTTTGCATCGATGCAATGCACTGAAGGTCCATTTATTGAAAAAAAAATTACATTTGAAATTGTTGGAATTTGTAAATGATTTCTCTGATCAAAGTTAGATTCATGGCACTAAATCCATGTTAACATTGAACCATAAATATAGATCATTATAACTGATTTACGAATTCTTTCACTGAAGTGGGAATGTATTGAGGATTTTCTTTATAGATGTGCAAATCTTTAACTAGTTAACAAGTGCTTTCATTTAATTTAACATCCACCTTTTTACATAAAAGAGAAGTTGACATGTTACCATAAAGCATACATTTGTCTACAAATAAATCAGTATTAGGTGACATTAAATATCAATAGTTGATTAATTCATTAAAACATGTTTCAAGAGCATTCACTCTCATCATCAGCTGGGGACCGATGGTGATGAGGATGAGATGAGACAAATGCTCTTGAAACATGCTAATCAATTAATGAAGTTTAATGTCACCTAATATTGACTTATTTAATTTAATTTAATGTATATTAAACAAATTTCACTATTCCTAACTTCTTTTAAGTGTACAATTACATATATTTGTCTGATGGCTACATATCTGGGTTTAATATTACTACATCCAAAAAGAAATCCAAGTCTTCAAAACAGTTTTTTATATTGTTTGCTAAAGACAAAAATATTTGAAATTTGTTATATTCTTAACATGACAGTACTTTAATTGAGACTCTTTTGAATATGTGGTTTTCCTGCAATTCTTATTTATCATACTATTATGCAGCGAATCAGTTGTTTTCAATATTTTAAGAGTTTTTATAACTATGTCCATTTCTTGTTTTGCTCTAAGATCTAAAGAATATATTTATATGCTTTTTAAATACATTTGCATAAAGAGTGATAATACTTTCAGAACCTGTAGGGCCTCATAAAACAATAATTCCATTATAAACTGGCTTTCATTTAGGAATTCTGAGAATGTTACAAATAAATTACCTTTGTGTGTGTGTCAGCGTGTATGTGCATGTCTCATGCATGCATAGCAAAAGCAGAGAGAGAAAAGATGCGGATATTTGGTGTTAAAGATTGTATGACATAGTTTCCAGTTTCTGTGGAGCATACCTGAGCAGTTTCAGGTAAAGTGAAAATAATCCACTTTTTCTGCATTCAGGATTTTCAGTTTATTATATATACCATTACAGAAAAACAATAATACTTTTATAAGATGCTTTTTAATTCCTAAACCCAAGTTAGTATCTTCTAAGATTAGAGGGAGAAGGTAGAGCACCTCTTAAATTTGGTCATGAGTTTATTAACAATGTGCTCGGTTTAGCATGTTTACAGAATACTGTATACTAGATAGTTTCCACTCAAAGTATAAGAGCTACAATTAAGTGTATGCTGTAAAAAAGGAATGGTAAAGAGAAGAAATAAAGGAGCAAACATAAAATATTCTTGCTGTTGTGTGTTTGTTCATGCTAATCAACATACTTTAAAAATTTAATCTACTAATCATTTGTTAGCTGGAGCCAAAATACAGTAATAACAATAAGTTACATATATTTCATATGTTTTAATTTACTTAATTTTATTTTCTGGAAAGCTTTTTATTATCCTATCTATCTGTTTAAAAATTATTATGTTTTGATGCAATAGCATTTTTGCATGTTTGCCATATGGTTTTGCCATAATTGTTCAGAAATGCAATGGGTAAATTGGTCATGCGTTTTTGCATTGATAGTCATTTGAGAGTCAACATTGACTGGGAAGCTACAGAAAATTGTCTTATTTATGCTCTACTTTGGAAAACTATTAGTTTTTTCATTAAGAATTACATACAACTTTGCTTTTGGCCTACTACATGTTTTAGTGAAGATGGAAGGAAGAAGATTGAAGTCTGTACATCTCTACTCAACTAGGTGCATTCATTAAAAGTATGATAGAGAATAATGTGTGTCAGTCAGTAAACAAAGGACAAAGCTTGAGGAATTTGAAAGTAGCTAAAAGAAGAAATTATGATGCTTAAAAGCATATGCTTATTCAAGATCAGTAGGACTTTACTTAAAACTAATTTAATACAAGGTGGTATCCAGAATAATGGTGCTGCCATCTGGTCAAAAAATTACTTTGAGACTAATGACGGCATCACCCTCGAAGTAGTTCCCTTCCACACGTATACACTGGTCCCAGTGATTCTGCCATTTTCCAAGTGCATCTTGGAAGTCATGTTCTTTGAGGAAGTTTAGCACAGACAGCGTTTCTTCTTGAATCCTCTAAATTGTGTCGAATCGACGTCCTTTCAACTTGATTTTCAGTTTGGGGAATAGAGGCGAAGTCGCAGGGTGCCAAATCAGGCGAGTATGGAGACAGACAACCGTCATGTTGTTTTTCAACAAAAAGCTTCTTGTGAATTATGACAGGACACATTATCATGATGCAACAGTCAGTTCTCTTGTCGCCAGAGTTCAGGCCGTCGCAGTAGTACTTGGAACTCACTGTTTGATTTGGTGGGAGGAATTCTTTGTGCACAATTCCCTTGGTATCAAAGGAAATGAGGAGTATGCTCTTGACTTTGCTCCTCACTTGTCTCGCTTTTTTGGTTTTGGTGAGTTCGGGCTCTTCCACTGGGAGGATTGTTGTTTTGTCTCAGGGTCCTAAGCATACATCCAGCTCTCGTCCCCAATGATGACCCTGGACAAGAAGGTTGAGTCATCGGATACGGCCTGGTAAAGCTCCGTGCAAACATCAACATGCCTTCTGATCATCAGTCAGGATCCTTGGCACAAATTTTGCGGCGACACGATGCATGCCCAATTCATGAGTTAAAATTCGTTGGCATGTCCCTTAACCAATTCCCACTTCATTGTTTTAAAGATATCAGTACCAATGATATAATTATGTCAGTATTTAGTGACTAATCAATAGAAATGGTTTGCTTTGTGTGTAAAACGTACCAAATTTATTATGACATTATAAATGTTAATTAACCCAAAATATTTTGGAAAAAAAATTCAAATTACAATCATAACTATGAACCTTCAGAATTACACCACACTTTTGTATGTTGTGCATATTTTTCAGAATGTTTTTTTTTTTTTTTTTTCAGCAGGAGTAAATATGAAAGGCTTGGAATTAAATTTTACTAGTTCAATTGATCTCAATGAATCAACACTTTCTGCTCCTCTCCTTAGTTCATTGAACTTTAATTAAAGAAAAAAGTCTTTCAACAGAAACATTATGGGCTGGAATAGCAAAGAAAAACTGTGCAGTTTTTACTATTTCTAAATAATATTCATCGCTTCTGCAGCTCTCATTATAGTCCAATAACGTTTTCTGTAATGGAATTTGATTTTTGTAGATAACAGCAAATTTATCCAAACTGCAATATTGATCAAAACATTTTGCTTCATTTATATGCACACCTTTTTCAGTCAAAAACCTGATTGAACCTTCCACATTTCCGGTGACATGTTTTCAAAATTCACCACTCAAAGCATGAAAACTGATACAGTGCTTAAAGTCACATCTTGAGGTACTGAAAGCATAATTTATAAGTTCAACATTGTTACAAAAATGTTTAATTTAATCTTCATGCAATCATTTTCCAATTGCTTGATAATGTATTTCACTTTCAATGTTATGAAGGTTTGAATTTTTCTCTCTTCTAAAATGTCTTGCACTGATGAGAGAACCATTATCACATCAGTCAAAAAATTGGCCTCCTTTTCTATTTCCCTCACGTGAAACACACTAGCCACAGATTGCACATGATACAAATATACTTCAATTAAAGGAATTTTGAAAAACACAGAGCAACAGAGCCAGCAAGTTTTACTGTGATAAAATTGCTGTTGCTATTCCACATCTACGAAGTCAATAAGCTCCTTCAAAAAATTTGACATGAACTTTGTATACCAGTGGTTCCCAAATTTTTTCAACTTGCAAATCTCCTTCATAAAGATCTGAGCTGAGTCAATCCCTTATTAATGAACAAAATGTTTAACAACCTTAAATTTATATGAATTTATTCATATGACTTGGCTTCACTGTGTTAGCTGTTAAAGAGCGTCCTTAAATAAATCAAAAAATTCACTGTGTTAGTTCCATGTATATTTTTTAAAAGATGTGTTTTAACCTTAAATTTACCTAAAGTTGCTTATAGCATGATAATAGGCCTACCTTAAGGTTCCCTTCCAAAAATGATAAACAATGCTTAAAATATTAAACCAAATTTAAATAGTTCATAATTGCAGTAGCATATTTTCCTATTTTGTATTTTTCCACATTTTAAACTAATCCAGATACCGAGAATCACTTATTTTGATATTTGAAACATTTTATTTAGTGACAGAATTCCATGTGTGCTTAACTTACACAGTTACAGAGTGGTTTAAATATTTTGAACAAAACTGTACATCCTCAGTGAATTTCAAATGATATAAAATAGCTTGCTTTGGATAATACTGAGCTTTGAAATCAAATCACAGATCTGGAAATCTAAGACTTGCTTGGCACCCATAATCAAAGTCTTATTCTTATAACAAGGTATTTTCTGTCACTAAATATCTAAACATAAACCTCATTTCAAAGAACTGAAATATAATATGTCTAATCCATTGTAGCCACAATTCGATATGCCACTATGATAGTAATATTGTAACAACAACAACAATAATAATAATAATAATAATAATAATAATAATAATAATAAATAAAATAGGAAAAAACTCAAAATCTGTCATTAAAGAAACATTTTGCTAAACCCTTTGCAAGATTTTAGAAAACCCCAGGAGGATTGCAAACATTAATTAGGGAAACATTGATGTAGATTGAGAAAAGGTTGTGAACTTTCAACTGCAAAACAATATCCAGCAAATATGTTCCCTGCTGAATGCAGTAATAAGAAATTGGGCTGGATACCCTACTTCTAAATATTAATAATGGCTTAATCAGTCTTCAAACTTGAATAAACATTATTTTTATCCCTTCTGTTAACACCTCCAAACATTGCATTACAGTTGTCTGCTCCAAAAGCTACGCATTTATTCTGAAGATCATATTTGTGCAACACTTCACTCATATAACTTGCTATTGTCTCAACTGTTTCATTGGGTTTACTTTCAAGCTGGAAAACTGTTACATGCAGGCCTTCATTTTCATGATTAACAATAATGAATCATAATAGAAAAAACTTGATAGCATTGTGATTATTTGTATCTGTAAATCCTATGAATGGAATATTTTGTAATGGCTGTATTTGTTTGCAAAGAATAAGGAGCCAATACAGAATTAACTATCTCTCCAGCTTCTCCCACCCCCTTCTTTTTACAGTGTACTTTAGCAACCATTTTCAAATCAGGAAATACAATTTCAGATTTACAATTCATAGAATTGTAACTATTACGATGCGTGATAACATTTCAGCATTAAAAGGTACATTAGGAATACCCATTTTTTCTCTCTTTGATCAGTTGTATTTATTGTTTATCAAATGGAGTACTAAGTGTTTTTAGCATTAATAATTTACAAGTTATGTTCATTTAAGATGGAAGGCAAACATTTTAAGCTAATGTAAAAATATGCAACTGTATCTGCACAATTAAGACTCAATATAAAAAAACAGTTAATGAAATTAATATGCTTGGTGATACTGCTTCTTCCTATCAGATAGTTGAAAATTATTGGGAATTTATACGCAGAAGAACAAATTTTGAATATGCAAAAGTTACTCGGTGGTTGCAAATTGTGTAAACTCAGGAAAACGCTAATCAGGTATATGACTTAATTAAAGAAAATCGTTATTCTACAAGGAATTTTGACAAAGATAACTGGAATTTTATTTAGTATAATTTAAACTAATATCAGCTGTTCTTTGAATTGCATAATGTGTCAACAAGATAATATCCTGAGTGTTGATGCTGGAATAAAAGAGAGCATCACCTTTTCTGAA
Organism: Metallyticus violacea; assembly: GCA_030762175.1. Taxonomy (NCBI): domain Eukaryota; kingdom Metazoa; phylum Arthropoda; class Insecta; order Mantodea; family Metallyticidae; genus Metallyticus; species Metallyticus violacea. Next base: position 97,550,126 of record CM060840.1, on the reverse strand, counting down.
GCCAATACTTCTGCCAATCATTATCCAAATCAAAATTAATCAAAAGTTGGATTACTTTGTTACAGAGTCAAAGCTTCAGTGGATTGTTGACATCAAGAATGTCCATCACCTAGCAGTTTTCATTATGCAAAATTATGACTGCAGGTTTTAGGGATTCAAAAGGAATTTAATTATTGATTTTCTGAAACATAACACATTAAGTTGTTACCGTGGAGTAGGTATTTTAAATTACATGGTGATTATGTTGAAAATTAATTTTGTTTTTATTAGGAAGATTAATTATGTTGAGTACTTGTACATGATGTCTAATGATCATGTGGGCTATTACAGAGTAACATTCCATAATTTACAAAAATAAATTTTAAATTCATTAAATAAATTCTTAACATTCAAAACAAGTGGAACTGTCGCAGTGAAGCAAATTAAATAATTAGTTGCACTAGTTTTTAGTTTCACTCAATACATCATATTAATCATTAAACAAAATTCTTCATTCTGTTTTTTACCACTTCTGTCACTAGATTGCTGTCATCATTTGTTCAAGATCATTAAATCTTTCTTCTACCTATACTCATACCTAACTCTCTCTCAAGTTATCAAAGAGAAAGTTATTCATTATAGAGACTTCCCTTCAACAGTATTATATACCAAATTAAACTTGAAACTTTCTTCAAATTAAGAGAAATATGCAGGTCACTGGCAACCATATGGAGAAAAAAGTATCAACAAATATATTGGCTTTAAAACAGTTATATTGCACAAGCTAAATTTTTGAAAAATATAGAAAGCATATTATTAAAAATGCAATTTCATCAAACATATTTTTAAGTGGTTAGTTAGTTTACATTTTTTAAGCTCTTAACATTACTGGGGGCAAATATTTTCCTTTTGCATAAACATACCTCTTCAAGTTTTCCATGTCAGTTGTACATTGTATAGGAGAAGTTAAAAGAAAGAAAAGAGGAAAGTGGTTGTTGAGTACTAACAACTGCTTCCTTTATTGGAATGGACTTTTTTTTTTTTGGTGATAGTGTGACAAAGGTTGTTTTCAGAAAAAGTTGCGTTACATATTTATTATTATGAAGTAAAGCATCTCAAAATAACTGAAAAATTGTCTGATTTCCAGGTGCTGCTTTGAGGGTAATGATGCAATACATGCCTATTTTATCATTAGATTATGAGTATTATAGAACCATATTGCACACATGAAATGGTGAATTATTTAAATTTTTTTCCTCTAATTTCATTTCGATATATTGTAATAATGATTTACTCTGTTAATATCTGTAGTCAAAATTACTATACGATAAGTAAGTTTTTAAGCTATATTTGAACAGAAATACTTTTGACATAGTATCACAGTTATTGTGCAGTATAAGAATAATGTGCCATTGAACAGATGCCTTTTGCTTTACATTTTGGTGTAGAACCTGTTGAAGTGGATAATAGAAGCTTAGGAATATATAGTTAATTCATCATTCCACTTTCATATTATTCAGTAAGAACTAATTGTATTTATTACTAAAACTGGTCATAACTTGAGTAGAAATACATGGAGGATGGCTAAAGATCAACTTGGAATCAGGGGCATAATGCAGTCTGCAGTGCAAGGGGTCTGCCAATTCTGGGTGCCCAAGATATAGGTTTATTCTTCTGCAATCTATTACATTTATAAATATATGTTTACGTTCACATTTCAGTATGTATTATTCCAAAAAGATTTAAGAATATAAATTTTCACAGAAAGAATCTGTGTGTTACATTGAGACTAATATAACAACACATTACACATTGTTGCATTGTATTACTTTTATTTCATCAAATCAACATACCATGCCAGATGGGCTGCCATTCAAAGCATACACTGTTATTCTTAAACTTGGCTGGGAGCAGAGCTATTGCTGTCATTTTAAAACAAAGTAACAGCCATCCATATTAAATAATTTCAAGTCAAATGTATACACTTAAAATTAGAAGACTTGCTATCACATTACTATATCAGTTTTTTAAATAAAAAAATATATAAATAATATAAATGAAAAATAATGTAACACTATTAACAATGTAACTAAAATACTAAAATAACAATAACTAGAAAAACAGAAAAGGATAAAACAATAAGAAAAAGTCACAGACTATTCTCTATATTTAGAACTGCTTGAGTTCTTTTATGGCAAGAAGACAAGTGAAAATGGTAAAAATAAATATTGAATATTGAAGGTAACATTATGCATGGAAACAGATGAAATAAGCAACAGGAGTGTGTGAGAGGGAGGGGAAAAAAATTAATATGTAAGATTTAAACCCGGTTGTATACAGACTTTAAGCAAAAATATAGCTGTCATTTCTCTATCTCTTGAGTAAACTTTCAGAGCTATGTGTAGGTAATGCATCAATAAGTATTAAATTAAAAGCATCACCAAAATCCTGGGGCATGTTGGGCAACTGGCAATGGAGACTTGGTTAACAGAACGTCTATGATGGCTCATAGGGAGCGAAACAACAGTAGAAGTTAAACCAATATAAAATGCCTTGCAAAGCTTACAAGGTAACATATATACAATATTCTTAGAAGAACAAGTATTTCGAGGTCATAGAGAACAAATTGAAGAAGTGGGTAGTGGAAACTTTTAATCTATTATGGAACTATTATCTAAATATAATCCTATTTTGGAACAATTTATCATTAGGCCAAAATCATCTGTAAAGTACCTTAGTCCAAAATTTCATAATTAGTTAATTGAACTTCTATCACACAAAGTGAAGGATGACGTTTTAAATGAGATCAGATCCACTCACTTTTCTCAATAATTATGGACACTACTGAAAGGTACCAGTTAAGTTTGTTATATGTTGTTATGTTATAGTTTAGGGAGATCTCTCTGGTAAGCATGTTAAAATAAAAGTTAATGAATTAAACAGAAGTTCTTAGCAGTGAAGCAATATATCATTTGATCTTAGTAACCTATTATAGGTTACTTACTAGTTTAAAGTCCAGAAAATCCCGTTTTCTCCAGCTGATGATGAGAACAAATGCTCTTGAAACATATTTTAGATTTTAAACAAGTAAGTGAGGTATAATAGTATTACTATGCTGAAAGCTATGATCAAATAATTAAGTGTTTTTTAGGATTCAAGATATTAACAATAAAACTTCCACCGGATTGGAAACCAAGATTTTAAAATCGTTAGGGGAAAATGAACTTTAATTTTTTTTTTTTGAATGGAATTAGTGCCCAATTTTAATACTGAGGTACCATAGACAGTGAACACTGATAATTACATGAGATGAAATGATGTATTGGGAAAGGATATTTCTTTTTTTAAAGGAAGGAAACATTCCAGGCTTAAGTTTAGGGTACCTCCCTGGCATTTGCCATTTATGAGAACTGAGGAAAACCTGGAAAAAACCTCAAATAGTCTTGGCGGGATTGGAACTACAGACCTCCTGCTCACGAGTACGTGCCATAATGACCTCGGCCATGGTGGACTTTCATTGTCAATATAATGGCCAAGGACATGATGGTGCAAAGATATGTCTTGTGTTTATAAGGCCATAAAAGCAAGAATTGAGCAAAAGAGTTCTAAATTGTTCACTGCACAGTATGTGATGCATTATCATCTGCGCAGGAAAATAAGAACTTTTGTGTTTTTTAGTTAGAGCACGAAATGTGGAATTTGTTCATCATACAATGTCAATTCTCAAGATCTGATTCATTGAAAACTTCATGAAAGCCTTAACTAAAATTACATTGCAATAAAAAAATTAAGGAAAGATGATGTGAATTTCTAAAGAAATAGCTAGAAGTTTTCCAAGTTGTCCTTCATAATAAAGTACTTGAAACCTTATTTTAAAGTTTCTTTACACTGGTGATATTGATCTTCCTCAGATATATGCTCTTCTTCAGAATGCTACTGATAAGCTTTCTAGTTAAGAGACATAATTTCCAAAAGTCATTATTATCTATCATTGCAGACATTGGGATTCTGATGTAAAATATGAGGACAAGAGGATTCATAAAAGTAAAAAAGCATTTTGATAAGATGGTGCAGGATGAATACTTAAACCCAGAAAGACATCGGGTAGCTGTATTTAGTAATACTCTAGACATTATCATTAATCGTGTGCAAATCAGGTTTGAAGCAGTGAACAAACTAAGTGAAATGTTCAACATACATATTCAATATCTGTCATCTACATCAAATGAAAATATTTATGGGAAAACAGTTCATTTGTTTTTCATTATAAAAAAGATATGAGAAGATTTTGCATATCAAATTGAAAGTTTCAGATTTTCATTGCAGTAGGAGTTAAAGCTTAAAATAACAATGGAGAACTAACAAATATGCCACTAATAGAAGACTATACTTGGCTTCTAGCATTCCAGCAAACTCAGCATTTTGATTGGGGAATGCAAGATAACATGACATGAATGAAATAGTAGAAAAGTTTGCAGCAAAACATGCTAGAAGATCACACCCCTTTAAATGAAGTTAAAAAAGATATATCAGTAATTTTTCTTATGCATTTTTTCTTGTGAGTGGTTATTTTAACTTAGATTTCATTATCAGGGATCTACAAATAAATCATTGTTTCCTAGCTACTAAGATTATGTATAGAATGGTACCCAAAATTAATCCCACATGGGATTTCTAGAAAGAACAGATTGGTACCCAAGATTAATCGCACATGGGGTTTCTAGAAAGAATGAAGCCTAAGATTCTTGATGTCATAGTTTGCACCTGCTGTGGTAAACTCCAGCAGCGTAAAGCAACCAAGACGCTAATGGAGTGGTAGAAGTTGAATTTAATGACTATTTTGAGTTCATGTAAATTCTAACATTTACTTTCATTTTATAGTAATGTTTAGCCAATTATCATGGAAGGAAACAATCACGGATTTGATCGAGAATGGTGCACATGGCCATTGGAGGAGTTAATTTTGCAAATGCTAGCATCAGTTTTGCATTACAAAAGTTATTACTAAGAGTGTAGCATATTGTTATTTTTGGAGAGCAAGAAGGTGGAGTAGAAATGAATGATATTAATTGGAATGAAATTTAGGTTCCATGCACACAGCACAGTTTACAAATGTTAGCAAGATGTCAGAAGTGTTCATTAGTGATAGTTCTTTAAAAAACTCTCATGTTGATAGAATGAATTCATTCCAAATAAGATTCTCAGTTCATATGAAATTGGAAGATAAATGTGAAAGCCATGAAAGGAGTGCTGAACATTTTGTGAAATGATTTGTGATGAAATAATTCCAGAGTGAACCTCTTCAGAGGAATAATTTAGAAAACATTAGGTTGTATTTTATGAAGGTATGAGCAATTTGGCACCATTAACAGCATTTCTCAATAATAACAATGTGCACTCCTGCTTAAGTACTGCTGACAGTGTTTATGCACTATATTATTATAATCAGTCTTTCTGATGTGCACTACCTTAGCAAACTGATCAGACATCAGCTTTCACAAGAAAGTCTGAGAATGGTACTGTTGACTGGGTTATAGAATTTGTGACAGACAAAACAGCATCCGAGCTTGTTTTTCTTCAATGCTGTGGTCCTCCTGTTGATCATTCAACCAATGGCTCAATTGTCAGCTAATTTCCATCATTATCCTCTAGCACAGTATGATCAAACAAAAATGATGATGATGACTCCTCACTGTAGTAATCATATGATGCATACAGCTAAAATAAATGGTTTTGGCATTAACATCGTATGTAATATGAGGTGCTATAAAAATTCCCAAGACTAGACCTATAACTTGAAAACAGAGTGGAGTACAGGAACGTGTGTGCAGTAATCATATCATTAGTCATGCTGATTATGGCATAGTTCTGTGAAAATGTGGTTTTGTTACCTTGTGCAAAGGTAGATTTCATTATGGGCTACAAACTAACAAGAGAGCTAACATCAAGTTCTGTGTCAAACTCGGCAAATCTGGAACAGAGCTGTTTACAGGCTTGCAGCAATGAAGCAATGAGTCATGTAAGGTGTTTTAAGTGTTAGTCCTCTAGAATGGCACAACACAAGAGTTCAGAGCTACTATCTTTGAGCACAACCCATAATATGTAGGAAAAATTGCACAACGGATGATAAGGATCATTGGAGCCATTCAGGATGTTGTTAATATCATTCCAAGACATTTGAAGGAGGATATTTTGAGCAAAAAACCTGAAGTGCCACAAGAGGAATTGGATGGTCCATTGAAACAATGCACTCACAGAGCATAACTATCAAATAAATTTTTGGCAGCAACATGATCATGCTCTCTTATCTTCTGTACTCACCAGACTTAGATCCCTGAAGCTTCTTTATCTTCCAGAAGATTAAGCCAAAGTTGACTTTAGAACGAGATTGAGTGCAAATTGCAAATATTGCTTGACATGCTTACAGAACAGGATTTCCAGGGAGCTCTGATAAAGTTGAAAAGACAGTGGCAGTAGTGTATCGCTGCATATGGGAAGGAGATGATGGCAAAATTTAAATCAGTTATGTATTTTGTCATATCTAGGTCTAATCCTTGGACTTTTTGATAGCACCTAGTAGCAGCACATCAATACTCTAAAACATTCATCATTTATTGTTAGATATATTTTTCTGTTAATTTTTTTGTCAAAATTAAAATATGGTTCAGTTTTGCAAAAGAGGAAAATTAGATTCTTTGAGAGTCAATTGCATCTATAGGTCATTGAAATATAAAAGGAAAATCATCTACAAGCACATTTAAGATTGTAGCACAAACACAAATTCTAATTACCTTATTGTTTGACTTGCAGACATAGCATTGTTATATATCAGTTAGTATATATTATAATATAAATTAATTCCTCATGCTTAGCTGCAGTATGATTTTTTGAGTTGATGCGTGAATTATAAATTAAAGACAGAAATTATAGTGAAAAGGCATTCATATTTCTCCAGGCCATAGATTCTAAATATTTTTTTTTTTTTATAAATAAGAAACTCCCAGAGTTTTTTTTTTTCTCTCTCTCTCTAGTGCCCAGATTAATAGAAAGAAGTGCACACATTGCAATGTGAGTTTTCTGAACATTATAGTATATGAGATGAGATGAATAATTTCATGAATGGGGCTCACTGGATCAAAATCAGAGGTCTAATCAAATATAAAAAATTGGTAGAAGATAAAAAACTATCATAGCAAATGCTTTGAAGAGTGGGTATTCATTTTTTTTTGTACTTTAATCAGAGGTCTGATCAAATATAAAAATTTAATAGAAGATAAAAAACTATCATAGCAAATTACTTTGAATTGTGGGTATTCATTTTTGTTTGTACTCTAGTGCCATAGATTAATAGAAATTAGTGCATACATTGCAATATGAGTTCTCTGAATATTATAATCCATTGCACCGAATCTCTTAGCTTGAAATATGATGCATGATATTTAATGGTATCAGTGAAGTTTTCTGAAGGAGAAGGAATTATTATAAAATCAGCTGTCTCTTAAAATAATAGTAGTCAGATTTTTCTCAAGTAAGCTGATTCCCCAAAGAAAGCTAATACCAAGAGTATTTCAATATCAATTAAATTTGGAATCTAACACAGCGAGGCATGCATTAATAATCTCTTCTGAGTCAAACTATTTAAACACGCTCTTTCTGACTTTACATACTGGAGGTTTCAGGACAAGTTTTGTGGACCTTTGTCCACATCTTCGGCTCTTAAATGACTGTGGCTTATTGAAGACACCTACCAACCCAACTTCAAATACACAGTACTTTAAGAGCTTAGAATGTGGACAAAGATCCATGAAACATGTACTGAGTAAATTTCCAGTATGTGAAGCCAGAAGGAAAATGTTTAAACATTTCTAGTCAAAAGAGATTACCAAGAGTATTGTTAACTATATGAAGTTAGAGGTTGCTAACTTTAACAATATGGCATAAAGTATAGTCACAGCAACTAAATACCCCTTCCATGTTTAATCAATAGCTATCAGCCATGTAAACATAAATTATCTCATTGTGCCATTTTTGAACAGCATAGTTTCATCCCATGTTCAATGTGTAATATTATTGAAACAATATTTTACAATGCGTAAATTCAAGAGCATTACTTTATCATAATATTTATGTTAGTAGCTTGCAACACTCTGTTCTGAATATATCTTAAGCTAATTACCTTTTATTTAATAATTTCTTTTGCTAGGAATTGCCAAAACCTTCTTCTAGTATGGTTTAGGATGCAGGATCCATGTTGGAGATCATGGCCGGTTGATCAGGATGAGGTGAGAAGAGGTGTCACTTTTAAAACATGGTGACTACTTATCACTCGTTGTAGCTTTTTCTAGCATGACGCAGTGGCAGTGGTGCTCATCATGAATTGCAGTGAAGAGCCTGTGCTAATATAGTTTCCTATATGGCCACAGGCCATTTCTCCTCACCCTCCTATCAAATAAACCTGATGTCATTGAAATTATCATATGACATTTTTTAAAGATGATGTTACATGGAGAGTTCATGCTTGGAAAATAAACTGGATGATTAAGTTATACAATTTAAAAGATCTGAACTTATTACAGGCTATTACTATATTAGTTACCAAATAGTATATTTCATTATAAAAGTATAGGGTAGTTGTAGAAATAATAGAATACCTTAATATAAGTTATACCATAAGTATATTCAACATAACTATTTTTCTATGCGACTACTTACAATGCATTATACAGATTGTATGTACATCAATGCTCAAAACATACAAACTATTGAAAGTACTAGAAACTATCTTCTTTGAGGAATACAAGAGAGCCTTTTTTCTAAACTCTCTGTTCTTTGTATAACTATTATCATTATATCTACAGAAAGCATGAAAAACTGGATAAGTGCAATTTTTGTCGAAATGAGTTATTGGCATCCAGCAATCCTCCAACATCTGGTAAGTCTAATTCCATTAATTGCAGAGATGTTGAGCTGTGAAAAAACGTGTGAAACTCATTTTGCATTAACATTGTAAATAAATAGACTATGCTTATTTTTTACCAACCGAATGTGGATGGGAAAAATCATACATATCCAATTACTTAAACATTGCCTCCTTGTTCTTAATTAATACTGTGATTCATGATGGTTCTGTTCCTATAAGTGCTGAAATTCAAGAAAGACATCTTAGAGCTGTTACTACTGATCAACAGGTTTGCCATGACTAATATGAAAATTTAAGAATAGACAATATTCCCAGTACTGATTCTGGCATGAAGGAGCTAAATGAAGATATGTGCAATGTAAACTGCAACATGTAATAAAATTAATATAACTAATATCTTGTTTTTGAAATTTTGCAGTAATTAAAATAAATACATATTTAATGTTTCAGTTAAAAAGAGGTGAATCTTAGGAAACATGTGAAATTGAATATTTGTAAATCTATTTCAAGTGCATTTTCAATACGATTTGTTCATAGATGTGTAATTCAAAAAGAGGTGGTTATAACGAAATATGGGCAATTAAATATGCTTTAATATCCCCCTGCCTACAAATTTGAGCATTTTCTAACACGAAATAAAATAAATGGTTAATGTTTAACTGAAAGCGTGCTGTTTAATGTGAACATAAATAGGTAAGTCACCAAAACAGCTGTACAACAGAAGAGAAAAACTGATTTAGGTAAAAAACTACAGGATGTAGTGCACTGTAAACATTCTATTTGAAAGATCTTTAAATGCTTATCCCGCGAAAAAAATTTTTTTTGAACATTAATTCATAATTTTGGGAGCAGTTTCAAACTTTTTCTCTCTCCTGTAAAATTTGTTTTTGGAGACCTGTCTGGTTTTTTACACTTTCTGTAGATATATAGTTGTAAAATGACAATTCAGAAGATTTTAAGGTCAATCTAATTCTTTAAAGTTTGTTGACTGTAAAAAACGTATTTTCATGATCATTCATTTTTTTCTTTCTTTTCTCTTTTTTTGTAAGTAACTTATTGTTTAATTGTACATTTATTTTTTAGAAGTGAAATTTGAATATGTATAATTTTTAGAGCACTGATGAACAGACACAAAATAAAAGGTAAGAAGTTTGGTACATACAATACAAACCACAGGGCATCGCTGCTCTCAGTGCAAACTTGTCCTGGCTATTCACCTGTCAGTACTGTGTGGTAGTAACATACTAAAATCTCTTTCTGTATATGCATTGTACTGTTTATTACCATTATCATACACACAAGGGTAGCTTAGGTTGTTAATACATGTCTTGTGAATGGGAGGGAGTTCTGTGGTTCAATTCTACCAGGAGACCAAGATTTTTTCTTCTTCTACGTTTTCCTCAGTCCTCATCGATGGCAAATATTGGGGAGGTACTCTAAACATAGACCTAGAATGCTTCCTTTTCAAAATATCTTTCCCAGTGTGCATTTCATCTCATGCATCATGTTCATTGCCTGAAATGCCACGATAAAAAGGGCAATTATACAGTTATAAAAAGTTACCATTTTGTAATATTATATATTTCCTCTTGATAAATTTAAGGGCTTTAAAATGTGTGGATTTAATAGTAAATTAAATATTTTTAATATTGAACTTTTTTTTCCTTCTTAATTCTCAACATACATAGCTTCTTTATCAAATAAAGTTAATAAAAGTATTCTGGTCTTCCTTGTTTGACAATGATTAACAATGCTATGCTATTTAGATAATGGTATTCATTGTGTTATCTCTGGAAACAAACTTCTTTCCTTTGAGCAGAGAAATAGAATTTGTTGATGTATGACTTTCATAAGTATTATTGATTTATATATTGGAAGCTCATTATTTATTCATATTAGATCTATTAATGCAAAATTTCACACTATATTAAAGCATAGAAACTAATTATTATGCTTTGTATCTCTTAACCTTATTCCAAATGTCAATAGTACCAGGTGCCCTTTGCCATCCCTCATTGGCTGGTGGGCACAGAACTGCTTTTTGCAATACAAATTATTTTGTTGTGTAGAGTAATAATTTATTTTGTGCAGGACTCAGATTATTTTAATTTTCATTAGCACTGAAAGTATAAGGGTAATAGCTTTGACAGACACTTCCTGAGTTCATCTGAACAAATTATTGTAAATTAACCATTAAAGCTTACTTCATCATGAGAACTTTACTACATTCAACCTAGCTCAGTGGAAAGAACAGATGAAGTCTTTAGTTTGTTCATTATTCACTATTCTGGTGATTAATTTATTGTAAGTTTAAATGCTTCCAAAACTTTATTTGTATGTTTTTTTGTAATCTGTCATCTATTAGGACTCCCCATGTGCTTGACAAGCCATGCCTATAGCACGAACTTCACCAATCAAGACAAGGGAATATGGAAGGATATTACTTGATTTATTTACAGTTTGGGTAAGGTAAGGAGAAACAGAGATGTAATGGGCTGGCAATCAATAATTAAATAAAGTATTTGGTATAAATGATCTCACAACTACCGGGAACTTTCCTTCAGGAAAAGATGTTAAAATTATCCATCCAGTATGACAAGATTTAAAAGTAAACATGGAAAAATAAGTGCATGTCACTGTTAATAAATGCTGCTTTCACAGTGGTGCTCTTAGAGAATGGTTTTTGCAGATAATGTGACAATAGGTTTAATTTTGTTAATACTTCCACTCTTTTTTCCTACATGAGGCTTTTTTACAGTGTTAATTTCACTTATTTCTTATAAAGCCCATTTCAATATTTTCTTTGGACAAATTTCCTCATAAATAAGTTATATAAATTATTCTGTTATATTTTGTATACATTTTTAAAAAAAGATATTTATTTTATTGCCTGTTTCCAAAGCATATTGTATGTAATTATATCTGTACACTATAAAGTAATGCAATGATATATATCCTTCTTTTCTTCATCATAAGAAATTCATCCATATTTATTAATTTTATCACATCGAAGCCCAATAAGTGTTCTTAAATTTGTTTATGTAATACTTCACGTAAATTTTACCATCACTTGTTGTTGCTTCCATCATCAATTTGCCCTCCATTACTGCTGCCACCACCACCACCACCACCACCACCACCCCATCCCGCTTCTTCCTTTTCAGCAATGATCTCTAGGAAATAAATATGAGACTGTCTTGTTGGAAGCACTAAATAGTATAGTTTTTAAAAGTCATATGGTATATGCATTAAAACAGTAAGTTTCAATTAAAACTTATAATTTCAATTAAATTCTTTGATAATTTAGCTAGGAGAAAGAACCCTTGAATATATAAAACATGTTTTGAATGCCGCAATTGATTTTTAAAAAGTGAATTGCTCATTTAGCTAAATACAAAATAGAGTAAACTCTAAGAGCACATTTTTTTAAATTGAAAAGAAACAAGTGATAAATATAATTTTATCAACTGCTTTGACAAAATAAAATTTATAATGTTCAATATTATAAACAACTATGATATATTAATTTGCTCTTCATGAGGCTCTCAACAAGTACTTTTCATTTCTGTTGCACGGCATGTTATAATTGGTTTTCCCCTGCTAGAAAGTGGCTAATACATACCAGGCTGAGAGACAGCAAATGTCAAAGAGATGTGCAGATCTGGCCACCTTCATGGAGAATTTGATTACTGATCCACCAAGATCAGATCTCAAGTTGGAAATGCCACAAGAAGGACCAAGTTTTTCGGTGTGTATATATTTTATGGTGTTATAATTTTTTTGTAGTTTGAAATTGTTAGTAAAGCTTAGAACAGAAATGTCATTACAGTGCTATTGTACATTGTGCCTGTTATAAATTTAAGTAAATATATTGTGAAATGTACATTATTTAGTAATGGAACATTAAGCACTAATGCATCAGTAGCAAGAATAAAATGCAATTTTTTTTAGAGCAATTTGTTGATAAAGTATTGAAAAAAAGTTTTTTTAAAAGCTTTTAGTTTCTATAAAATCTTGCTAATAAATGGTTCATTTTCTAATACATGTTAACTGTTTGGTTAGTAATTCCAGATTTAGTTATATCCGTGCAGCTTAACTTGAATTTGCTGAAACTTATTGCATGGAGTTTATACTCCTTGTCCTGCTGCAAATTTTTTAAAACATTGTTTAAAACATTTTTCTATACTTTTGATTGGCTAATGTCCTGCTGTATATGGCAAAAAACATTTGTTCTTTTAATTAAAATGTAAATTGAAACTTGCACAGTGAAGCTAATCATATTTGATATCATTGATAATTTAGTTGAACTGGCTGATGATAACTAAATGTTCTCGAAACCGGTTCCATACATTATGACATGTAAGTGAAGCATTAAGAGTATGTAGTTCGACTAAATCATACAATGATATCAATTAATATTATATGTTCTTTTTTTTAATATTTTGTAATTTATTTTATTGTAATTTGACAGCTGATTATCTAGCTGCTGCCTATTTTTAATGACTTTCAAATTTAATGCATGCATATAACTTGTTCAAAGACAAGTAAATGCATAAACAATGGTAATGAAACTGGCTATGGAAACCTGAAAGAACATTTATTTGAAAAGGAATGTTTCATTTATTTAATCATTCATCCATCTTACAAGTAGTAGAAGTAGCCAATTTTAGAAACAGGCTCCCATTAATTACAAAAATGATTTATTTTATTTAGTTATTAAGATTTTTTTTTTAATTCTGTGACTATAACGAATTGCAGTAGTGTGCAGTGTATAACTTTTAGTATTCTTCCACATCTTTGTTTTCTTTCTGTTTCCTTTCCCCCTCCTCCCTCCCTATTCATTCTTCAGTTGTCTTACTGAAAGGAAAATTTTTCAGGAGCGTGATTCTGTGATGTTGGGAGAAATTTCACCACACCATGACTATTGTGATAGTAAATCTTCAAGTGAGACACCACCTAGTTATAATCAGCTGAACTATAATGATAATATCCAGCGGTAAGTATGTGAAAGATAGCAACAGTGCAAAATGAGCAGTAGTAATATGGTATTAAGTTTCTCATAGCAAGCATCTGTTATTTGTAATAATTTTTATGTCAAATACAATTTTCTAGTTATGTGATTAAAATGGTCATTATAAGTAATACCTTATATAGTAGTGAGCAAAAAATTTATTGACCTTTACATATTCTTATTTATTAATATTGAAATTAATATAGTTGATACATTAGCTGATTATCAAAGTCATCTTCTCATATAACTCCCTTTGAATTTCAAAGCTAAGAGGGCATTACTGATTGCTTAGAGCGAAATTCAGATAAGAGCCATTGTAAAGACAAAAGGGCACATTCAGCTTAATCTGCTTTGAGCCATAATTTTATTTTAATTTTCTTGAACTGTAAGATGGAGAATAATTATATGAGGCATCTTAATTGAAATCATACTTCTTGAACTTCAATAATAAAGGTTGAAAGATCCAAGGAATAGCCGACTGATTCAGTGTGAGGACAAAGCACTGTAAATAAGCACCTGTGCAAATTCCAAATACCTACATAATCCCCTTTTCCTAGAGCCATTCAATTTGATGAATTCCAGTTGACAGTAATAATATAATAGGGTTCTTCAGTTTTTAAGGATTACAAGTTATTTAATAATTGAGTTAAAGGAGTGTTTTTATTGACTTTGTACTATTACAAGCATGGAAGAGAGTAATGGTCAGAGAAGAAGAAACTGAAAAATTGAGTGTCAAAAGAATAAGAATGAATATTAGGTATTACACTTCAAGAAGTACAAAATGTGCTGTGCCTGTTTTTGGATTTGTGACTTCAGGTTCTTTGAAGAGGTAGGCACAGATAATGTTAGTAACATTTTTGATGAAGTTTGCAAAAGCCTACTTATTCAAGATCATGAAAGTAAAGACATTAAAGATTCTATGTTAAAATTTAACCAGTTTGTCGTAAAGATTTTTACTATGTGCATGACATTACAGAAATGGTTTGCTTACTCTGCTTTTGACTGCAACAAATAATTAATTTTAGGAAACAAACATGAGTATTGTGTGCCTACCAACAAAAGTATGTGTTCATGAACAAAAGGTCTCCAGTTTGATTCCTACCAGGACTGTCCTGCCTGCCTGAGGATTTTTCTAGGCTTTCCAATGCTGGGGAGGTACCTGAAACTTAGGTGTGGAAAAAGTTCTTTGCTGCTAATTTGTCTATAATTTTATCTTGTGTATCAGTATTCACCACTTTTAATGCCTCAGTGGTGAAAATGGGCATTAAAAAAATGTTTGCCTTATCTAATGTTCTGTTGTGGCTAATCTTATTTTGATGCTTACGATAGCATAAAATTATAACACATTTTGTTTTTCTCTCTATCACAGTCAGAAATATGTTCCATTTCAAGCCATCTATAGAAACTACTTAATTCTTGTCGGTCATCTAAGAATCAATGTGACCCCTATGAATGAGGCTAAGGTACAAACTCGTGAGGGGTTTGATTCCTGTCAAGACTGCCCTCCTAGACTAAGATTTTTTCCAGGTTTTCTTCAGTTCTCATAAATAACATACTGGGGAGGTACCTTAAACTATGCCTGGAATACTTTCTTAAATAAATCATTCCCAATTTCTCATTTCATCTCACGTATCATCATTTTCCATTGCCTGTGATACTGCAGCATTTAAACACTATTTAAAAAAAAACACCATTATGCATTTTACTATTGTTATAAAAGCAGTAATTTATTAATTTTTTTGTTATGTAACATTGTATGATTCCAATAGATCTAATTGTTAGCATATATCTCAATCTGAAACCAATGACAAAATCGTGATGTGTGAGTTTATTCTCAAGCTTTGCTATGCGTCATGCCTTGTGAGGCTTCTGTAGAGCGAGTTTGCATGTGATAAGTCTATTATAAACATGACAAAAAATTTATAAAAGTTGGTTTAGCCTAAAATTCATCTAAAATATTTTATACTTACAAGATGTATTTCTTTAATTTGGAATTTAAATTAACATGTTTTTCATTTTACTCAGATATCATGCAAAATAAAGTAAATTACATTTTAAGGAACATTCATAAATTTAAACTGCCAACTGTGATTTAAATAAATATGGCTGACACGTAAAATGGGAAGAACATTTAAATGGCCTGATGGTGAAAGGGTTAAGAGGGGGGGAAACAGAAAATAAAACAAGTTTTGATAATCAAAAGTGGTTGAACACATGTTGTCCTTCCCAAATCTCATTAACCATTACAGTCGTGCAAAAAGGCCTTTCCTAAAGTGTCTCCCTTTTGAACTTTAAACATACACGTAGTAATTCTATGTAGATTGGCTAAAAGAATATTTCCCTAAACTTCAATCTATAACAAAATATTATTACAGCAACATATATAACCAGGAATTTGTCATGTGATTAGAACCCCCTGGAAGCATTAATTTTGCAATAAAGCAGATGCACAGTTCAAAAACCTCCAGATATATTTACCTCAAAGGGCTACAGAAATAAACAAAATAAAGATGAAAGAAGGCCCATTAACACAAGCCAAGAGGTTCTAATGAAGCCATATATTAAAAAAAAAAAAAAAAGAGAGAGACAGATCACATTTTTTTTTATTTTCAAACAGGCCTTTACCTATACTGAAACTTATAGCTGAAATTCAGTACTACAAATAAAGGGGTGTACATATATCTTTTATATATGCTATATTTAAACAAGACAATCAACAATAAATGTGTGAAATAAGAGTGCAGCCAAGAAGGATTTTGCGAGATTGTTAACCGCTTATCAATTAGTTGTCTAATATAGATGGCAGCAGTAAAAAGATTGTAATGTTTGGTGATGTGCCTAAGGCAGAAGAGAAATTGGCATATGGTTCTTTCTAATTTGACTTCTAACATAAAAACAAATTCACACAAATGCTATACTATTTCATAGTACCGTTCAATTGTTTTTACCATACATCATTAAATTTGGCCATATTGAAAAGAACAATAAGACATGCATGTGTACACTCTGATTATGTGTACTTTATTGAAAAATGTTATATGCAAACACTATACGTATCAAAAACACTTGCAACTCCTCCCACTTCGTCGTACACTTCATCAACACTTTGAATGCCACATGTGACAACAACGTCATGGGTGTCAAAACTAACGGCAACGGCAACTCTGGCTCATTCTCCTCCTCCTCCTCCTCCTCCTCCTCCTCCTCCTCCTCCTCCTCCTGCGGTTCCAGAAGTATCGAGTCACGCTTTCTCGGATCAAGCGTGACGCGAACTCCATACATGTGACGATCGATGCTTCACTATTCCAGTTTGAAAATTATCTTTCAAGAATAGAATTTCTTTGGGATTGAACTTTTTGAACGAATAATGCGGGAAAACGATGAATGCCGGTTTTATTTTCATAAGCTATAAGGTAAGACGTTTGGGAAAACGATGATTCTGGGAACAATAGACCGAGGTTTCGCTGTACTACTATTAATTAAAAGTTTTACTTGGTAATTATTTACTTCCCATACTGCTTTTACTCTTTTTTTTAAGTTCTTAGCTATGAAATAATCTTTATCTTCTTTCAGATTTTTTGAGAGCAAGCCTAAAACAACACTTTCAGATGAATCAGGAGAATCTAAGAATGATGTCAAGACTGGATCTCTGATGAGTACAGATGAAGAGGGGAAAAGTGTACCTGCCGCAGATTCTTCTGGCGGATCAAGTAACAACAGGTTAGTTACCAAGCTACAAGTTAACTCTGTATATT
Source organism: Metallyticus violacea (assembly GCA_030762175.1). Taxonomy (NCBI): domain Eukaryota; kingdom Metazoa; phylum Arthropoda; class Insecta; order Mantodea; family Metallyticidae; genus Metallyticus; species Metallyticus violacea. The sequence continues at coordinate 97,532,461 of CM060840.1, read as the reverse complement.
ACATAATTAACACACATTTAAGCTATTTGCATTCCATGCCAACTGCCATAGATATCTACAACAAGCTTGTTACAAGCTATATCTGAATGAGAATATTTTCAATATGGGTCAAGCCTACAGTATAAATTTTAAAACTTGATTTTTGGCAAGCTTCTTGCTGTTGCTGTAGGCATTTCAGGGGCTTAGTGACATACCTGCTCAAGTATAATGAATCACATGATTAAATGATGCCACAGATGAGCAGGAAAATGCCAATACTTAAAAGTTATCTTCTAATGTTTCACATGGTGAGAGAGACTCTACAAAGCCTTGTATCTTTAACTCGCCCTTATTGGAAATTGAGCCTAATTGTGTAAATTGGCATGAATTGAGTTATTTAACAGTTGACAATGTAAGCAAAGGTCTCGCAAAACGTCCTGAATTTTTTAATTTTGAGAGTGAAACATTAAGAGTGTTTTATCATTGTATCAGTATTTTAAATGTTCTTAACTCGGACTGCTTCCGTGTTCTAAAGCCACAGATGGTTTAGCATTTTACAATATTTTATCTACTGGAGATCTTATACTGTTTTCATTGTGTTGATTCCTAAATATATTAAAATTAAAATGCAAGGAATGTATTTACTCACATGTTAGAGACCCTCTTTTCCAGTTTTATGACCTGAAATAGTTAGAAAGATCCATTATATGGAAAATTTCACTTTTCACATGACAAACAGATGGTAAAAGAAGTATACAATAGGTAACAATCATGCCATAATGTCAAATAAAAATTAACTACAAAAAGAGTATTAATCGGTATAAAAACTGCTCCTCCGTTATGCTTTACAAAGATTTATAATATACATAGTGTTTTGGAAATACTTTTACAAACTTTGGTGGCAGGTTCCTCACACCACAGCAAGGAAAAAAGTATATATAAACATATGTCCGGAAATCCTTAGTTTTTGAGTTATTAATGAAAATTTACTTCAATCCATTTCAAGGTGCAATCTGACAACTTAAGCTCATAACTGAAAATAACATTAATTTTGTTATAATTGAATGACGTTATCGATACAAGTCTGTTGATGCAGTTAGCATTGCATACTTATATGGCAAAATATTATTTGCAAAATGCAGCAATAAGCCATTTATGCGATTTGGTAATAACCCAATTAAAGATGTGATAGAAATAGTAATTTTAACTCTGGCATAAACTTTCGTTAATAACTCAATGTTTTAACTATTAATTTACAAATAATTTTTATATTCAAGAAAGAATAGTTATTTTCCACAGTGTTTATTTGCAGAGTAACTAATTTGCTGCAATAACCTCATGCACATTATCAGAACCAGCTATACAATGTCATGTGTATTATCTTGAGGTATAAAATATGAGCCTGTTAACATTAAAATGTAACTTACATAAGGAACAGCAGTTATGTATAAGAAATGAACAAAATTAAAATATTTGTGATTTTATTAATTTAACTAATTGTTGCTTTTTATTACTGCTACTAGTATCATTGTATCCATCATCTACCCCATTGCTTTCATTATCTATATGATGTCATCTTCACTGATAGTAGTGCTATCAGAATACTTTCTGGCATTAAGCTTAATTATTATTTTGCACTTTGAAAAAAAATTCTATACCAAAGTTTGTTAGACTATTTTGGGAGTCTGGTATGCAGATTTATTAAAATTATATCTTCTTTTCTCTGAAAAAGTAAAAAGGAGATTAAAGTCAAGGTTTTTGATTGCAAAATAATGAGACATTTATTAAAGCAATTATGAACTGTTTTAAAACAAGTACTATCAAAACTTTATACATATCACTTTATAATCAACTTTCTTAGAACCTTGCATTTCTGACTATTTTATTTAGTTTTTGGATCAAGGTATAAAGTCTACATAGGAAAGATTAAAATGTGCTTTTACAATTAAACATGTTTTAATTAGAAGGTCAGTCCTTTTAATTATACCAGTAAATGTTAAGACTGTTCTATAATTGAATTGCTATAAGGTACTCATACATGTAACCAAAATGAAAATGTTGCCCAGAGAGACAAGGTTCTCTTTAAACATTCCATAAACATTCACAAACTGCTTTTTAATTCTCAAAAATCAGAAATATGCTCTTATATAAACAAATTCTGCAACACAATAAATAAAAACTATTTGGCAGAAAGAACACAACAAACTATTATCCAAAGCAGTCAGTATAGTTGCACTATTATACCTCACTTGTTTAATAGTTTACTATGTTACTGTGTTCAATGCTATATTGCATCACTGTTAAAACTTGTGTTTAATTCTTCATCTAAAAGCTACCATATATTACAGATGTTACCTAAATAATATCAAGTTAACCTAAACTTAGGTATTCATTTTTTACACTAAACTCCATTCAGTTACACAAAAGTAAGAAGCATTTCAGGAGAATCTCTCCTATCTACAGTTGCTCACTGAACCACCGTTACTCGAAACGATGGCTGGACAAACGGATGTTCCTGTGGTGGACTCTGTTGGTTGAAGTAGGAAGTTGCTGAGTTCATCCATAGGAGGAAACTCGAAATTCATTAGGTTTTCTTTATTTTTTAATATGAAAATTTTTTCCCAAGTGATAACTTCAATGAGTTGTGAAGATGTTTCAGCAGTTTAATTCCCGGTTTTATTTCATGGTTTTTGGTACAAAAGTGAGCTGCTACTGCTGATTTATCCACCTGTTTAAACCGAATATTCCTAAAATGTTCTTTCCTCCGAATTTCCAAATTTATTTGTGTTTTGCCTATGTAGCTCTGTTCACAATCTGCACATTTTATTTTGTAAATTCCCAATTTCTGTTCTGTTGGTATGGAGTCTTTTACTGTGCAATTAGTGTGTAATAATTTAGTTGTTTAGTTTAGTGTAAGAAATGAATACCTAAGTTTAGGTTATATTGTTACTCCATTGTCAACAGCTTCATAAGTACAATATTTAAATATCAAGTTATTCAAACATATTAACAATTGAGAAATTAATTTTCACTGAATCCCTTTACATGTTGGAATATCTTGACAGTGAAATGGCTGACAAACTAGCAAAAGAAAGGTGCAACAAAATCAGTATAAATTTAGTGCAATTAACATATTAGGAAATCTTTACTAAATTGAATAGAATACCTGGAAAACACTGCGATTTCATAATTATATAAATAAATACCTGGAGCTATATTTAAATGAAATTTAGACAGATGACCAAACACCCAATTCAAAACTAAAATCTGGGCAACTACAGAAGAGAAAAATTTCAAATTCAACAAAGAAATATCAAGATTGTACCAATTGCAGAAACATAGAGCTAAAACTGAATCACATCACATACTTAAATGGGTGGAGGATGGATGGATGGTTTGGGTCAGAGGAGCACACTTTCGGTACTTGGGAAAAATTTGAGCTCATTGGAGTATCCAATTTTTGTTACAAAATATGCTTAAAAATATAGTTTCAGGCCATCATATATGTCTGCAATATGTTTGAAGATTGGTGTAATGTCGACTACTTTGTTAGCATGACCTACGAAGGGTGTTCTAACAGCTCTTGCCCAGACTCAGAGGTCATGAAGATGGCCAAATTATTAGGATAGTTGTTAAGTAGCATACTTTAGATGGAGTGCTGTAAACTTTCAAATACATAAGTGCAATCACTTGTTTGTAATGATCGTTTGAACTAGTATTAACATTTTCGACAAAATGGATAAAAATGAAATATGAGCTGGATAAACTACTTCATTTTGAAAGACTTAATCTCAACAAAAGTACAAAAGGAGTTAGATTCCACATTAATAGATTCTTCTCCTTTGTTTTCAACAGTTAAAAAATGCACTTCTGAATTTAAGCATGGTCATATATCCATTCAAGATGATGAGTGCTCAGAGCATTGAGATTGTAACAAAAATTCACAATGCCATACTCAATGATTAATTGAAGCTACACAAATTGGCTGACATTGCAAAGATCTTGATAGGCCATATCCACTACATTTTACATGAAATTTTGTATAAGAGAAAGTTTTCTACTGAGTAGGTGCCACATTTGTTAACAATGAACCAAAAAATATTGGAATGAACATTTTACAAGTATGTTTAGACTTGTTTAAATGTAATTCATGAATTTCTCTAATGTTTTATAACAGTAGATGAAACATGGATTTATAATTATGTGCCAGAGATGGAGAAATCCAAACAGTGGGTGTCAACCATTCAGAGTGCACCAAAGAAAGCAAAAAATGGTTCTGTCTGTAGGAAAATTCATGGCTATGGTTTTCTTCTCATAGTGTGGTGCTTGTAGTTTACCTCTAGAAGGGCAGAACCAACACTGGGGAGTATTACGCTTCACTACTGGACCAACCGAAGGGATGCATTTCAGGCTAAATGTCCACACCTTGCAAAAGAGAAAGTTCTCTTTTATCACAATAATGCACCATAACACATGTCTGGGATTGTTGCTGCAAAACTGCATGATATTTGCTTCCAAGTGCTTCCAATCTGCCATATTTACTGGATTTGGCTCTCAGCAATGACTTTTTGTTCCCAAACTTGAAGTAATGACTGGGTGGATGAAGTTTGACATCAAATGTTGAGGTTGAAGCCGAGACAAATGCATATTTTTCACAGTTGGACAAATTTTATTTTAACTGGAAATGTTAATTGGAACTTGTACAATGAAGTTAATCATATAATTAAGATCATTTATGATTGAGTCAAACTACATACTCTTATTGCTCCACTTGCTTGTTTATATATGTAGAACTAGTTTCATTAACCCTTTGTTCCCATCGTCCAATAATCGTCGACTGCTGGATAATTTGTTATACTGTGGGAATGTGTATTCTGCTTTGGTAAACAAGTAAGTGGAGCAATAGGAGTTTGTAGTTTGACTCAGTCATGCAATGATCTTAATTATAAATCTTATTTTACTGATGGTATTAAAATTTTGGAAAGTCAGATAAAATATATTTATTAATTTACAAGGTGACAATGTTGAGGGGGATTGTCTTAAATCTGGTGTTTTCTGGTCAAGCTGAGAACTTTTAGAATGCCCCTTGTAGAAGGTTTTAATTTTTATTAGAGATGAATTTTCAATACTTTTTTGATACTCTGCTAATACAACAATTTTTACTTAGTACTGTCACAAGTAGCGAATTTTAAAGTGGTGACAAGAAACACGAGTCTTAAGAAATTGGGCATGCTTCTATGCATTACTGCTAACTCCCTAGAAAAAGTGGCCTCCTTTCCTTATATTTCTGCAGATGATCAGGTGACAATATGTCTGAGCTACAAATTTCTTTTAAAATTCATGCACAGGCAATAATAAATGCTGAATTGCAGTTTAAAGTAATGTTTTCATATGGTTATGGCATTAATTTCTAACATGCTTTTCACTTTTCACAAATATGGAAAAACCATACTTCCTCCTACAAAATAACCTCAATTCTGAGTCTGACCATAATAAAAGAGACTTTGGTAAACATATGCTATCTGTTAAACTATCTAATCACAAGAAACTTATTCTAACAGTATTCCAATATCTTTTACATACAAGTTCATTTTATATTAGTACCTAGTGGTTATTGAAATAACAAAAAATGGTTTTGTGATCTAAAATTTTTGGATAATATGGGAAAATTTGGAATTGTTTTCAGTTGAATCCTGTGAATGGTAGCCATGCCATTTGCCGCATTAGTGAAATAAGTTTTTTGTGAGGTGAAAATCTCAAACACTAGTGCCCAAAAGAAACATTATTCATATTGAACTTCCCAACAAAAAAATTTGTGACATAAATATGAAATATCAAGACTAAAACATATATATATATTAAAGGTACCTATTATTTAGTAACTTATATGCATTTCCATAAGGTAGCTTGATCTTATCAATGTGATTCTTGAGTTCCCAGAAAATATCAAGACCTCAACTTGTTCCTGTAGATAAAATCATACCAATAGTTCTTCGGCAGATAGGCCTTTAAAAACCCAATGTGGTAAAATGCAACAATGTTACAATTTCTTTGACAGAAAAATCTTTGAAAACTACCATGATAAAATGCAGAATTAAATTATATTTATGATATAAATCATTTCATCAATTGGTGGGGAAAGTGAGATGAATAAGGTTAATAGCTTTAAAAATTGCTTATTTATATTTACATTTTGGTTTATGCTTTTAATATATCTTATGACACTATATTAAGATAATTGAAAATCTTAAAAAGGACTTTTTGATTTGTCCAAAGAATATGCTAATTTTACAAATGTAGACCATTAGAAAATTATTTACTTTTTCTTACCATTTTATGACATTTGAAAGGAAGGAATAGTTGCAACCTTGGATTGATATTTGATGCTGAGAACTTGTTTCCTGTGCAGTCAGTACAGATTCAGTCCCTCTAATTCTTTTGCCTTACTTCATTCTTGGAAAGAAAATCACTGAAGTGCTACTCAAAAAGCCCTTTCTTTGGAATTAGAATATTAAACTTAATTTATTTTCAATCATAATAAAAAAAAATTCTATTTTCCATTCTTGATGAATACTATGAACGTTTGATGTTTTTGTAACTTCATCTTCTTAAAATTGGTTACTGAACAAAATAATTTGCATTTTCCAATTCAGAAAATGAAACTTAACACAAGTTGACAATAAACACTTGTTGTACAACTGTGAGAAATGTCTGTGACATATACTGGTTGACAATTCATTGTTGATTGTTATTGATTGAGGCAATAACATTTGCTGAATAATCAAAAATGTTTCTATGGATAGGAGGTTAAAGGCAATCCATGCTACTATGTTCTATCATATTTTAGAAAGTATACTTGACAAGATTCAATCTTTATCATGGTAACTGAGTGCAATCAATTGAAAATGATGCAAAGATCATCTGGTAGAATTGCAATATATGATTGAACTTCTTTAACTTATTCTAAATCTTATTAACTCCAGGACCCACCTTGATGGTTATTAAATTTCAATAGGTCCATAAATTTAAATTATTATACTTTAATAAAGTAAATGTAAATTTATTATTAAAAAAAGTAAATTACTTTAATTATGTACTGAATTGTTTTTTATATGTTAACATTTCTGTGGCCCTCTTGTCACATATTGTCTTTGTGACCCATTAAAAGTCATCTCAAACCCTCCAGTGGATTGGGACTAATAGTGGAGAAATGTTGGTTTAATGTAAATGAATAAATAAAATTTTTGCAAATACAGTTTGTCCCTCCTCTCTCTTGCTCTCTCTTTCTCAGGTAAATTAAAAATGAAAAATTTTTAATTTTGCAGGAAGTGTTGTTCATCAGGAAATGGTAGTGGCAGTGGACATAGTAGTGGAAGTGGAGGCAATGGTGATACTGTTAGCCAGCCAGCTACCAAAACATCAAATAGCTCATACAAACCTCCTGTACTTACAAAGGCTCTGCTTTGCAGGTAAGACAGTTGAATATTTTCAGTGTTAAATTTGAAAATTGTGTTGTCATTCAAGTTGGTTAGTTATATTTCTAGAAACAAAAGAATGTTATAGACTTGATGTAATTATCATTGATGCTGTTACATAATTGGGACAAGTTCACTTGTTGGACTAACTTTACAAGTACTTGCTTCCACTTTCAAATTCATGCTCAGCTGCCAATTGAGGACCCATTTAACAAAACAAACTGTTTCTAGATTTTACAGAAAGCAATATTTTGAATTTATTCAGAATCCACTATCATAAGAAAATGTGAAAATATTGTAATTACATACCTTTTATAGACATACTAAATAATGTGAAAGCACAGCTGATGGTTTTACCATATTTTATTTATAAAAAATTACAGAACATTAAAGTTTTCAAAAAATGCAGCATCACTGATTTTAATAACACTTCTCTTGCTGTTTGGTTATTGACACTGTTGTTTGTAGATCTTGTAAAACCAAATGATGATCTTCTTCTTCTTCTTCTTCTTCTTCTTCTTCTTCTTCTTCTTCTTCTTCTTCTTCTTCTCCTCCTCCTCCTCCTCCTCCTCCTCCTCTTCCTCCTCCTTCTCTTCCTCCTCCTCCTCCTCCTCCTCCTCCATGGAGTAGTGCATAAAGCTGTAGGTATGCAATATAATTCAATGGAAACCTTCATAATGAAATTTTAAAGCAGAAGTGAATAAGATACATGAGCAAAAAGTTGCCACTTGTGGCTGAGGTTGTTAAGGTGCAGACTTGTAAGCGGGAGGCCTGGATTTCAATTCCCATCAGGTCCATCCTCCCTGACTAGGCTTTTGCCTGGTTACCTCAGACCTCATAAATGGCAAATGCTGGGGAGGTACCCTCTACTTAGGCCTGGAATGCTTCCTTCCTTTAAAAAAAATATCCTTTCCCAATATCATTTCATCTCATGTATCTTCAATGCCCACTGCCTGTGATGCCTCAGTAGTAAAAAGGGGCATATATATAAAAGGATCTGAAAAAATGTCACTTTCAGACATTATGCTATAGCTTAAAACCTGTTTTCATTGATTGAACATTTTATAAAATAAGTTCAGTGCAATGGTTCTGGATCATAAACCACTCTTATAGGCATATTCATATAAAACTAGATCAATAAAATACTTCACCAACTTCCAAGTTAACTTGAAAGAGACAAAAACTTCTTCAAATCATTGGCTTTATTTTTGTTTACATGATTCTCTGATAAAGTTGAAGTGCATAGGACATTACAGAAGAATATTTTCCCCTCTGAATTAAGAACTACCACCTATATTGAAAAAGCAAAATGTATATTTTATAGAGGATATTGGCATCACTATTAGACATTTTTTGTACATGAGTAATCTCATTCCTGACATTTTAAATGTCAATTTAGTTTTCATAATCATTGCCAGTCTCTCTTCCAAGTCACACATGTGGGCTTCTAATGCAGAGACAATTTCATTTGCACATCACCTGCAGGTTTCAATCCATATGATCCTTTTTGGACTACTTTTGCAAATACTGTGAAATTGTGCATTCTATAGCCATACATTCTTTTTTTGTTTTTTTTTTAATAGTGTTTAATGCACATTTTTACCACTGAGGGCGTCACAGGTGGTGGATACTGATGATACATGAGATGAAATAATTATTGGGAAATGATCTCTCTCTCTCTTTTTTTGATTATATAGGAAGAATATGTCTAGGGCTAAGTTTAGGGTACCTCCCCAGCATTTGCCATTTATGAGGACTGAGGAAAACCTGGGAAAAACTAAGTCAGGGAGAACGGTCCTGGTGAGATTCAAACCCGAGACCTCCTGCGCCTAAATGACCTCGGCCACCCATAGCGGTGGGTGGGGGTTCAATATTTCTCATTGAAAGTTTGAGAAGAGTTGACAGTATTATTATTGTGGCATTATATCATATTATGTGATTCCTCTTTCCTTCCTTTCTTCCATATTGTGACCCATTGTTTTTGTGCTGATGACCTGAGATGTTAAAGAGTGTCTGTAAATAAACCAAACCACTACTTTGGAATTACCTCCAAAATAGTACTTATCTATACCTAAGTTTAGGTTATAGTACTTACTGTTCATTGATTAGAGCATGTAGCAGTATTTGTTATTGATGGATGTTACACATGGCATCATTCTTCCTTTTTCATTGCCTTTTTGACTTTTGGCTTGGATAATGGGGTGAGCCAACATTTCATGCCTTAGGTTGACTTTCTTTGTAGCAGCATTTGGATGGCATTTCCTAGATATTCTTAACTCAAGGAACCTGGTTGGTTATATGCTGTTATTATATGTGCAGTATCCACATCACCAAATTACTTTCCATCTCTTTTTCCACTTCCATTTTGATTCACCATCCTTGCCTAGCAAACATTCCTGATCCTTAATCTGGTTTTCTTCACCACACTTTTCCACTTTTCAATATATCTAAAAACCATCTGTGCCACTATGTTCATTCGTAACCATTCTCCACATCTGTTACCACATCAGCCAATTTGAAGTCTTCCACAGTTTTACCATTCTTCACATTTTCTACAAGCCTTCAACATGCCAAAATGTAACTTCCTGAGCATTTTCTGTACTGATTCTTTTCTTTGTAGTCTAAATTTTTGTTGTTTGCCCTTGCTCCTAGTCATGTATAGTTATCTCCACTCAGACTCATGATTTTGCCTTCCACTGATGATACTACACTAAGAAATTCCTCTATCCAGATGTCAATTCCTGAAGCTATTCCTAAAGCCAACTTTCATCTTTGTTATTAGAACCACTTTCTTCATTGGTGATGGCTTCTATGGATCTCCCTGCCTCACACCCTCCAGCCAGTTCTATCCTTGTCTGTCATCTGTTCTCCCCTCCTGTGTTATATTGACTTTTACTATATGGTTCATTTTTCCCTGACCAATATCTGCTTTTTGCCATTTACCCCAAAATCTAAGTACCTAACAAAGGCCTTATTTACTTCTGTAACTTTCTTCATTTTTCTTAATAAAATGTTTCCTAATTCTCTTTCTTTTTTTTTTCTTTCCTTCCATAATCTTGCTTAATAAACAACCACATGCCCTTAATTTTTTTAATTTGTTAACATCCATTTTATTTTAATTGTGGCAATTTTATATAAGCCTTTGTTTCAATCCTTTCCTTCCTACTTGAAGGGTATAGCTTGTTTCCCAACCTGCTGTTTATAGGTCTAACTTTTCCCCAAACACTGGTAAGATTTGCTGTCATGCCTTTCTTTCTACTCTAGATATTGTTTAAGTTTATTTTTCCTTTATTATCTTTTGACTTCTCCAGTTGTTCTTTAATTACTTTATGCCAATTCCTATATTTTTACTTCAACATTTTTCATCCATTCAATTTTTCATAAATTCTTCTAGGTTTTTTTTTTATGTCAATCAAATTCGATACTCTTCTTTAAACTTCTAAAATTTGCTCCATTTTTGGTCCAGGATTTAGTTTCACTCCTATTATCAGTAACACTACAAGAATAATAAAAGGATTACTTGGTCATTCCATTAATGAAACTTTTAACTAAGCTAAATGACATTCTTCCCATAGTTTTTAATTACTGATCCTTATTAATTGATTTAATGTAAAACATGTCTGCCCCCCCCCTTTTAATGGTGTTTAATGCCCGTTTTTACACTGAGGCACCACATGCGGATGATGCTGACGATATGTGAAATGAAATGATAAGTTGGGAAAGGATTTTTTAAGGAAGGAAACGTTCAAGGCCTAAGTTTAGGGCACCTTCCCGGCATTTGCCAATTATGAGGACTGAGGAAAACTTGGAAAAAATCTCAGTCATGGAGGATGGTCCTGGCAGGATTCGAACCCCAGACCTCCTGTTCACGAGTCTGTGCCTTAATGACCTCAGCCATCCATGGTGGTGTCTGCCTTCTTCTGCTTACTGTGAGTGGCTCATGGGCTGAGTAGTAGTTGAGAATGCTGTGATCAGAAGATAAGTTAATGAAAATTGGAAATTAGTTCTATAAAGTCTTGTTTAAGTAAACTGCATAATAGGTTGTATAATGCTTTAGTAAACACTAAAATGTTTTATGGAATTGAGAATTGTTGCTCTGCAGTATCTCTCTTGGCATTCATCTCTCACAGACTTTAGGGAAGCCAAGCTAATCATGGATGATTTGATAGGCAGAGCCATGACTAATCTACAGAAAACATGCTAGCTCATTAAAGGCAATTTGCCGGCTCTTTTGAGCTTGCTGAATCTTCTCGTCAATGGTGTAGGTTGACAGATATCCTGTTCCCTATTCATTTGTCACATTTATCTATCCACTTTTAAACTACTCAATCCACTCATACACATTTCTACATGGTAGATCACTGCCCACATATTGTGTTGAAAGCCTCCATTGAATTTCAACCTCAACTTTTGACCATAGAAATTGAATCACTGCTTTTTGTTGCTCCTGTGTGCACACTGCAAGTGGAGTGACCATTTTATAATGTCACAGCAGCAAGGAGAATAACATGATTAAGGTCAAATTTTGATTGTGTTACCACATTAGTACCAACTCTAAGCATGCATGTGCATAAAGGACAAAGACAAATTAAAAATGTGGATCTTTTAGTTTTCTTCCTAGAGTATGAAAGATTTGTTTCATTGCACACCTACTGCAGGTATGTGACTGTTACAACATGATCCTGCTCAACCCTATCTATCAGATAATCAAACTTGTTATTGGCAGAAAATAAAAATAAACATTGACTTATCCATCTCTCATTCCTCTATGTAACAGAGCACATAGCAGGGAAGCTTTTGCTTTGGAGGACAATATCTTTATTTCCCCCACCTTTTCTCACGTGTGGAAGGATATAATGTTTGTTGACATTATTTCTCACCTTTCAGGAGAGAGACTAGTATTTTAAAATAACAGGTGATGATGGTATTATAAATATATTATTTATTAGCTACTGCCCTACCCATAACATTTTTGTCATTCTGAAATTTTTCAATTAATTTCTTCCTAACATATTTATAATTAGTTTCTTACATATGTTCCTTCTGATGCACTGTTACATGAGTAGAATGTCAGTGAAATTTGAAAATTTTGTTAAGTAATTAGTCTTGATTTCCTACATTGGCCTATGTTTCACTTGTAATACCATTATTGGATTAAGATTATAACAATCATCATTACCACTATCAGTATGTATTGCGTATTAACACATCTTTTATCATTAGAGGCAAGTACATATATTAGTAGTATATCTCTAATCAAGTATTTTTTACTGATTCTGAGCATGGCCAAATGAATATCCGGCATTGTGTTAAGAGAACATTTTGATCCAATATGTTAAAATGTGCCCAATTTAGCTACCAAAGGAATTTATATTCCATTTTAAATAATTTTCTGGCTTGGAGTATACTTAATGGATGATTTGTCGATGACAACATAGAAATTGGTTTTGTTCTTGCTGTTGCTAATCAAGAATTGCTGATTTAGGAAAGTTTCTGCTCTCAGAATTTATGTTCCCTTAAAGTTGTATATAATATAAAAAATGTTTTTCAGACATAATGAAGATATGGAAAAAAAAATGGTTCAGAAACATAGAGAGCAGAGAAACAAGGGTTTAGACAGAGAAAATAAACAGAAAAAAGTTCTGCATGACAAGAATGGATTGGTAAGTTATTTTATTTCAAATAAAAAGTGTGTATGTGCATTATTCAGGATATATTAGAAATAAAATTAATCTATTTATAATCATGAAAGTCAATATTTGAAGCTAGATTTTTGTATAATTACTCTTGCTATGTACATTGTATGTAATTATTTTGTTAGCAATACAAAGCATGAATTTTCGTAATGCAAGTCAGTGTAAGTTATTGTTTTGACTAACTTTAAGCTAATGACTCAACTTAATCATATCACTTACTGCTGGGAGCTGGAGAGATGGCTAGTAACATATACAGGGAGAGGAGGAGTTTATCTGTCAAGTAAAACATTGTGCATAAACACATGCATGGTATCATCTATTCAAATATTTAGAGTCTGCCCATTCTTATAGCATTAACAAAAGTGGTATAATAATAGTGAACAGTTAAATGCATTGCAAGCTTGGATTAGTTAGAGTTAGTTTATAGTTTTATATATTGATATACTAATTATATATAGATACAAATAATGGATGTATCACAACAATGAAAGAAAGGAAAACTGTACATAGTAAAGCTCAAGAAATAGTGAGAAAAGTAATCAATGTGTGTGTGATGAGGAGTCAAGGCAAGAAAAACTACAACACAATTTAAAACAGTCAAAACTTATTATATATATACTTTTAAAAGGAATGTAAAAAGCTCTCTTTAGGAGACATGACACAACTTAAAATGCACAAAGGTGTGCCACATTTAAAGTAAGGGGAACACATAAAAACTCTAAAAAACACTGTTCGATGCACTGTAAGACAACATGGAACACCTGTATATAGACTGATGTTGCAGTGAAAACAATTACCAGGTAATAAGAGAAGGGGTTGAAGCTGGTGAATCTTCTCTGTCTACTCCAGAAAAATATAGAAATAGACCAAAGTATACAAAAGTGAATTTGAATGATTTTGACAAGAATGGGTTACACTGCTACATAGACAAATTATATTTAGTGAGAAAGGAAGTTCCTACATGTTCAAAATTGTTATATGAGATTCAAAAGAGGATTGAATTTCCTTGGGGATTCTCTCTCTAAGAAGAGTTCTTAAAAGAAATGGCTATTAATTGAGAAAGTACCAAATGAAAAAGTTAATTGAAAAGCCAAACATAAATGGAATGGCGCTGCAAGTATCTGAAAGTAATATGCTGCTTTAGGAAACAGAGTGTTTCTATTATATGTGCTGATGAGACTTGAGTGGACAAAATTTAGTAATTAGGAAATGCTGGTAAAGTCAGTCAGTTTGCTTATTAATATACACCATTAATAGAGATAAGTTGTACTTAGAGCAGGTGAACATTTACAAACTTTGTGTTTTGGCTAATATTGCTGACAGTGTTCTCCAAAGCAGAAAAATTACCTGCTTATATTTTTATTTCCCCATAAATATTTTTTTCTCTTAGCAAGAATTTTATTTGGACCAAACAAGCTCAGTTCAGTTCACACATGTATGGAAAAAGGACAACCAGACAGACTGACTAAGCCAAATTCCGGTAACAGGTTTCATTGTCGCTCATACAGGATCCAATATGGGGTTTGTATAATTTGTTATTAATTTTTCAAGCAGGCAAAAGCTTAGGATAATATCTGGTCAAATGAATTTCAGTAACATTGAACTTTGTATTAACAATCAATTTCTTTCCAATCTCTCAGAGAAGAGTATTGTTATAGATAACCCTCCTCAATACTGAGCAAGAAAACTTCCTTCAAAATATGTAGTAAAAAAAGAAGTGACTTATGACTGCAAAATAATAACATTTCTCATTCAACAGACACAAGAAAATCTAAACTACATATTAATAGAGATCCATAAATGGGGGGAAAAAGTTTTTCACATTGATGAAATATTAAAATTATGTGGCCATGAAGCATTAAGTTTGCTTCCATACATGTGTGAACTGAACCGAGCTTGTTTGGTCCAAATAAAATTCTTGCTAAGAGAAAAAAATATTTATGGGGAAATAAAAATATAATGCAGGTAATTTTTCTGCTTTGGAGAACACTGTCAGCAATATTAGCCAAAACACAAATTTGTAAATTTTCACCTGCTCTAAGTAAAACTTATCTCTATTAATGGTGTATATTAATAAGCAAACAAATTAAAATAAAGTAATAAGATTATGATATGTGATAAACTGAAATGAAGTACACATCAGTATTCTATTAGACTTTGTTTACATATAATCCATAAACTGAAAACATGCAAATCAATAAAAAAAATTAAGAATGATCTGCTTTGACGAAAGTCTGACGAACGTCTGCCACCATAACTCATTTTTCTTGAACTGTTGGCTGAATCATTGAGATCCTAAGAGTGGATTATATTTTGGTGGTATTTTAAAATGGTTATTGCATTAAAATGACCCTGTCCCTCTGATGATCTAAAGTAGTTTTTCAGCCTTCTAAATCTCAAAAAATTATCTTACAGCTGTATAAGCTGATAATGAAACAATTAAAACCAATCATACAAATTTGGTTAACACTGGAAGAATTTAGTAAATCCAAAATAAATATTAAGTATGTGTTGATATAATCATAACCAGTTGGAAATGTTGGGGGAGCTCAATCTCCTCTGAGAAAATTTTGGGAGGGCCTGGAAACCTCCAGCCTTTAGGAATCTGCACTATGCTTCTGAAGACAGTTGGGATAATGTAATCATGTGATAAGGGTAGAGAAACACTTTTGGGAAAAGAATGGATTACTAGAGGATGTCATTTACAGAATCATTATTTCTTTGAGAGGAGAAACAAGATAAATGAATGACTCAAGTGACTCCAGTGAGGAAAATAGAGACATCTTTGATTTTGCCACTTCTCTACCTGACAACAAGTAATTAGAGCAGATAGAAATTTCAGAAAGTGAGTACCCAATTATATTTTATTATATAACAAATTATTATTGAGGGAATCACTCAAATTTTATAATTTTGTTCCACTTTCTTGGACATGTTTCAAAGGCTGTTGCCTTCATCTTCAGCATGGTTCCACTGTCTGCTTCCCTGCGTGGTATTAAAATGTGGCTCTGTGGATTTTATGAACTTGGTGATGAGGTTATTAACCAAATTTTCCTTGTTTTTGTTTATAAATATACTTTCCCACACTGTTAATTCAATGGGTTTTTGAAGAACTTTTAAGAGTTTTGGTTCCTTTTGGAATTCGTCTGGTCAACAAGAAAATAGAAAAATTCAAAAAACAAAAATAAGATATCACCACACTAATAAGCTACAAAGGAGGTCATATATATAAGAAATTCACATTCCACCCATGGGCATACCAAAAAATCCAAAAGATGTTTAAAGAGGCAAACATCATTTTGGCTCCAGGAAACAAGTGTAGTTTAAAAAACCTCCTAAAAACCAACACAAAAGACAAAATTCTGCCAAGAAAACAATCAGGCATTTACGAAATCAGTTGCAAAGACTGCAATATAAAATACATAAACAAAACAAAAAGAAATATTACCACATGTTTAAGGAACACACGAGAAATGTAAAATATAATCACACGGAAAAATCAGCAATAGCAGACAATTTCTGGAAAAGAACCACAAATTCCAAAAGGAACCAAAACTCTTAAAATCTCTTCAAAAACCCATAGAATTAACACTGTGGGAAAGTATATTTATAGACAAAAACAAGGAAAATTTGTTAATTTTGATCTCCCAAACAACAGTAAACTCAAATCACAAATTTATAAAATCCACAGAGCAACATACCATGATGGGAAGTAGACAGTGGAACCATACTGAAGATGATGAAGGCAACAGCCTTTGAAACATGTTCGAGTTAGTGGAACAAAATTAGTGAAATTTGAGTGATTCCCTCAATAATAATTTGTTATATTATACTGTATTTCACTGTGAAAATTCCTGCTATTCAAAACTTCTTACATTTTATTAATTTGTTATTAAGTTGGGAAATGTTAAGAATATTAACTAAAGCGTGTAAGTGGTTAATATGCATCATATTAATGTTAATATGCATATATTAACATATATGCATATGCATATGCATATGCATATATAATATGTGGTTAATATGCATCATATTACAAGCACAGATACTGTTAAATTTATATTTACAATACATGTGCTACCCATGGACAAAGCGCTCCTGTTACACCATTTGTTACCAGCACATTTCTCTTGACTAATCAGCTCCCAGCAGTGCCAGTTCTTGTCATTCAGTGGAAATAACATTTATCACTCATTTATTTGCAGTATGTGCATGTTTTATAGTATTACACATTATAAGTTCAGAAATCCAGAAACTTTCTAAAATAAACATGTGCAAAATGAACTTGCTGGCTTATATTATAGTTAAATTTTATTAAAATAAAATTGTAAAGATTTACTTTCTTTGTAACGACCATGCCAGACAACATGCAAAAGAAATGCAGCTAAAGAATAATGCAAGCTAAAGAAGTAACATATAAAAAATATTGTTTCATCATAAGTAGATGTACAACTGCTATAGAAGATCATGCATTAAACTCAAAATAAATTTCATGTTGGAACTAACACAATGAAGCAATTAATTTATCCTTAATTAGACAGTGAGTCGATTTAATACTCTTATGCTCCACTTACAATTGAATTATACATAACATATTTCACAGGCCTTCGCCTGCATCATCAGCTGTGCGTCGACTGCCAAATTCGATATTGGTATTAATGAACTTGGAATAGCTTTGTGGATATTTTATGAATTTTTGGATTAATTTGTCTTCTGTGGAGATCTGAAAGTTCATAACCTTATCTTCATATTTTTTTATAATTTTTTTTCCCCTTATTCCCAGCCCCCAAGGGTCTATCTGCAAATTTAAATAATTTGACTTCCAATTGTATATCATGTTTATCTCTCCAAAAGTGATGTGGAGCCTAATTCCAATGCTTTTTTTTTTGCCAATATATACTATGTGGCATTCCAAACAGTGATTTGATGTACTCCTGGCCTCTCATCAGGTATTCTATCATTATCACTGGAGTTAAGCAGATTATTTAGGCTGAAATTTCACTGGGGATAAAATAATCCCAAACTCTCAGAATGTTTTCTGAAATTTTTTGGTGCCTAAGGATGATAAGTGAATTTGTTGTGAATGGTAGTTTCTTTTATTGCTGACAATGATGTAACTTATTTTAACCTCTTCTCTTGTTTGGATTTCTTGTCTACAATTTCTTGGCCATACCTATTGATTTTTGCCATTTGTATTATGTGAGCGTACACTTTGCTGTATTCAAACTCATTCATGGGTATGTTAATGAGTCTATGTGCTAAGCTGTTGAAAACTGCATGTTTGTGTGCTGTGGGATTGAAGCCCTGTCTGCATTTCCTTTCTGTATATTCCCAACTTCAAAGTATTGCATGTTCTTATAATCTTTAAATCAAGGAAAGGAATTGTATTGTCTTGTTCTGTTCTGTTTTAATGAGAAATGGGATAGGAATCAAACTATTCAACTATAAATTCATTAGCAGGTAGTTTCATTTTAGTAAATTCAGAAGGAATGAAGCTTTTGCAGCTGTACCCATAAAGCATCTATTTTATTTTTATTACTAAATTCCAAAGGTGTATGAGCTATTGCAATAGTACTAATAGAATTTATTTTCAATAAGCTTTCCAAATATCCATCTGTCCTAGGCACCAAAAAAATCTTATCTATATAATATGTATGTGTGTGTGTGTTAATGCTCTAATGGTTGTAATTTTTTTTTCTTAACAAAACTTGGCATATAACCATTGGGGGTGGGGGTTAACCTAAAGAGAAAAGTTATTAAAAGAAATGAAAAACCACTCTAGCGGCCGCAATTTTTGCTTTTGCTTAATGAAACCCAGTAAATTTCTTTAAAATAAATTGATAAATATAGTTTCCTAAAATCAGATCAATTGAGCCATTAGGAGTATACCTGAAAAACAAATATGGATTCAGCGAAATTTTAAAATCGCCCTAGTAGCTGCAATGTTAACTTTTTTTTTTAAACCAAACTCAGTATATACTAAAATAAAGTAAGAAAAATAGTTTTGGAAAATCAGTAAAATTGAACTATTAGGCAGGGGGCTTTACCTAAATCCAAAATTTAAAAATTGCTCTAGTGGCATTACTATTTGTTTTTTCACAACAAAACTGCATATACACATTTAAATAAAATAAAAAATGTAGTTTCTGGAAATCAGGGAAATCGTGCCTTTAGGACTGGAGATTAATCTGAATCCCAAAATATAAAAATGATTTCAGTCCCAATATTTGTTTTTTCACAATTAAACTTGGGACATGCGATTTAACTTAAATTAGAAAAATAGTTTCTGAAAATGAATGAAATCAGACTCTTAGCATGAGGGGGTTTATCCAACATTTAAAAATTGCTCTAGCAGGATTAATATTTGTTTTTCACAACAAAACTCCATATATACCATTTAAATAAAATAAAAAAAAAATTGTTTCTGAAAATTAGGAAAATCCGGCCATTAAGAGTAGGAGCTAACCTTAAACCTAAAATTTAAAAATGGCTCTAGTAGCTCCAATATTTGTTTTTCAGCAACCAATCTTGGCATATACCATTTAAATCAAATAAGAAAAATAGTTTCTGAGGGAAATCGAACCTTTAGGAGCAGCGGTATACTTGAAAACCGATATTTACAAAAGTGCTCTGGCACTTTTCTGTATATTGTTTTAAAATAAAAGGACAAATTATTTCAGCATATAAACTGTATTTATAACAATGCATATGTTTTATATTTAACAAAAGCATCGTTGTGAAAATATAAAATGTGAAACATTAATCTAATATGTGTTTGAGAATAATATTTGTATGTAACAGTGCTCTGTAATAGTCTTCAGAAAACGTTTTTGTTATATATTGTTTCTACAGTAATATTTAAATTAAATCAAAGCCATCAGTAAAACTTTTGATGTTTATGCTGATTGAGATATATTGAAATTGTTTTTCAATAGTAACATGTTATTTTATTGAAACATATGAACATCTTAAATATGCAACATAACTCAAAATTTCTGTTATTTTTCTCTATTTTAGTGAATGTAAAGATGATATCGGGGGCTTAGTTCATAAACATGGCTATATTTAAAAATACTCATACAGTATAACTTTGTATATCAGTTTTCATAGATTCCACTTAATTAATAGTATACCATTAGTTTTTGTTTAATCTCAATAATAATAATAATAATAATAATAATAATAATAATAATAATAATAATAATAAGTAGTAATAATAATAAGTAATTATATTATTATTATTATTATTATTATTATTATTATTATTATTATTATTATAAAACTGTGGTCTCTCTTTTGTGATGCTTAGAGATAGCAAGAATTCTAATTTTGTTTCCATAATACCACTCAGTAGTCCCGTAACTTGTTTCATTTTATTAATTAATTAATCAATTGACAAGATCATAATTTGTATTTTATATTCTCTTTTAAAGTTAATTTTATAAGTAAGGAATTTGCTAGTTTACACAGCTCCTGCATGACAGATTTTTTTTTCTGTGCCCAGATGTTTCATATATGTGGGAGGAATGGCCTGGTTAAGTTAAATGCCCATAATCAATGTATTATAGTTATATCATGAAACTATGACACTCTAACTCATTTCTAAAATAAAATACAGAATTATATAGAAATAGTTCACAGTATTTATAGAAAAATACTTATGAGTGTCTTTTAATATTATAGGAACCATGCCATGGACTGAAGAGGAGTGGCTCTCATTCATGGGAGGGTGGAGATGCATTCAGATCAAACAAACATCTTCATACAGAAGGTGAAAAGGGAACAATGTTATTACAAGAACCAATGAAGCAGGGCAGTACTATGGCAACATCTCGAGTGCCTCCCATGTATAATGGTGCTACCAATATCAATCTTTGGCCCCCTTTTTCAGTGACAGTTGCTCCTCTACAACACACACAGCCATGTTCTTCACATGGGTGAGTAGTTTTTTAAGTTTAAAATATTATTTTCTAATGGTATATTCAGATTCATTAATGCTGCTGTTGATCAATATATTTTGTTTTCTGTAGTTTTATTTGCTCAGTAAGTTTTTGGCTTCTTTCATGCACTGAATAGAATGGGATGCTGATGACCTGTGATGTTAAAGAGCTTCCGTAAATAAAAAATAAAAAAAAAATACCTCCCTGCTTCCTTCCTCTAGGTTCAACCTCATTATTAATGGAAAATGTTCACTACCTACTAACATATCTAATCCTTTAAATCCTAATAGTACCTGGTCTATGTCTTCACTACATACCATATAATCAATCGCACTCTGCCCATTTACATTTATAAAAGTAAATTCCCCTTCTTGATCCTCTCTCACCGTCCATTATACATTAGTAACCCATTCACTTCACAGAACTGGGCGCTAATGACTTAGCACTTTGTGTCCTTTAAATAATAATCATCATCACTTTACAGAACTCAATTTGCTGCCCTCTGTGTTATACACCTTATCCAGACTCTTTCTTACCCTCTCATCAGATCCCATCCATGCATGCTCTTTCATTTTTTAGCCCTACAGACCTTATTTTACTTATTCCCACTCTAACATTAAAATCCCCCGCAAATATAAACTCTGTATAGGGATATTTGAAACTTAATTCCTCTATTTTTTTGACTTAATTGGATATATAAGTTTGCATTATGAAATTCTGAAACAGCAGGTGCATTATAAACTATTGCTACACATATACGTAATTTAACACTCTTCATTTCACATACTTTCAACCACATTGCCTGCTCTTCTTATAACCTTTGTATTTCACTCACCCTAACTCGACTCTCTCTTTCCCCCCCCCCACAAATACTCTACATAATCAAAACCATCAACCACTATTTTCTCATCCTTGCCCAACCAAGTCTCCACTAATGCAATCATGTCACCTTTTTTAACACTTCCCCATTTCTCATCTTTGACCATAGCCCCTCCACATTCCACAGCACCACCCTCCAGTCTAATTGCTATCTTCAGTCATACTTTCCACTTCTAAATTTTTCTAGCTTCACTTTGTGCCTTGTTCTCCTTTCCTATTAAAAATATATTACAATCTTCCTGTAAAGATCCTATATCTTCTGACAAGAAGTTGGGGATCTACCAAATCAATAGCAAAGACTGATCATGTATATGTTGGAAAAACGAAAATAAATTTGGAAACCCATACCAATGAACATTTCAGAAATATCAATTGCAAACAGAGAAATTGGTAATTGATAAAAAAACAAATACTGAATCACTTGCAAACCTTTGGAACTATTGACATGGGAAAAAATTTACATGATCAAAAATAAAAACTGCATCATGAACTTCGAGATGCATTGGTTGAATATATTCATAAATTTCTCTGACTGCGTACAAAATATGCTTCTACCAGTTGTCTTCTACTGATGATGGGAGCAAACGTTCTGGAATCATGTCCAATTAAAAAAGCCAAATAGTTGGTATCATCAAACCAACCCTATATCAATATTATTCATCACTGTTAATGGCTTCAAGAGTATAAGTTCATATATGTATTAATAGGTAACACATCTTACACAATTTTCTTATATTTCTGCATGAATAAGCATTTGGTTTTGATCCTTTTATGCAAAAAAGTTAAGACATTTAATGAATCAAGAAGAAAACTTACTTGGGCCTTATAAATCACTTAGCATGCCTGAAAATGGTACGCTTAAAAATGTGATGTTCAGTATACTTACATATTGCAAGCCACAAGAGTAAAAGTTAAAGAAATATATACAAATGAGTCAGTATTAGGTCACCTAATACTGACTCATTTGTGTATGTAACAACTTCACTGTTCCTAACTTCTTTTAAGATTACAATTTAAAAGAAATGTTCTTATGGAGAGGACATTTCTTAAATGCATACTTATGGAGTCTAAATTGCTAATATTAATATTAACAGGTTTGCTGCAACCAACACTACGCCAATGATTCCATTATTTTACATACCCTCTGGCTCACCTCAGACAGGAATGGTTCCTCAGGAGCATCCAGGACCACCCTGTACAATCTCCTCAGGAAGAACAGTGACAACAAGTTCTCACACACATATTCCTCAACAGTGTAAGTACAATAAGCATTTAAAACATATATTTGTCAGTCTCTTAAAGCTGTAATAATATTTAGGTATCTTGAGACATTTTAATGCTGCAAATTAAAACAAAAAGAGGCTTATAGATTTTTGATTTTCTGGGCAGTAAATTAGCATATTCACTTTAAGCTTTGATGCTTTTTATTTCCAAATGTGTTTGTTAATCGGTTGGTTAATAAGTTAAAACAAGATGTTACTGCACCATAAAATCTACAAACATACAGATAAATACAATTGTAATAAAGTTATCTAGATTATGCCTCTTTTTTAATTACATAGGTTGGAACTTTAATAGTGGCAATTTTTATTACTAATATAAAAGTGATACCTATCTGAAACATCTACAGTCCTTCAGTATCATCACCAGCATTGTCAATAACCCATTGTCAGCAATGTGGAAGTCGTAGGATCCCTGTTGCAGCCCCTATTCTGTTGGGAGCAATCTAGTGCCTGCAGAATTTCTGGAACACTCCTAAATCAAATTTCATGAAGTGGTCCCTTCATCTTTGGGATTATTGCCACGGGTGGCCGAGGTCATTGAGGCGCAGACTCGTGAGCTGGAGGTCTGGAGTTCAAATCCTAGCAGGACCGTCCTCCCTGACTCAGGTTTTTTTTTCCAGGTTTTCCTCAGTCCTCATAAATAGCAAATGCTGGGAAGGTACCCTAAACTTGGGCCTGGAATGATTCTTTCCTAAAAATAAATCTTTTCCCAATATATCATTTCATCTCATGTATCATCAGTGTCCATCGCCTATCGCGCCTCTGTAGCAAAAACAGGCATTAAACACCATTCATTCTTTGGGATTAAATCATACTCACGGGGACTTAGGTTCAGTGAATATGGTGGATGGAAAAGACTTTCCAGCAACGGTACAGATCAGGAGTGTCATATACGCCAGAAAATTGTCCTGCAGAATGATGAGAGGATTCTGTAAAACAAGTTGCCTCTTCCTTCACAACATTAGACTCACATTATGCTCCAAAAAATGATGGAAATAATGTGCAGTAACATTCAGTCCTTCCCATACAGTATGTATTTGGATGATGCCATCACAATTTTACGCAATAAGAACCATTACTTACACATTAGTAGAGGTGTGGGACATTTGTTTTTCATAGTGACACATAATGATGACACTCATTGGATTGGTGCTTAAGTTAAGGTTCGTACAATCTGGCCCATGTCTCATCAAATGCAATAATAGGCATAAGCAAGCATCTCCACCATGATCGTAATGCTGCAAGTAAGTTTGAAAGGCATCATGTTATATCCATTGCTGCACTTGCGTCAAATCATAGGAAACCCACTGCAATGCAATTTCCTCATTCTCAGGAAGAATATGCAGCACAATCTTATGTGATAATCATATCTCTTGACCTAACTCACGTATGGTCTGATGTCAGTCCTCATTTACTCTTCACTGATGCTTGGGTGACCCAGCCGAATCATGCCTGCTAGCTTTCAAGTCCCTCTAACCCACCTTGCCACTGTTGCATATAGTAAGGCAGTTTTCCCTCATGCCTCAACAAGATGTGCATACATTGTCTTGCTGTACAACCTTGGGCACATTGAATCTTGAACCAACTTCGCTGTTCCTGTTTTGTGAACATGGCAAAAATAAAACATCCAACAGTTCAGGTCGGTAGCTCACACAAGACTATCATCTGCTCACCACAGCCATGGCTTTGAGTCTGAAAGAAGAGTTTATTTACTGTGAGGTGGGTAAAACATAAACAAACATATGGTAAACATGAGAATAATTGATTCCCTCTCATTTTTCTTCCTCAGCCACTGTTTCTGCTATTCCAGCACACAAACATACATTGAAGTAAATACAGCTAATAAGAAATTGAAATAACTCAAATATAAAAACAGACAAGCAATGAAGAATTGAAATCATTGATTGAGTCAAACTAAACACTTTTATTGCTCCACTTACTCGTCTATAAATGTAGAACCGGTTTCACGAACCTTCATTCGCATCGTCAGTTAGAAAGTCGACTGCTGGATACTTCGTTATGCTGTGGGAATGTATATTCTGCTCTGGTGGAGATGTGATGAACTTTAAGTTTATGTTTACATCCCCAGAAGTGTCAAAGTTCATTAAACTGTCTTTGTATTTGTATATGTAGATATTTTCCCAAGTTGCCAATTCTGTAGGTCCTTGTACTGATTTCAATAATTTTGCTTTATTCAGTGTGTCATGGTTTTCTGTTCAAAAATGCTACTGCTGATTTCTCTATTTGCTTGTATTTTATGTTACTGAAATATTCTTTTAACCATGTGCCTGTGTTTCTCTTTGTTTTTCCAATGTAGATTTTTCCACATTCTGCACAACTGATTTTGTAAATTCCTGCTGTGGAATACTGTCATTAACGTGTCTATCAGGAGATTTTTGACATTAAATCTGTTTACCAGAGCTAACTTGATATTAAAATCTTTAAGAATATTTTGAAACTTTTTCATAGCCCATGTGAATATTTTTAAAAAATACCTTATTTTGTTTTTTGCTGAAAGTGTTGTGGTTTCTTTAATAAGTTTTCTTTAATAATTTTTGTACTTTTTTTTGGTGTACTAGTTCTTTCTTAAAACTATTTTTAGCTACTGTACTTTCTATTTGTTTGTATTCTTTGAAGTATTCTTATTTACTAATTTGTAGGTTAACTAGCCAGTGTGTTAAACTGTTAATAACTGCATGTTTGTGCATCTTGGGGTTAAAACTTTCAGCTTTGATGTGATTGTCTGCATGTACATTCTTTCTATATATTCCAAATTCTAGGTTTCCTTGATGCTTCATAATTTTGATGTCCAAGAATAGTAACATGTTATCTGTTTCAGTTTCGTATGTGAACAATATGTTTCTATCTTGTATATTTAGAAGTTTTATGGCATCATCAATAAGTTTTTTGTTAACTGTGGGAAATATATTGTCCATATTTTAAATATGTATGGGAATGCTGAGTTGATTTGTGTTTCAAATCTGCTCATGAAGAGGTTAGCTAAAAATGAAGATAAGGGGCTGCCCATAGTAAGTCCTGATTGTTGTTTATAAAATTTGCAATTGAAAGAAAAGTAGGATCAGTTTATGCAAATTTCGGTGAGTTTAACATTTCTTTTACATGTGCATCATTAATTCCACTTGTTCTTAACCAAACATTTGGATTAATTGGGAGTTTTTCTTTAGGTATGCTTGGAAACAGTGATCCTACATCGAAAGATATTCATGTGTCAGAGGGTTGTAATTTTATGTCCTTAATTTTTTCTATTAATTGAAAGGAATTATTTATACTCTTGCTTTGAAATATAGTAAGTGTCTTGAATTTATCAGCAAACCATTTTGCTAAATAGTATGACAGTGTATTGATATTGTTGATGATGGGTCCCATATCATTTCCAGCCTTATGAATTTTTGGTAAACTATATATTTTTACTATGGTAGGGTTGTTCTGTTTTATTTTATATTTTGTTTCCTTTGGGATAATTATGCACAGGGTTAAAAGAACATTCAAGAAAATAAAATACAAGTAAATGGAGAAATCAGCAGTAGCATTTCATTTCCAGACAGAAAACCAGAACTTATTGAATAAAGCAAAATTATTGAAATCTGTACTAGTACCTACAGAATTAGCAACTTGGAATATTTACATGTACAAATACAAAGACAGTTTAATGAACTTTGACACTTCCGGAGATGAAAACATAAAATTTAAATTCATCACACCTGTACCAGAGCAGAATACACATTCCCACAGCATAACGAAGTATCCAGCAGTCAACTTTCAAACTGACGATGCAAACAAAGGTTCATGAAACCAGTTCTACATTTATAGACAAGTAAGTAGAGCAAAAGAGTGTTTAGTTCGACTGAATCATACTATTATTTCAATTATATTAATGGCTTCACTGTACAAGTTCCAATTAGCATCTCTAAGCAATAAAGACTTCAGAATATATTGAAGTGTTTCTCATGCTTATAGTCTGTGGTTTAAAGGATTGTAAGAATCCATTTTCACCAGGCATTTTTGCTCCACTTACTTATTTAAATTTAGCCCGTACATATTTAAAATCTGGTATAGATATGTTGACAATACATTTGCCATAGTTAGCAAAAAACTCATTGACAATGCCATAAAACTTCTGAATATACAAGATAAAATTCACATACAAAATAGAAATAAATAACATGTTACCATTTCTGGACACTAAAATAATAAAAACATCAATGAAATGTGGAATTTGGAATCTTCAGAAAATACATGCACATAAACAATCATATCAAAGTTGATGTTTTTAATCCCAAAACACAATCTTTCAGTGATCAATATTTTAACACACAGCCTAGTTAACTTACACATTAACAAGGAAGAAAGGAAGAATACTTGAAAGAATACAAATAGAATGAACAGCAATTATAATGGATTTAGCAAAGAACTAGTTTATCAAAAATTATAAAAGAATTCAAGAGGCAGAAACTTATTAAAGAAACCACTATACTTTCAGCAGGAATGGATTTAGCAAAGAACTAGTTTACCAAAAATTACAAAAGAATTCAAGAGGCAGAAACTTATTAAAGAAACCACAACACTTTCAGCAGGAAAGGATAAGATAATTATTAAAATATTCACATATCATATATTGGCAATGCAAAAATTTCAAAATATTGTAAAAGATTTTAGTAACATTGGTACGTATGAACAGATTTAAAGTTAAAAATCTCCGGAATGACAATATTAATGACATTATTCCATCGGAGAAAAAAGCAGGTATTTACCAAATAGTTGTGCCAAATGCAAAATGTCTCTATTGAAAGAACAAATAGAAACAAAGGCACATGGTTAAAAGAACATTTCAGAAACAAAATACAAATAAATCAGCAGTAGCATCTCATTTCTGTATAGAAATGAGATGACATAATTAATAACCATGACATAATTAATAAATCCATGACATAATTAATAAAGGAAAATGATTAAAATCAGAACAAGGACCTACATAATTAACAACATGGGAGAAAATTTACGTTTATAAATTCAGAGACAGATTATTAAACTTCAACACTTTCAAGAATGAAAACATAAATTTTAATATCATCACACCTCCATCAGAGCAGAATATACATCCCCAAAGCGTAACAAATTAATCAGAGTCAATGATTAGCTGATGATGCAAACAACAGTCTGTGAAATGTGTGCTAAATTTAAACAAGTAAGTGGAGTCAATAAGAGTGTAGTTCAACTCAATCATGCATTGATCTTAATTATATATTATCTTCACTGTACAAGTTCAAATTAGCATTTCAAATTTAAAACAATTTCTTGTTTCTATTTCATCAGAAGTACTATTTCTTCCTAAATATGTAATTGTTTGAAAACAGTTAAAGATGGAACAGATAGCTCATCATTGAGAGAAATGGGGTTGTCCTTGAAGAAAATGTGAAACACACATGTTGCTAGAACTGCTGTTTTTGCATGTCCAGGAGTTTTTGGATTCTTCTCTGATAAAGTCTAAACTTTTGGGTGATTAGGCTCAATATGTTTTCCAATATATCTGGGCTCTGCTTAATCTGCAGTTAAAAACTATTTTTTTCATTATTGGTTCTGATTCAATCTTTTGAATATGGGCACATTAAGTAATTTTTTCCTGATTCCCTATAATCATAAGGTAGTGAAGTATTTGTGCCAGGCAACAATTTATATTGGGAAATATTCAAATACAAAGTCAACTCAGTTATTCTAAACTAATATTCAAATATTTCATTTCAAACCCTTTTCCCAAAATTGAATTTTGAAATATACCTACGTTGTTATTTGAGCTGCAAGTGCCTACATCTATGGCTAAGAATTTGTTATTTGAATCAACCAGTCCAAGCAGAATCAATTCCTTTGTAAGTGAAAAATACAGTCACTTTTTCCAATGCTTGGATTATAATGTGATTTCTATCAATGCACTCTATGCAGTCAGGAAATTGCCATTGTTACTGGAAACTCTTTTCAACAATAGTTATTCATTTAGGCATTGTTATAGGCTGCAGTACAAGGAATTCTCCTATACATTCATACAACAATTTATGTTATGACAGACAATTAAAAAAAGGGGGTAAGAAAAGACATGGCTCATTTTGAAATGGGCAAAATATTCTTCAAAAATGACATTTAATATATGAGTAAAAAAAAAAAAATAAACTATAAATGCTTGTAATAATGTAATCTTTAAAAGGCAGGTTAGGTTGTATAAGTAAAATCACTTTGTATGGCAATCTGTAGTGAGTCTGGACATTTTCGCAAATATTGGCATTGTATTAGAAATTTGTTTATTTAATTGCTAAATAGACAATTTTTGTGTTTTTCATATACTATTGTGGTATATTTTCCCCATATCTGCTATGTAAATGTAAATCATAGTGTAAACACCTAGTTGAAACATCAAATTTCACCACATTCTGCAATCAAGGGTACTCAAAGCAAGAACCGTTTCTTTTGGCCATAAAGTGAAAAAAATGACAAAAAATGTTCTATAATCTGCATTATTTGAGCTTAAGCCAATTTTGATGATGATGATGATGATGATGATGATGATGATGATGATGATGATGATGATGATGATGATGATGATGATAACTTTATTGCTGTTAATAGACTTGCGTATACAACATGTAATCTATTACTGAAGAAAATAAGGAGAAGGATATAAGGAAGTGATTTCTTACCCTCTCAATGAAGAACATAGCTAGTTCTATTCAGAGATTTGTGATGATAGATGGCATTTTGCTATTGATAAATCTTCAATATAACTTAGAGGACTTAACACAATTTTGCCTTTGTAATATGGGGACTCACAATGAGATTTGTGTTTGGGATTCTAATGTTTTTAAGCACTAGTTAATAATAGTATAATACAGTGAGGTTATATGAGTTTTGAGCTGCCTGAGCACATCTGCTTACTGCAGCCACTGCAACTGGAAAAAGGAAGATATGAGTTGACTCACATAAAGTTGTTATTTGTATTTTAGTACTTATATTTTCACTGAAAGCATACAATTATACTTCATTTAAAATTGAAAATTAAAAGCACTAACATGTTTAAGAAATGTTGGAAATGATATCCCTTGGCACAATACATGCCAGAATCTACATAGGAAGTTCTTGTATTTCATCTAACATTTTGTTTCATAAGAACACAGTGTTTGAAACACATTTCTTGTCATTGAGAGATCCTTCCTGTTGTAACTTTTTAACAAGCTGATGAACAGTTTCTCTTTATGGAACACAATTGCCAGTATATTTTCTTATGAATTACCTTATCACTTTCTATAAGAATCTGTTTTAACATATGTGTCATACATAAATTCCTGTTCCTCAAGCACATCTCTACTGGCATAACTAACAAGTGCGCACACATAATGAAAGCACTGAGTAATACACAAATGCCCTACCACTCACTGACAAAGTCTTTCTCAAACTAACTCAAGTTTACTATCTGTACATGCATTGTATGGCCTTACAACTGACTTCTCCCAGTACACAGTTGCACTCTACTGGTATGTAACTTTAATAACCTTACTGTGTAATAATCTTTTCTGAGTCGGAAGTTTAGATTACTCTTTATGGTTTCACTTAAATCTCACTTAAGTGATACCATAAAGTGTGTTCTGAATATCTGACTCAGTAAGAGATTATTAATGGGTGTTTCACAGTGTTCGATTCCAAATTGAATTAATATTAAAAAAACCTTACCATAGTTTATTTTTTCTGTTATTAATAATTTTGAAGTTATTTTACATATTTAGAAAAGCATGTTTTTCACTTTATCTCAGTTCACTAAGAAATTAAACTTAAATAATGCAGTCTCCAAGAAATGTGTTTGTTTAATGTTAACACCCAGAAATTTTGTATAGTCCTTTTTACATAAATTTTATTTGAATATAAATTTTAATATCTTTCATATTTTTCTTTAGTAAATTAAGAGTGAAAAACTGTTTTACTGTTATGTAAATAAATAATATTATTATTAAAATAGACTTTTATATTTTCTTTGTACATCTTATTCAAAATTGAATCCTGAGTAGCAGCAAAGTCAAATGTATTCTCTTAGATGTGTATTTGTTTGCCTGAGATATATTTCAGCATGCTGAAGACTGTATAAAATAGTCTAGATTTGAAAATAAGGAATATATTTGGAAATTTAACTATTTTTTTATGATTTGGAATAGTATAAAATAACACAAAAGCAATAAATAAATTTAACTCTTTAATTTATTTATTTTTAAAAGAATATTTTGGAGGAAAGTTTCTTTGAGAGAGAGAGCGAGAGAGAGATTTTTATCGTTTTATTTTTCTTGTATTGTATGTAATTTGCAAGTATTTATAATACTTAATAAACTTTATTTTACTCTTTAACAAAGTTTTTGTGAAACTGTGGCAAAACTCATATTAAAGTTTTGTGTGCATTTTCTTTCACACTCATTTATCTTTTTATAACTTAGCTTGAAGTCACTCATTTCACTATCACAAACTTATTTAATTATTCATAATTTTTTTCTAGTATTTTTAAATTTTAAATAACAAACTAAGCAGCTAAACTTAACCAAGTTTTTCAGGTACTTCATTGCAATTCTGTTGAAGCACAGCCTCATTGCTTTCTTTGCTTTGAATTGAGAGTGCTGGAGCATTAATTTATTGGATTTTTAACAAAACCTCTTAAACTTCTGTATAGCATGAAACATGGCTCCATAATTGCTCTTTAAAATTATATTTTATTGTGAAAAATATATTTCTGTAATGATATGTAAAATAAAACCCGTTGAGTTAGCATTTGGTGAAATTGAAACTGACTGTTTACTTAATAGGTAACTGCAGTACTTCCCATCACTTTCTTTAATGTTCATATTAATGATGTTTGCTTGTCAACTAAAGGGACACTGGTCTGATTTCCACTCAGAATAGATTGCCTGGATGAAAATTTTCGTAGAGCTTTCCCTTTGCCTGAAAAGAAAAAATGCTAGATAACTTCAGACATTTATACCATTATTAATTAGTAGACCCATCAGTTAAATGCATGTTAAGAACTAACTTAAAATTACCTGTTATCATTGTGCATAGTTTTAAAATATATATTATTGAATAATCTATTTCAGTGCCATATATGAGCCCCCCAGTGATGTACCAATACCCTACACCTATGTATAGTGGACTTCCTATGATGTTTCCAGCAATGGCCATGCCTCAGCCAACGCCACCATTGTTCCCAATGCAAAGCATAGTACACAGTACTGTGCAGCCTTGCAATAAAGAAAATAAGGTAGGTACATTAAATATTATACATAAACTGAATAATACTTTAAATAATAATTGTTCATGGCATTTATCATTGAAGTTTAGATTACCTTAATGCTTAAATAAAACTAAATTTCATTATTGATCAACTATTTATAAATGCTTAAGGCTGAAGTCACTAATTACTAATAATTAGTAACTGAAGTTACTAATAATTCTGGTGAGTATTATAATTTCAGTGTATAGTGTCTACTCTAGAATAGGAATTTTGTGCTTACAAATGAATATGTAAAGATTGTCCTGACTCCAACATTTTACAGGTTATGAATTTATGAAATATAAATGATAATGCTACATGCACTTTTGTTCCCAAAGTTTAATGTACACATTAATAAAAATAGCAAAGATTAAACACAGTGTTAATGTTGTTGTTGTTGTTGTTGTTGATGATGATGATGTTTTGTTTTTTTATAAAGGATTTTTGCTAGAATAATATCTCTGTAATTGCTGTCCTTTTTATTTACTATGCAACAAAGATGTCATGCTGATTGCAGATATTTCCAGCATTGTGAAATAGTGAAAGTGTAGAATAACTGATTGCAGATACTTTCAGCATTGTGAAATAGTGAAAGTGTAGAATAATTTCATGATCATACTCTATATGTGTCCAGCGACACCTTTGGAGATGATATATGAATGAATTTTTTATTTCATTAAACATTACAATTAAATTTACATAAACAAACTAAATATCTAAGAATTTATCAATACTAAAACCAAGGTTCTCCCTTACCTTAATCACCAGGCTGTTATATGGTAGAGAATCCCTAATATAAATTACCATTTTCATAACTGTGTGTGCCCTTAAGCTTCTTCCTAATACTTCTCCACTTATCCCTTACTTTTCCTAAGAATTCCCCAATGCTTATTTTCTCTACCCTCATATTGACAACATTTTAATTGCCACTATATCTTGTTGGTTTGTCCCAATTTTCATTCCAGAAGCTATTCCTCCACCATTTTACCATTTCACATTTATTAGACAATGGAAATTACCATCCACTTTCCTTTTCTACATTTTTTTCTTAATCCTTTTAGAAATGATGTCCCTATATGTATCCATGCAAGACGTATTCTTCCAAATTGATCACAATTATCTGTATATTTTTTTTAATTATTTTATATAAGTCTAAATAGTTTTTATCCTCAAAGCTAACCCAAATCTCTTGCTTCTCTATATTTTCTATCCTCTGTCTCACTTCTTTCCAAAATCCACTGACATTACTTTTATCCAGTTCCCAAACATCTCATTCCAATTTTTTCTAATAGTTTCCCCACCTCTCCAAACCAACTCTTTCTTCTTTGGTACTTAAGACATTCTTTTATTATTATTATTATTATTATTATTATTATTATTATTATTATTATTATTATTATTATTATTATTATTATTATCTAATTTGCACCATCTGTACAAAAATATTTCAAGATTCTCTCCACTATTATACCTTTCCTTCCTACTTTTCCTAGTTCTGCCAACATCATCTCCCTTAGTGAACTTTATGGCAACCCCAGAACTTCTCTACAAGTCGTTGTATATATCAGATATCCAATGTGGTATATAGATGTATAATCAGTCATTAATAAATAAAGTAGTAAAGTATAAATTAGACACATGCAAGAGTGAAAGTTACATTAAAATTAAAAATACTCATCTTTGAGTCATTTATACAGATCTGATGACTGGAGCATCAGCACACTCGCAAAATTCACACAATATTAATATTATGTAATTAATAGCAATTTAAGTGGTAAGATGTGTTTCTACTATATAAAAGTATGTAACAAACTTAAACATTCATTAATGGCTTAAAAGTACTGTACTAAAATATGGCAATATCCAATTAGCATATGATAAATAAAAGAGAAAATTAGAAGATATGAATAATAAAATTGTAACTCATTGTGATAAATAGATCAGGCTTAACATAACTTTCTTTGCATTATGTGATGCTGTGTTTGATGTCAAGGCACTAGAAGGATTGTAACTTAGCAATTCACTCGTCTTAACACAAGGCCAGCATTGAAGCATAGCAATGTCGCCACTCGCTAACATCCAGTCAGAATTAAAACATTTTTTAAAAATGAAAGAAACTTGATTTTTAAAAATATATATGGAACTAACACAGTGAAGCCAAGTCATATGAATAAAATCATGTGATAAATGTCGTACTAACACTCATATTGCTTCACTTACTTGTGCAATATTTGGAACTGGTTTCGAAGATCGGTCTTCATCTTCGGCCAAGGGTATGGCTGATTGGAGAATCCAACAGCTCTGTAATGATGAAGAGCCGTCCTGGATGTGTTTTTATGTACTTAAAATTGCTGTTTCAATTTTATTGATAATTTTATTCTAAAGGTATAAAATACCAATTTTAAGTACATAAAAACACTACCATGACAGCGCTTCATCTCTACAGAGCCATTGGATTCTCCAACCAGTCATACCCTTGGCCGAAGATGAAGACAAAGGTCTTCAAAATCGGTTCCAAATATTACACAAGTAAGTAAAGCAATACGAGTGTTTAGTATGACATATATCACATGATTTTATTCATATCCAATCAGAATATTAACATTTTTTGTTTGGAGTACATTTAGTTCATATTTCTTAAAATTCAGCAGCTCATTTAATAGAAAAGTACTAATTAAAAGAGCAAAATTCTTCACTTTTATTCGTAATCTTTCCAGTAAGCAACTTCTACTGGTCACTGTCACTTATATCTGTTATTACTAGAATCACAAAAACTATGGGTTTATTTTGAGATATCTTGGATATATTTTTATCAAACAATTCTTGCTGCTAGATTATAGACTTTCTTGTATTCTTTTTCTGTAAATCCATTCACTAGATGCTTTTGGAAATTCTTTCTCACCTCCTTCAACTTCCCTGTTGTCTCAGTGGTCATTAAAGTCAGTTATCATTGACATTATGGATACTCCTTGAAAAGAGAAATGTATTCGTTTGGGAACATGTTTCAACTTTGTTGTGGCAAGATTCGAGACTGCTTGTGTGATAAAAATTAATCTGTTACAGGTCTCCCAAAAATCATTCATATTGGCATTTAACATTATTCTTTATTCCTGGGAATTTTTTTTAACAATGTTTTTCTTTTTGCTCCGTTCTTCATGCTAACAAGAATGAACATTTTCACTTTTTGCCAAGAATGCACATTGTTGCAGATTTGAAATAAACTTCTTGTAGTTCACTATCTCAATTAGCAGAAGACTACCAATAAATGATTGTACAATGACAGTTTCTATTCTTGCATTATGAAATTTTATCACAGCTATTATAGAACTTATTTATGAAATGTTTCGCTACATGCCAAACATATTCATGAAATATATTTGTGAATTTTGTTTTCATGCAAGATCTGATTCCTGTATGCCAATCTGACAAAAATAATTTAATGAATGATTTTTCACCATTGAATTAAAAAGTTTTTGCAAGTTACTGGTTTCAAGTCTATCCACTGTTGTCCTTAATACTACAATAAAGTCTAAACTTTTATTTGTCTTCAGATTCATTATAGTGCAAGTTACATACTTTGCCAAGAAACCTTCTTTTTTTAATAGTGTTTAATAACCATTTTTACTACTGAAGCATCACAGGCGGTTGCCGAGAAACTGTGTGAATCATACTATGTTCTTTTAGAGCAGCTTCATAATATAATTGTAATTTCTGCAAGCCAAGAATGATGTACTCTAGGCTAAAAATATTTTTTTTCACATGTTTATAAATGACTCGGAAAAAAATACCTTTTTAAGGGACTTGTAAAACCTTAAATATTTTCATGCATACCCAAAGCAAAAATTATTGCCTTAGAGACAGTATTTATCACCTGTGATGTCCAGTTTAAAGCATGGCCATTCATACAATGTGTTATTAAACAATGCAGGCTCCTTTCTTGCCACAATACTAAGTGCAGCATGCAACTAATTTTTATCACCTTCAAGGACAGTTTTGAGTAAGCAAAGTAAGTTATATAATAACTGAAAAAAAATGCTGAAAATCAAAAGCATTCATGGAGAGTGAGTTCTTGAACAACTTTTGAGAGTTAAAGTGCAAAGTTAAACAGCTCAAAGTGCAATAGGAAAGATTGAGGGTAAGATTAGGGATAAACAGATAAATGTAAAACAAAATCCTGGTTTTTATATTCTGAGTATCACTTGTAATGCTCTGAATGGGAAAGGTTTCATATCTCTAAAGAAAATAGCTTGGTAAATGCTGCTAGGTTTAAGCATGCAGTTGTTGCTTCAGTATCTGTGTACATATCTTTTTCTGCTTATAAAGTGGATCTGTCTGACAAAAGACAAAGTTTCAGAGAAAGTCATTGTTATGTGTTGCAATGCAATTATGAATTGTGTTTCTCAAATTCATTAATTTGATTGTAATGTTGGCATGTATCAGTGGTATAGAGCAATGAACTCAATAATTTGATTATAATTATTCATAATTAAAGGCATAAAAAATAGTTTCTAATCACGGTAAATTTTTACTACTATTCACATTATTGTATAATGTTTAGTACTCTTTAATTAATAGCATTTTTATAGTTATTATAGTTTGAAAAGATAGAAATACATTTTAGATCCATAAAATTATGTTCTTTACTGTTTGGAATTGTGTTTTTAAATGCCAAAAAATATTTTTAGTCCAGATTCTGATTATTTTAGAGCCTATGCTAATTTTGTTAGTTTTCATAAAGTGCTAGTCACGATAAAAATAAATAAAGCATTTAAGCCTTGGAAACTGGTGTAATAGTGCATGAGATTGCTTTAAAATATTGCAATTATTACAAAATTTACAAGCAAAAATAAGCCTTGTCGTTAAGAAATTTCACTTTGTGTTCTTGGGTGATAGAACATTCACTTGCTATACTCTCTATTCTGACTTAAATATGCTCCCTCAGATTCAGTAAATAATAGTGGCTATTAATATAGATCTTGGAAAGATGTCTTGAGGTATGTCCTCTGTATACCCTATACTCTAGTCCTCTAGTGCTTGAAGGAAGTGAATGTGCTCTATGGAGTTGAAGGCTTTTGGGCAGTCAATGTACACACTGTGACTGAATTCTTCTATTTTCCAATTAATTGACTTAATGTCTATGAATGATCTGTGATGCCATAAGCTGAACAGAACCCTGCTCGCTCAATTAGATGATTTTGATCTAGAAT
This sequence comes from Metallyticus violacea, assembly GCA_030762175.1. Taxonomy (NCBI): domain Eukaryota; kingdom Metazoa; phylum Arthropoda; class Insecta; order Mantodea; family Metallyticidae; genus Metallyticus; species Metallyticus violacea. The sequence goes on along the minus strand of CM060840.1, from coordinate 97,494,692 downwards.
CTTTGTTAGTATTCTCGTAATTATTTTAAAAAACTGCTTATATAGATTTGACATCAAATTTATGGTCTATAATTATATTGTCTTTGGGCCTTTCTTGTGGAATAGGATTATTGTGCCCATGTTCTGTTGTTAGGTATCTGCTTAGTATCCAGTAGCAGGTTAAATAGATGTTTGATATATGGTGAGATTATGTCAATGCCAAGTTTGATAAATTCATTTAGTGTGCATTCCTCTCCAGGTACTTTCTCATTTTTAGTTCAATTATCACCATTTTTACTTCATGGGGTAGGATAGATAGCCTGGTCAACATTAAATCTGCAGTTTAAAGGAAAATATGTGATTTAATGAAAATCATTGCCCTGATTTCAAAAAAGAAGTCCGTTTTTGGCTATCACATCTAGTTTTTATGATATGTGCATATATCTATGGTGCTAAATTCATTCAGCTTATACAGCTTACTGCTACATTTCATTATGTTATTCCAAATCTGTTGTTGATTTTCTTCCAAATCAGCTCACTTCCATCCTCCCTTATCATCCAGATGCTTATTTTATATTCCCAGCACTTATCAGTTTTGTTCTATGGGTCAGGTCTGTCTTCTTGTGAGGTATTTATACTTACATTTACAGCTATTATAGATCTCAACTTCAGTTAAGCTGAAAACTTGTGTTTGTCTTCCATATGTGTAGTGCTAAAATAAAAGTTGTAGTATGACTTCTACATCAGGATTACACAGGAGATGGTGTCTACAAAGTCCTCAGAAGTTTTCTTACATCTGTGGGTATTATGTTTTGACAGGAGGGTACATAAAATGGACTCACAAACAAAGAAACTATATTATTCATATTTCAAAGAGAAAGTTGGTGATCAGGATAAATTGTTCACGCTTCATATTGCATGTAACAGTTGTTTTGAGGGATTATGTTATTGGTATGAAAATGGAAGGCAATGGTATTTGCCAAATCCGTCACCTGTATTTCTCATTGTCAAAAAACATGGGGGGGGGGCGGAAGAATTTAACTATCTTTCTTCGCATGTCAGAAAACGCGTAGACAAAGAGCTGGCCGGGGGATACAATATCCTATTGTCAATTAGGCAGGTGCGAGAGAGTCAGTGGGGAACTGGAAACCCAGTGGCGGAAGGGCTAAAGTATGTTGGAATCATCTTAATTACGATATCACTTGCGTATTTTTGTGTGTGAACACCCCCCGTTACATTAAATATATATGTTTATTTATGTATAATAAAAACACCCCCTTTCCGGTGATTTAAATTTAATGCTTGATCGGCGATTTAAATTGAGGTTTTGATAACAATTTGTACACCCCTCTCATCACTCCAGTCCCCACCATCACCTCCACAGCAACAACTAACCACCCCACCCCACTCCCCAATTTTGATATCATTTGCATATCAATTTAATCACCGGAAAGGGGATATATACTACTGACCTTGCATAAGCTTGAAGTGTGGGTTTTTTTTTTGAAACCATGAAAAATGGTTAAAGTTTAAATGTAAGAACATATAATTTCATTTTGATTTTGTATATCTTTTAGCAATTGCAAGTATTAAGGTACTTCATTTTAATCTTATATATATTAAAATTTAGAATCATTATTTTAAATGTACAACTATATTGAGTTAGAATGAAAAAATTAGCAAAGATCAAAGTCCTCAGAATATGTAGGTCAAGATTTTTGTTATTACTTTAAATATACAAGAACTGGTAATATTTTTTGTAGAAAAGAAAAGTAAATAGACTCTAAATTTTTATCATTTGAAGCAGTCAAGTGCTTAGCATGTAGAAGCACTAAGAGTCCAGAAAGCATCATGCATAGAAAGCTGCACCCAGGCAGTTTATGTCAGTTTGTACTTTCAACTGTTCCCTTCCTTCTTTCCCCACTGAGACAACCCTGTCACCTTCTTAATACTTAATTCCTCCCCCCTGCTCTTCTTTGATTTACATTTTGTATCTACAGGGTGCTATTTTACTTTATGTACCTGTCCACAATTTAATCCCCCTTTTTAAATGCATAAGTTAAAATCATATTGTAGGTTAGAAGATAAATCCTCAATTCTCAAACACAAAGTAGATTGCTTTATTGCCCATATCTAGAAGGAGGAGTTTTTTCTTCAGAAGATTCTGTGTTGCATGTTGTTAGGGTTCTGCTGATGTTCCTGCATCTGCTAAGTTTCAGCGACCAGCATCACAAGCAACATCTGTCAAAGCAGAACCTGGTTCAGCTATTGGAAGCATTGCCTCGGCCTCTGTCAAGAGGGTATGTCCTTTTCATAATCGTTGTTGTAGTAGTAGTATTAGTAGAATTGATTTTAGGATAAGTTACAGCCAGTTCCTAATGAACTGAGCATAACCTCCAGCTATAGGTTGAAAAGAAAAGCCACATGAGGAACAGTAGTTATCTGGATAAGATTCTGAAGAAAGCACTATCAAATATTGACAGCATATAGCCATGTTCTAGAATATTTTAAGCTTCATGATTAGTGACTAAAGCATGTACACAAAGGTAGATAAATGCAGCAAGTCTAGTGCTAAAAAATGATACAAACCAAAATGTAATAATGGGGAATAAAAATTAATGGCAGACAGAAAAGCTGTTAACCAAATAAAGTAGTAGTGGCATTTGTGTGATGAAGTTAATGTTCTAGATAGCAAAGTAAGCTAAATACCCTACTCCTTCTGTCTTAATGGAAAATGAAAGGAGGCAAATACATTGTTCATTCATTAGAAATGTTAATTCGAACTTGTATAGTGAAGCTAATCATATAATTAAAATGATTCTGTGATTAAGTCGAATTACAGACTCTTATTAGCTCTACTTATTTGTTTATGTATGTAGTACTTGTTTTACAAACCCTTGTTTGCATCCTCAGCTACTCCTTCTGTCTTAATGGAAAATGAAAGGAGGCAAATACATTGTTCATTCATTAGAAATGTTAATTGGAACTTGTATAGTGAAGCTAATCATATAATTAAAATCATTCTGTGATTAAGTCGAATTACAGACTCTTATTAGCTCTACTTATTTGTTTATATATGTAGCACTTGTTTTACAAACCCATGTTTGCATCCTCAGCTACTAGTTGACTGCTGGATAATATATTATGTTGTGGGGATGTGTATTCTTCTCTAGTGGAGGTGTAATGAACTTAAAGTTTATGTTTTCATCCCTGGAAGTGTTGAAGCTCATTATACTGTCTCTGTATTTGTATATGTTAATTTTCTTCCATGTTGCTAATTCTGTAGGTCCTTGTACTGATTTTAATAATTTTGCTGAATTTACTATGTCACAGTTTTCTGTCCAGAAATTAGATGCTACTGCTGATTTATCCATTTGTTTGTATTTTAGTTCCTAAAAATGTTCTTGTAACCATGTACATATCTTTTTCTTAGTTTTTCCAATTTTTCGCATTTTGCACAACTTATTTGGTAAATATCTTCTCTGGTGTACTACTATCATTAACATCTTTCAGTGGATTTTTAACATTAAATCTGTTAATAGTTGCCAACCTGATATTAAAGTCTTTTACAATATTTTGAAATTTTTGTGTAGTCCATGAATGATATGTGAATTTTTAAAAAATTCACATATACATGGGCACAAAATTTCAAAATATTCTAAAAGATTTTAATATTTGGTTGGCACCTATAAACAGATTTAAGTTAAAAATCTACTGAAAGACAATGTTAATAACAGTAGTTCACCAGATGAAAAAGCAGGTATTTACCAAATAAGTTGTAGAGAATGCGAAAAAGTTTATATTGGAAAAACAAAGAGAAACATAGGCACATGGTTTAAGAACATTTTAGGAACATAAATACAAACAAATGGAGAAATGAGCAGTAGTATTTCATTTCTGGACAGAAAACCGTGACCTAGTGAATAAAGCAAAATTATTGAAATCAGTACAAGGACCTACAGAAGTAGCAACCTGGAAGAAAATTTACATCTACAAATACAGAGACAGATTAATGAACTTCAACACTTCCAGGGATGAAAACATAATAAGTTCATCACACTTCCACCAGAGAAGAATACACATACTCAAAGCATAACAAATTATCCAGCAGTCGACTAGTAGCTGAGGATGCGAACATGGGTTCATGAAACATATACTACATATAAACAAGTAAGTGGAGCCAATACAATGATCTTAATTACATTTTTCATTAATTTAAAAATTAGATTTTAAATTGTTCATTATGAAAATAAATGAGATAGATAGATAGATGGATGAATGAATGAATGAATGAATGGAAATAGCAAAGTCAGAACCATAAAAAGCTACTATAATGTGCTTCCTATTGTTTTAAACTTCCAAATTTAAAGAAAACGAATACATACACATTATTGTGTTCCAAGCTAACTAAATGAGTATACTTAAATCAATATAATATTATGTTCAAAATCACCATATCCACAACAGAATATAAAAACTTAAATTGCCTTAGAAGGCTTTATATTTCAAACAATAATAAAAACAATTAAATTAATAATATCTAACATGCAGTAGCACAAACATAATGCTAAATAATGCAAAATGAGACACAACACTTTCACTTTATTATCCCAAATTCAGTTTTTGTATTGCATTGTTGCAATTCCAGTTTTAACTATTTATAAATTTTCATTGAGACTATTTAAATAGCATGTTTCCTTAATCTACCCCTAAGTTCACTTCATGCTTTTTCTGTTGACTGCTCCCAGCTTTGTGTGCATGTGCACAATTTTTCTTACAAGGAGACATTGTCAGATCAATGTCAAAGATCAAACGGGAGATTTTTCAGTTAAAGTGTGTGTGTTGAAAATGGGAATATTCTTATGTCAACTTTTTCTCCCATAAGCCCTGGATCAACAGCAAAAAGTTATAAAGTTTCAAATTGGGGGGGGGGGGGCAGACATGTCTTTCTTCCATTCATGATTTGCTTGAACATGATCTTTAGTACATTATTGCATGAGATCGCACTGATGGGCACTCACTACACATTGCTTGTCAATCACTGTGCATACATGAATATAGTTGCTATCAGCTTCCTGTTTGCTCTTGGATTTTGTGAACTGTGGTGGATTTGTACATCATTCTTAATATTATACAGGAAATACTGTAATATTCCAATAACTGAATTATTGAAACACAAAGTTGAGCATTTAACTAATAATACAAATGTGAAAAGAACAGATGCAACAGGAGCATTCTGCTATATAAAAGGTGTGCTATGTACAATTATTGATAAGAGATTAAAACAAAAGCTCTTTATGCAATTAAACTCAATTAATAAAATATATAGACTCCATTATCCTAATTACAATATAATATTAAAAATATTTCTATAAAAGTATAACCTTTCTTTACTCTTAACAATTTTTACAAGAAAGCGCAGAACTATTACCATAAAACTTATTATCAGTGCTTCACAGAACCTCCGAACAGTGAATTACAGGAAATTTCTGAAATTTCCAACCCTTCAGAAGTGAGTGATCCCTCTTGACTTTCACTCACATGGCTCAAGTTCAGGCAAGCAATGAATGGAAGAGAGATATTAGCTGCCCTAAAAAAATTTAAACTTTATTACTTTCCCAGCTGATCCAGAGCCTATGGGACAGAATGTTAATTCTAACAAATCTTCCTTCAAAAATTCCCCAAACGATCCATGTCATCAGTCTAACAATGCCTCCTTGATAGATTGTTATATTATTCTGCATATTTGTTCTTATCCTCTCTATAACATTCAGGCTGTTTCCTTCTGATTGTTTTGAAGATGATTGATCACACATTGTCTAAAATATTATAGCACATTATGAGTAAATTGTACTTAGGAAGCTATAGACAATGGAGTGATAATATATCCTATTAAAATTTATTAAATATGTTTATGTAAACTCCACCTGTTATACATCATTAGGACATGTTTTGGGAGCATTCACTCTCATCATCAGCTGTTGACCGACTAATCAAAGTTGTGACTGAATCCAAAAGTGCTTTATGGCTCCTTATGTTATATAAGTAACTGGAGTTAGTGTAAATGCATTTAATAAATTCTAATAGGATTGTAGCTCATGCTGATCACATTAGGATATATCTGCCGATTAAATAGTTGTTAATCTGGGAAACACAGATTAACATGTATGCTAGAGCCTACAAATATGTAATTTTAAATGAAAAATAAAATAAATATGTGAAACATTTTGCATAGGCAAGCGTAGTTATTGCCCATGAAATATAATCATATTTTCCATCTTGGCTGTTCTGCTTAGATTGGCCAACTGGCATGTGGCATGTAACAGGTGAAAGTTCACAAATTCACATTGCTGGTATGAACTAGCGAGGTTGTTTAAAAGCTAACAGAAATGGTAATGATATTAAGAAATTTTCCTGATTCATTTACTGCTGAGTGATTAAGTAGTTATTTCCTACAATACCTTTTATCTTACGAGGGTGGGTCCATAAGTTTCCAGCCTCGCCAATAAGGATTATTGTGCCTTCACAAAATCCTCTCCTGGTATCATACATTATCTGTTAAATAAATAATTAAAGCTGTAACTTGTACTCCGTTGTATTCAGTTGTTCAGATATAGTTGCATAAAGAAAGCTATGTGTAGTAGATTGTGACATGTTCAAAATGGAGTATTGAGTTGTTATTAAGTACTTCACAAAAGGACTTACTCCAAATGAAATTAAACAGCGATTGGACGGTATATATAGCGAAGCATTCCCCTCATACTATATGTAAAAGAATGAGCCAAACTTTTTCGAATGAGTCAAGAAAGCATTGAAGATGAGGAGTGTGCAGGCTGGCCCATGGAGGTGCTCATTCTTGAAAACATCGATTGCTCTTGTGGAAGGAGAAATTATGGAAGACCGGCAGCTCAAAGTTACAGAAATAGCAGCAAGGTTGGGCCTTCTCTAAAACAACAGTTCTTTGAATTATTCATGAGCATTTAAACATGAATAAGGTTAACATGGGTGCCTAGACTTCTTTCCTTGGTACAAAAGCAGCAAGAGCCATCAGTTGTCAGGCATTTTTGGAGCTCTGCTGTGGCAATGAGAGAGATGTTCTGCACACCATTGTTATAGGAGATGAAACTATGGTCCTGTACTATGTCCCTTGTCCAAAAGAGAATCAATGGAGTGGAGTAAACCTGGCAAAGCATGCCTCTAAAGGCCAAGGTCACTCAGGCAACCTCGAAGATCATGGCCACAATCTTTTGGGACTGTGAAGGAATATTCTTCATTGACTTCGAGAGAGGAACACCACAGTAAATGGGGGTACTATGCTGGCCTACTGCACAGACTATGTGCTTCCATCAAAGAGAAAAGGCAAGGAAAGCTGAGTGGGGGTGTACATCTTCCTCACAATGCGCCTGTGCACACAGCAGCTCTTGTTGCAAAAGAAACTGTTAAGAAAGGTGGCTTCAAGGAGATCGAGCATCCATCCTACAGCCCAGATCTAGCTCCCAGTGCCAGTCCTGGTGGTGTAGTGGTTACCATACTTGCCTCCTAAACCCAAGATCGCGGCTTTGAACCCGGCCAGCACTGATGAATTTTTTTGGGTGTAAAAATCCTGAGTATGACTTCCTTTGGAAGGGAAGTAAAGCCGTAGGGTCATGTCATAGATTTATGGCACGAAAAAGAACTTCAAGCCTGAAAGAGAGGCCTCTGAGCAAAATTTGTCAGCCGTTTCACGCCCTGAGGTGAATGGGATGCTGATGACCTGAGATTTTTAAGAGCGTCCATAAATAAATCAGTCAAAAAAAAAATTCATCCATCCTGGCTGGTATCCAACCCGCGATCTTGGGTTTAGGAAGCAAGTTGATTACCACTACACCACCAGGATCGACAATTCAAAGATAGGAGAAGTGAATAAAATATAGTGAACTTTTGTAACAGTGGTGTAAATTATTAACATTTAAGAGAAATTGAGTCGAAATAAAGAATAACTATATTGAAAAGTGAAATATACTTTTTGTTTTTATCATACCTAGAAAATGGTTAAGCTGGAAACTTACAGACCCCAAAGAGCACAATTCTGTAAATAATTTATACATTCAATATAATATTAAATTACATTTCATGCAATAATGAACCTTCCTCCTTTTCCAATTAAACCCATTCAGCCAAATTTCTATCCTTAGTTGCTTATTCCTTTACACAACAAACAAGTAAACATATTAAAATCAAAGTAAACAGTTTTCCCAGTTCATGTAAACTTACTACTATTAACAAACTTCAAACTTCCTACTTGCTTACCCTGACTTTATGGAGTTGCATTCCTTCTGTACCCCATTATAGTTAATCCAAGGTTGAGTATGTAATGGGGATCTATATTCACTCCTAAATAATGCAATTGTCAGCATTGTTATTTCTGCTTATCTTACCCACATTCCATAACCATTTTTATCTCACCTTGCTTAGGTACTTTCCCAGTTCCTTAATATTTTTATCTGATTTTAAATGTAAAATTCATCTGCCTCTTATTTCATTTGGTGAATTTCCCACTTTCATAATAGTAACTGTTCCCTGCAAAACTTGGTTTACTTGCATTCTAATATACAATATCAAGTACTATATGGTTCTTCACACATAGGATATATCCCCTAATATATCCATTTTTTATTCCACTGAAGTAAATTGCTTCTGTTCTAAACCATGCCAGTCCTTCCTTTCCTAACATATCACAGATTTCAATATATCTTTCTCTTTCTCACACATTATATAATTTCAGAAATTTTTTTGGCATTAAGATTTGTCCATATTTCCTGTTTTTTAATATCCTCAATTCTTATTATCTTTCCAAAATGCTTTTCCTAATTTGTTTCCCTCATAACATATTGATCCCATGCCCACTTCTTGTAGAATATTTTGGATTGTAGATATTAAAGTTTCTCTCCCCTAAATCCTTGTGCTCCAAACACTGATTGATGATATTCTCCTCTTCCAATCTCTCTATTCTATACCAATATTTCAATTCTCTTTCTATAACCTTGCTTTCATAGCACAATCTTCCTAGTTCCGTTAGAGCAATTCTTGTTAGGTGAAGATCTAAGTAAGCCAAGGCTCTACAAAATAGTCTATTTGTCACATTTATTCATTTCCATTCTCCATCTGATCCCCAAATTTCTATTCCATATATCATTCTGCTCTCCACTATTGAACCATATAATCTCTCTAACCATTTCACTTGCATATTTGATATTTTATATACACAAAATCTGATTACACTCATGGCTATTTTTCCTGCTGCTACTGCATTTCTTTTTTGATTGCTCCATTCCCGTTACTAGACCATCTAACACCTAAATAATCAATTTTCTTGACAACTTCAATTTCTGTGCCCTCCCACCACCATTTTTCCTGTTTTTTTAATTTGAAGCCTTTTTTAATCACCATAATCTTCTTGAGACACCATTTTGAACAAAATGTGCCTATAGCTTCTAGTGATTGTTTTAATCCTACACTTGTTAAAAACCTGTTACCAAATCATGTGCAAAGAGCAGACCTGGTATCTCTATATAATTAGTTGGCAAATGTACATTAACTTTACTAATTTCTTCTGAAACATCATCAGTAAATAGATTGATGAGAATTGAGCTTAATTTACATCCTTGTCTTAGACCTACATTGTTTAATATTTTATCTGTAGCCCTCCCACTTTCATATTGAATAAAAAATTTGTTTGCTGTGTAAATATTTTGAATTACCTTTATAAAATCCTGGCTTACTCCTTTCTTTCTCAGTTTGATCCAAAGTACTTCTCTAAAAATTTTGTTGACTAAACTTCTTTTGTAACTCAGATATTTATCAACAAATGTTCTAATTATAAAAATATTAACTGTTCTTTTACCTTTCCTAAAGTCTGATTGAAATACTGAAGTTTTCTTTTCTTTATCTGCCCATTCTTGTAATCTTTTTACTATACTCCTGTGAAGACTTTCCCAATATTGGAAAATAAACTAATTCCTCTATAATTTGCCGAGTTCCTAATATCTCCTTTACCTTTATAAATTGGCGTTACAATTCCTACTATCCAATTTTTGGTATTTTTCCTTCTTCAAAGATTAAGTTCAGTTACTGCCCCAGTATGTTTAATCTGTTAGCAGATTTTGCTATCTTAACAAGCCGATTTTGCATAGATTATCAATATTCAAATTATCTTGTATAATCAAAGTTACCTTGAAAAAACTTACACCTCTCTGTTGGTGATACCACATTATCCCCTCCCTTTCTTTTGTGTATTTTACCTATCATTGCCCAAATTGTCGTGTTATTCTTCGCTGCCTCATTAACTTCTGGCTAAACTTTTCTCTCCACTCTTCCTTTTTTTGCCTCTAATAGACAACTTGTATCCCCATCTTTCTACAAGGTAATTGCCCCTATCTGTCTCCTCTCCAGTACCTTGTATCTAGTAATAGCAAGAAGGCTCCTGACATAAGAAATATGTGCTGGGTAGTTGTCTTTGATGCAAGTAATTAGACAAGTATTGGAAATTAATTTAACAAACTTAATTATTAGTAATTTAAAAAAAAATGCAAGGCTGATTCTCTTATATAATTTACTGGTAGGTACTTAACAATACTTGGAAGTTGAAAGCCTCTGACATTAGTAAGAGACATGATATTTCAACTTCATTATTCGGCAAGTTAAGTTTTTTTCCTTCTTCTTCTGCCTTTTCAAGAATTCGATTTATCTTGTTGCATGCCAAAGGTATTTTATTCTTAAAATGATCTTTCTACTTAGTTCTTGGCAGTCTTATATTCCGTTTTCATTTTGTATTATAAAGAAAGGCATGGTGTGGTAGTTTGTTGGGACATGCATTGATATGCTCTTGCCAGTTCTTTTGGTGGTGAATCACCTCTTGTACCATTCTGTTTCTTACATCCAGCTTCATTCTTATGTCTGTACTTCTCAATTTATCTCTTAGAGATGCTCCTATTAATTTGCTCATAAATCTCATTTCTGAGCTTTCAATTTTATTTTTGTATTTTCTTCTCATTACTACAAAGTAGCATTGGTTTCAATACAGTTGTATGTAATCAGAGTTTGACCTCCTTCCTCATTGAATTTTCCAAGTATCTATTGATGCATCTCTTTACTCAATTATATTTTATTATATTGTTGTCTAGTCCTTGGTTCAAATTATAGGTTGTTAGGTCACATCCCAGATATTTATTCACTTTTCTATTATCTGATCCTTTATTACAATTTTAGCTCTTCTATTGCACTTTCCTTTCAAGCCATCATTTTAGTTTTATTAATAGAGATTTTCGTACTGAAGGCTTCCAAAACCTTATTTAACTTTGTTACATTCTCTTGCAGATCATTCATAGATTCAGCTAGCAATATTTGGTCATCAGCAAATAATAAAATTTACTTAAATGTAAATTGGAACTTGCACAGTGAAGCTAATCATATTAATTGATATCATTGTATGATTCAGTTGAACTACACACTCTTAAAGCTTCACTTACTTTTCTTAAATGTATGGAACCAGTTTTGAGAACATTTAGTTCCCATCTTCAGCCAGGCTAAAGTACAACTGTTGGATCATTCGTTGAGCTGTGGGAATGTATATTCTGCTCTGGTGGCAGTGTGATAAACTTGTAGTTTATGTTTTCATCCCCAGCAATGTTGAAGTTTATTATGCTGTCTTTGTATTTGTAGATGTAGATTTTCTCCCAGGTTGCTAATTCCGTAGGCCCTTGTACTGATTTTAATAATTTTGCTTTATTTATTATGTATTTTATAAACTTTATGTCATTATGTATTTTATAAACTTTTTGATGAGGTTCTAATTTTAAAAGGAAAACCATTTCTTAGTATCATCTGGGTATTGTATAACAGTGGTTTAATTGCATTAATCATATTATGGGTAACATTAGTAGTTTAATAGTTCCCATAGTTTCTGTCTTATTTACTCATTCATATGCTTTTTTTATAATCTAAAAATATAATAAAAGAGCGGTAGGTTAATTCCCTTCTTTTCACTAATTGTTTTATAGCAAAGGCTGCATCTATACATGATCTGCCTCTCTTAAACCCTCATTGTTCCTCATATAGGAACTTTTCGGCAATTGGTTGTAGCTTAGATTTTACTATTGTCTTATAGATTTTGTAAACTGAGCTTACTAGCAATATGCCTCTATAATTAGAGCAGTCTGCTCTATTTCCCTTTTTATGTATATTTATTATATTTACCAATTTCCATTTTTATGGTATTTTACCATTACTCCAGATATTATTTAGCACCTATATAAATTTCCTATTAAACAGGCACTGCCGCAGGTGGCCAAGGTCATTGAGGCACGGACTCGTGAGCAGGAGATCTGGAGTTCAAATCCTGCCAGACCATCCTCCCTGACAGGTTTTTTCCAGGTTTTCCTCAGTCCTCATAAATGGCAAATGCTGGGGAGGTACCCTAAACTTAGGCTCGGAATGATTCCTTCCTTAAAAATAAATCCTTTCCCAATATATCAGTTCATTTCATATATCATCAGTGTCCATCACCTGTGGTGCCTCTGTAGCAAAAACAGGCATTAAACATCATTCATTCATTCATTCCTATTTTTGCTTTTTTCAAAGCTTTTTCTAAATCTGTCATATGAATTACATTATATTCTTCTATTATGTCTGTATCCATCTCATATTTCTTTTCCTTTTGTATTAATAAAACTTTTATAATGTTTTTCTCTCATTCTTCTTAGTTATTACATCAATTGTCATTTATTGTTCACATCTTCTCTCAATGTATGAAATATCTTGAAGCTGAATCTTTGTGCACCTATCATATTCTAATCTCATAATAAATTGTTCCCTGTTTTCCTTATTGGCTTGTCTTGATAATTTATGGACTATTGTTCTTTGTTTTTTGTATAATATATAGTCTTCCTCTTTTTTTCCATTAATCCATTTCAAAGAGAACTCTTTCTTCTTAGTAATTGCTTCTTTCAATATATCATTCCATAATTTCAACCATCTCATTTGTACTCCTAGTTATCTTTATTATAATTAATGACAAGGTTGCCCACTCTTGATTTATTTCATCTGTTCTACATCTTATTAGTTTATACATTCTGGTCATATATAAATTTCTTATTCCAGATTGCTCTAATAATTGTATCTTAAATGGTAGTTTCTCAGCTTTTTGTATTTCTTTTTTTTCAGTATTTCTGTGGTATTTTATCCTTTGAAACAAGTAAAAATGGTTCATATTAGCTTCAGCTCCTCTAAATACTCTATATCTTGCTTTAATATAATCAACTATTGACATTCTTCCTCACTCAGACCAAATAGACTTATGGATATCTTTATGTGGGTAGAAAGTTAGTAATTCTTAGGTCATTAAAGGTGCAGAATTGTCGCTTATTTTTTGTAACCTCTCTATGGGGTCTCACCACATCTGTTTTGAGTTTTCCATTCTTGCATTTAGATTTCCTAAAATTATCATATTGTCTTTTTCCCAGTGTTCTCTTTGTTACCTTGCAATTCTTTATAGAATTGTTGTATTTCTTCTTTATTCTCATTTGAGGGAGCATGTACTCCAATGATATTACAGTGTGATCTACCAGTTCTGAATTTTGTTATCATTCTATCATTAATCCAAGAGTATCCTAATATTCTTGTTTTTAATCTTTTATGCAATATTATCCCTATTCCTGATGCTGCTCTTTTGTTTTTTTCAATCCTTAAAGATAAGAAAATGTAGTTCCCAATTTTGTTCCATCCTTTACCTTTTTCCTTTGCCTCTGGTTAATTAAAATATCTATATTTTTATTTTATACTTTTTTGATGATTTCTGACATTTACTGATTAAGCCTCTGACATTCCAAGCAGCAGTTGTCATTTTTTTTCCCAATATATTTGTCCTTTATATATGCATAGTTGTTATTTGATATATTATACCGGTAGCAAATGGTGTTATCATTTGCTTTTACACTTTGGGTTATCATGAAAAATAAAGTTTTTGTTCAGAAGATTTGAATCATATGTAACAGTCGATAAAACAGTAATTTCTGAAATATCCTCTGAGTCGTATGTTTAAAACACTCTTTATGGTTTCTCTTAAATGAAATTTACTCAGGACATATGTTTTGTAGAACTATTGTCCACATCATCAGCTGTTAAACGACTGAATTTATTAATGGGTGTTTCACTGTGTTCGATTCCAAATTTAATTAATATTATAGTAATTTCAGAACTTGAATATGAATTGAAAGCTACTGTCATTTTTATATTGGTGCCTAAATAATATGAATAGTATATTGAGAACCACGTTTCCTTTTGAACAAACTTTGAAAGAATTACATATTACAGAAAGGAAATTGTTCTTTGTGAAACATTTTTTATTAAAGTGACTTTTATCTTACCTTTATACAAGTAAATCACAGTTTTTTGCTAACTACATTCCACTGAGGAAATGGAAAATGTGCTAGAAGAGGTATTCTGGCACATGGTGTCTTATTGTGAGATCACTCATTAAAATTGAATGAAGGATGCAGAGCATCTTAAATGTTCACTACTTTCAAATGCTAAAGACTTATCGCTGGATTCAGCAGTTTTACAATAATGTTGCACAATAAAAAATTAATCTCTTTAATTTTTGTTTTAATTTTTTTAAATATATGTTCAGGAAACATTAGTAAAAATCTTAGTACAAAACATATTTTTAATACACTGTGGTGGAAATCATAACAGAGAGGATTTAAATGTCTCGAGATATATTTTTGGTGAGCTTATATGTGTAGAACTTATAGACATCTTGCTCATTTGTACAGTGGTTTTATGTTTTGCTCCTGCAGCCTTTCTTCTTTGAAAATATATTTAGGCATTTGCTATATACCTCCAGAGTAACAAATAAAATACATTTACAATGCCACAAAGTAATCTGTAATGTGCAAGCACCCAAATTTACCCAACATTCTCTTTTTAGGGTTATACAAAAAAGGCTCTTGGAAAGCCTTACCCAGGCAGCTTATCTTAACTAGGAATCAAATGTTGACCTTTTGGCAAGCAGAATCATAGCAGAGGATTCCTCTTCTGGCCAATGTACTCCAAACATCATGTGATAGGCTACAAAGTACAACTAATTGTTTCCTTTGCACCTGTGCAACTGTCTCCCTTTGTCTTTAAGCAGAATTGATGTAATTTTTGGCACAGTTTTAAGGTAGATTAGGAGTGAATGTCAATGCTAAAAATCTTGGTATGGCAAAAGGAAGAAGTAGTGATGCTTATTGCAATGGTCATATCTTTGAAACTGTTGGTTCCTCTGGTTATTACAATTAATCATTAATGTTTTCAGAGCAAGGAAAAATGCTGGAAAATAATTGTATATGGTAAATAGAAAATATGTGAAATGAAAGACCTATATAAACATTAAATTTTTATTAAATATAGATTACTTATATTGTGTAATAATCATAATTTTGCCATATTGTTAAGCAGCAAAATATGCATGCATTTGCGCATGTTCATGAGCATGTTACTTTGACAGCTAAGCAAAGGGGACCTGTATATTTTTGTGTATTATTCACCGATAATGAAGCCATTGAGACCGAGCAACCATCACATTCAGGATGACAACACCTACCTATTCTTCACATCTTATGAAGATGTTTTTTTGGCAAAACATTACATTATCCTGCCTTTTTAAAGCTGATTTAACACCCTGTCTGATGGCTTTGTGCTTCTGAAAGGAAAGAGATTTCAAATCATGGGAAATTTAAGCAATTGATAGTAATCCTAAAAGGGACTTTATAATGGTTTTGAAAAGTGGAAAATAGGCTGAAGTTAGTGTGTCATTTCAAATAGAAGTACTGATGCAGCAGTAAAATGCCACACAGCAGGCTGTTGTACTCATGTTCATAATACAACAATCCACCTCATATCTTCTGTGTATTTTTAGCAAAATGTTACATCACCCAAAATTTGAATTGGCTCCTTACAATGCTGCTTTTTATCAATGAAAGGGGTTGATTCTGGTGGTAACAACTTGCTTCATAAACCAAAGGTTAAGGGTTCAAAACTGCCAAGATGTATTTTAGGTCATAAAATCCTAAATATGGCTTTCTTCAGAAGGAAAATAAAGCTCTTGGTGTTGCGTTGTACATTTACAGCATGTAAAAAAACATCTAGCCTGAAAGAAGAGGCCTCTGCAAAATTTATTGAATGTTTCATGCCCTGAATTGAATGGGATGCTAAAGACCAAAGATATTAAAGAGTTCTTAAATAAATCTAATAGTAATACCGTTAAAAGGGAGGAAAATTAAAAATGATAATTGAAATTGAAGATCCAACTAGTGCCATCAGGACAATCAAAGTTTTTTAAGTTATGCTTTACTATGCATTTTATTAATTCTTACCAGTTATTTTTAATTAGTGCAGCATTGTAATAATTTTATGTAACAATGGAACTATTCACAGATCTGAACAATAATTAAATTATTTGTGTGAATTATCTATACTACACACATAATTCTATGTATTCAAATTTATAGAGCAAATTTTAGACAAAACATATTTCAAAGTATTTTATTTCACAATTAGAAATTAGAACTAATTTAAACATGCTACTATCTTTAAACAACACTAATATAATTAAAACATATCTTTTAAAAAAGAAATTATTTTAAAAAATATATATGGAACTAACACAGTGAAGCCAAGTCATGTGAATAAATTCATGTGATATATGTCGTACTAAACACTCTTATTATTCACACTAGTAAGTGAAGCAATAGGAATGTTTAGTATGACATATATCACATGAATTTGTTCATAACACCATTATAGTTTTTTTGTTTCTTTTTACTTGTGTTTTTAATCTTCTTTTTCTTCCTTCTTCTTTTTCTTCTTCTTCATTGTCTCAGTGATGGTGTAATTGTTGCTGTTACTCCCTGATTGAAGCAAGCTACAAAAGAACTTCAAGATTTTCTTCTTTAAATGAAGATCTGTCTGAAAATAAAATCTATGTGAAAGTAGAAAAACTCCTCTTATCAGAAGCACTAGGTGGAGGAGCACTTTTTGCTTTCATGGCCATGTTACTCAAAATTGACATTTTATTCAGTTGCTTCTTCCAAAAGGAAAAAGGTAGAAATGGATATAACTTCCTCTTGAATTATATAATAATATACAATTCTTGCAAAGGCACATCATCTTCAGAGGAATGTTTCCATTCTTAAGTAATCCTGCAGAAAACATTTGGAGTTGATATCATTGTATGATTTAGTTGAACTACACACTCTTAATGTTTTACTTACTTGTCATAATATATGGAACTGGTTTCGAGAATATTTAGTCCTCATCTTCAGCCAGGCTAAAATTCAACTGTTGGATCATTCGTTGAGCTATGGTGGCAGTGTGATAAACTTGTAGTTTATGTTTTCATCTCTGGCAGTGTTCAAGTTCATTAGACTGTCTTTGTATTTGTAGATGTAGATTTTCTCCCAGGTTGCTAATTCCATAGGTCCTTGTACTAATTTTAATAAATTTGCTTTATTCATTATGTCATGATTTTGTTTCCAAAAATGATATGCTACTGCTCATTTCTCTATTTGCTTGTACTTTATGTTCCTTAACTGTGTGCCTATGTTTCTCTTTGAGTTTTCAATGTAGATTTTTTCACTTTCTGCATAATTTATTTTGTAAATACCTGCTTTTTCCTCTTGATATGAATTATATGATTAGCTTCACTGTGCAAGTTCCAATTTAAATTTTAATATTTGGAGCTGCTTTGAGGATCCAGGCATAGAATTTGTTTCTAAAAATTAGCAGCAGCATGATGTTCTTAATTTTTCCCTTCTGTCCACCTCTTTAATGTGTTGTAATTGGCATAATGAAATATCCTGCCTGGAGTCAAGTCCTCACCGGGAGTGGAGGCAAACTGTGATCTTTTCTCCTTCCCCCAAGTGGCTCAAAGCCTTTTCTGTCTTGCTGGTATTATAGTCAAGCTGATTTGACTACTTTAAGATTATTTCTAATCTCTTCTGCACATAGGTGAAGGATATATTCCCAGTAGGTGGAATGCTTAAACCTAGTAGCAACTGCGGCTACAGCAGCTTTCATATATTCAATATTAGAACTAAAATCTTTGAATACCAATATCATTTAATGATCAATATAATGTTAGCCTGTGTGTAGTGTTGAAATATATTTGGCCAGACAAAGATTTTCAGGAGATTCTCTCAGTGAACCAAAAAGTATGTTTACTATATTATGGTGTTTAATATCAATACTTTTGTCTAAGACTACACAAACATTTTTTGCAACACATTTCAGTTTAGTTGGATTCAGATCATCATCTGCACAATTAAGTGAATTTTCTTAATGTACTTTCATTAGGTTTCTGTTGTAACACTAATAGATGTTTTTATCCAATTCTTTAAATGCTCATTTCTAAAAACATGAATGAGATGCCACCAAAAGCAAACACAGTCACTTTATTCTTGATTTTTTCTTGACAGCTGCTCATGCATTGCACTTTCTGACGAATAATACAGACATACTGCTCCAATTGTTTCCTACTTCAACTTCACTAAGTATATTTTTTTTATACATAGTGTTTTGAGGAATTAAAATGTAACTGCACATTAAACTTCTTTTCATATTTAATGAATTCTGAACAAAGACTACAGAATAATTTACCACTTTCTACTTAAAATAATTGCTGAAAATTCTCTCATTCTTTAACTTGCTATCATGGAAATAAATAAAGCACACTAGATCACAGCATAGACTACCTCCTTGGTCTATGGTTAGCATTGCTGACTGCTGACCAGGAGGCCCAGGTTCGATTCCCACTACCTGTTTAGGAAGGTTAGGGAGGTCTGGAACAGGGTTCACCCAGCCTCAGACAATTGGGAAGCTGCCTATGGATAGGTGGAATATTCTTCGATCATGAAAGTCACATGATAGGTGACATGATAGGTGCCAGCATGCTGATCACTTGCCCCCTGCAATACTGCCCCTATCAATGAAGTCGTAAGATGGAAATGGAGGAAGCAGAGGTTGCTGCAGCAGACAAGGCTCACCCTGGGCTGTAGTGCCAAATGAGAAGGAGAAGGTCACATCAAAAATA
Source organism: Metallyticus violacea (assembly GCA_030762175.1). Classification (NCBI taxonomy): domain Eukaryota; kingdom Metazoa; phylum Arthropoda; class Insecta; order Mantodea; family Metallyticidae; genus Metallyticus; species Metallyticus violacea. The sequence goes on along the minus strand of CM060840.1, from coordinate 97,475,605 downwards.
TGCCTTGTACTGTGACTAGATATGAAATCAACTGGTAGTTGGTTTTCTTTGTTTATAGCATACTGTTAATTAAACAATGAATTAATCTCTGTAGGAGCCTTTCTTTTTGTAGAAAATATTTGAAATTTACTCATCTTGATTTTCTTCATTGAAATGCATTAAGCTTTATGCTTTATTTTTAAAATTTTACTTTGTTATGCTTTTAAAGATAGCAGATTTGTAGAAAAATAACAGTCACAGTTGTATATATGGTACCAACCATGAGAGTAAATTTCTTTTAAACTTTTAGTGCTTTTAATGCTTTATGGCTGCCTGGCGATAATGAAAGAGGGGTTAGTAGACTATTTTGAAAAGTGGGAGGGATGCAGGTGATGAATTTCAGGGAGGCTACGGTGGCATTATGCTTGGTAACCTGGCTCTGTGTGTGTGTGTGTGTGTGTATGTATGGGGGGGGGGCAGAACAATAACCAAACAGAATATGTGTTTATATAATTAGTTCATTGTGCACACATGATAGGTTAGATTATATTAACAATGCTTAATACTTGTATTAACAAGTCTGCAGGCATTAAAATAAACTCACTGCAATATATAGAGTCCTCAATATATATGAGCTAAAGGATCATCTCCCCATTTGACACGAAATATTTGGGACAGTGAAATAAATCAGTTGAAGCTGATTCAAGAGTCTGTAGTCCATAGGTGCTTGAGTTTAGCATGCATTCATCTTTTCAAGATAAGCAAAAACTCCAGAAAACCTCACTCAAGCAGCATTTCTTAACCAAGAACTGGAACAAGCCTCATATTTGTTAAACAGAAACTACATTACTTCAATGTAAATTGGAACTTGCACAGAAGCCAATCAATCATATTAATTGATATCATTGTATGATATCACTCATATTAATTGATATCATTGTATGATTCAGTTGAACTACACAGTTCAACTATCAGTTGAAGATGGGAACTAAATGTTCTCAAAACCAGTTCCATACATTTATGAAAAGTAAGTGAAGCTTTAAAAGTGTGTAGTTCAACTGAATCATACAGTGATATCAATTAATAAGAAACTACATTACTTCAGCCATAGCACTGGCCTTTGCAAGATGTTATGTGAAACTTTAAACATGAGTATTACATATGTATCCTTGGCCAAACTTTAGCATTCCCAAATATTTCTAGCTGGCATGCTTTCTGAAGATGTATTCTAAGCTATGTGTACTTTAGGAAATATGATAAATTCCAAGGAGATTAAATATAATTTGAAATAAACCTTTGATTTATTAAATCTAAATGGGCTGTTCTTTTATACTGTTTAGGGAATGAGTGAATCTTCCAAAAAGGAGAAATCATTATGCTCGCCAGGAGGTGAACACACATCACCAGAGTTGAGTCAGGATGAAGAAAAGAGAAACCTACACGAGTTCAGTTTGACACACAACTTGGATGGAACGGGTGATGAATCAACATTTTCTTCTTTTTATTCCTTCCTACAAATGGAGAAGTCTGACTGTAGCATGAAGAGCTCACCAGAGCTAAACAAACCTCAGGTGATTTATTTTCACAGCTAATTCAGAATTTAAATATATTATTATATCATTGGTCACATACTGGTGGCAGTTCTCTAAAAAAATTATCTAAGTCAACTTCTTGGAGTGTAAAATTTGTCAATTACCATACCACCACCACTGCCATTATACTGCCATGGGTGACTGAGATTGTTAAGGCTCAGACCTATGAACAGGAGATCTGGGGTTGAATTCCCACCAGGACCATCCTGCCTGACTGAGGTTTATCCAGATTTTCCTCAGTTCTCATAAATGGCAAATGCTAAGGAGGTACCCTAAATTTAGGCCTGAAACGCTTCCTTCCTTTAAAAAAAATCCTTTTCTAATTCATCATTTCATCTCATTGTCCATTGCCTGTGATGCCTCAGTAGTTAAAAAGGGCATTAAACACAACCACCATCACTCCATGATCACCACTGCTACCCTACCTATAATTTCTATTATTGTTAATATTGTATTTGCATTTTAAAATTGACCAGAAAATTACACAATTAAAGAACTTTGAGTTATCAGTCTAAATGAGCTACTTGTGCAGATATCGTCGACTTTAATTATGCTTCAGTTGAGCTTCATCTGCAATTTTAATTCTCCCTAAAGGATCAACTGAATCTGGTCATCTCCATCACGAGTAATTAAATATTGAGCAACTACCTCAAAGAAGGAAAAGAAAATAATAAAGAAAAATCAATAACACCAGCTATATAATGTTTTAAATATCTCTGCAATTGAAAAAATCCATATGGCACAACTGGGTTTGAAGTCATGAATTAGTCATTACTCATATCATTTTGCTGTTTTAGGTTTTGCAGTCCTGCTCAAAGAATTTTCCAGTTGCAAAAAAGTTGATGATTTTGATACCAACTTCCCCCCCCCCTTCCATATTCTGTAGTAATAATCTTGAGAATGTATATTAAATAAAAATGTTATTGGTTTTGCTAATAGCTTCTATTGTGCCAAAGCAAGTTACACAGAATGTTTACTGTTTTCTGCAAGAAGTGTCTTATTTCCTAGTATTTGAAGCATAAAATTAATTATCACAGTGACGAATAAGTTATTTAAAAAGTTTCATTTCTATAGTAATAACCTTTGGAATACATATTAAATAGAAAAATTTTGAGCAGCTCATGTATTCTGATGAGAAATAATATTTTTTTTCTTGCATTCTATACCATATCCATAAATATGTAAATTCCAAACATAAGTTGCTTATTGTAGAAATGCATATTTTTTATTTTTGTTATTTTTGGTCATTTTTTAAATTTTAAGGTTATGGTGTCATTTTAATAAATTTAGAGTGTTTTAAAATATGTTTTTGAGCCATGAATAAGAGAGCAGATATTCTTCTACTTTCTTCACAGTGCTGTATGCACTTGTATTTCCAGTGAATCTTTCTCACTTTAAGCAGAAGTGAAGTAATTCATATTAATTTCTTTTGAAATAAAACTTTTCATGAAAGAGAGTAGAGAAATGTACTAAAATATGCAAATACAAGGCAAAAATATAAAAAAAAGTGTATCATACGTTTTTTGTAAAATATATTGCCTATTTTGTGAAATAAAATTTTGAATTTACACTTGCCAGACCTTGTTATTTTAGTTGCATTGTTAATAGTGTTACATTATTTTTCATTTATATACACTTAAAAATCCAGACTCTAGTGATTATGGATTTTAATTTCTTGTATTATTTGTAAATTTTGTCATAATGTTTATTGACAATGCATCTTGATATGTGCCAGAATATTTTCCCATGCAATCATCATAGTGGGACATGATTTAAATAAGCAAAATCTGTAAAATATGAAGAACATATAATAGATATCAGATCCTCCTCTTAAGTTGTTTATTTCATTGTTGAAGGATCTTGGATTGAGTGATGGATTGATATGATTTGATTAATATCATGTACATTAATATTTTAAATGTGTAATGACTGTGTAAATTTATTGTTTCGGATAACTAAGATATTTAGTTCTACTAATAATTTCTAGATATTTATAAGTTAAATTTTTTTTTTAATTTGGTTTTCCAGGAAATGGTATGGGAAAAGTGTGAAAACCTAAGGTCAAAACCAAGGCCAGTATTAAAAGTAAGTTTAATTTTTTTAAATATATATTTGTATAGTAAAATAGATAGGATGAAAATTGTGAACATTTATCTATAACATAGAGTTATCAAAAATTATAAGTTAAAACAGTTCATTTATTTATACACAAGGGAGAGCACTGATGCAATTACAGTGAAACCAGTGCATATATTTTGACTTCAGCACAAGTCCAATCAATTATAACCTCCAGAAAACACCTTCAGTTTAATAAAATATATGAGGGGGAGTCAAATGAAAACAAATATTCTTTTTAATTTATTGAACAAAATTGGAACATAAATGTGTCATTTTTCAACATAGTCTCCATGACATTCAACATATGTTCTCCAGCATGTGGGAAATGCACGGATTCCCCTGGAAAAAGAAAAAAGAAAAATCTTGTGTTTGCATGTGCAGGCACTTGTGTACCACCTGGTGCACCTCTTCATCGGAACGAAATTTCTTTCCTCCCATCACCTCCCATGAGTGGTCCAAACTGGTAATCATGCTGGCAAGATCTGGTGAGTATGACGGATGTGGAAGAGTATTAAAGTTAAGGTCAGTGATGGTTACAACTGTTGCACAGGCAGTATAAGGCCTAGCATTGTGATGTTGCAAAATGACACCTATAGCCTGACATCTACATCGCTTTCATATGATTGCAGGCCGAAGATGATTTTTCAACATATGAGAGTCTGACGCGCTGGTGATGTAGCCCATCAGGGGTCCAATTATTGGGTATGGGGCGTAGCTACCCTGAGACACCTGAGCTGCTCCCACAGTACACGCTTAGTATGTTTGACCATTTTCATTTGGCCTACTTTTAATTTTTATTGTTCTCACCTCCCTGTTCTTAGTCAGATGGATGCCCCTGTGTTAGATTCAGTAAAAAGTGACTGGGTAAGGACATAACTCCCAGCACTGGGTTATCATATAGGAAAGGAGCATAACTCCTGGTAAAGGCCAGGCCTGGGCTGTTTACTTCCTGAAGGTGATTGGGTCCCTCTTTATATACTCTGGAAGTTATGACTCTGAGATGACTTTTGTTCATGCCAGAACAGCTCACCTAAGCTGAGGTGGTGCACAGGAAGCAGCCTGCCATCAGTTGCAATGGTAGAGGAACAACTCGCTCTGATGAATGACAACTCTCACATTCACATTAAACAAAAGAGATGGATGTAAAAGAATTAACCAAGATATCTTTTCCCATGTACTTGATACTTCTATGGACATTGCCAATACATTAGGGCACACTTTCGCTGACATTTACAGCTCCGCTAATTATCCTCCTGCGTTTCGCACAATTAAGGTCCAGTGAGTCGAGAGTATTCTCCTTTTCTTCTGACAATCAGGAGTGTTATAATGTCCTATTTACAACCAGGGAATTGGAGCATGTGCTTTCTACTTCATGGCATTGCGCTCCGGGGCCAGATGGTAACCATGTTGCTATGTTGCAACATGTATCAGCGGAAGGTAAGGCTTTTTTACTTCATATTTTTAATTGCATTGTGACGTCACGTTTCTAAGCGTTTGGCGAGTCATTCCAATACCAAAATCTAGAAAGAATCCCCATATTCCTTCCAGCTTTCGCCCGATTTCCCTCACCAGTTGCATATGCAAGGTGATGGAACGCATGATTAACGGGTGGCATGTATGGTGGTTAGAATCGCAGCACTATCTGCAAACGTACAATGCGGTTTTTATCATTATCGCTCTTCTGCCGATCTAGTGTCTCTTTCCACTCATATTATAAACGGTTTTGTACCAAAGTGCCAAACAATCGCTATCTTCTTTGGTCTGGAGAAAGCCTATTGTACTTTTTAATGTACGCGGGGGTTGTTTTCTCTTCTCGTTTTATTCAGGAGAACGGAATACCTCACGGCTTAGTACTCTGAGACACAGTTTACCATCGCTATCGTTTCCATCACAGTGTTTACCGCCAGGGATAAATTCATCGTTGTTCGTCGACAACTTTACGATCTTTCTTTCTTTCTTCTCCGCTCACTTGTCTTTTGGAACGCAGCCTCCAATGCTCTCTGGACCGCCTCTTCTTGGAGTGTCAACCACGAGTTCCGTTTTTCTACTGAGAAGACCGTCTGTCTTTCTGGAGCTGCAAGGAATATACCTTCGCCATCTCCCTTCATCTTGGCCCAGATCCTCTTATCTTTCGCAGACGAAGTAAAGTTTCCTGGTTTGGTTTTTGATAAGAAACTATGATGGTCATCGCATATAGGACTACTCAGAGGCTGGTGTGAACGTTCTCTTTGTCTTTTACGTGTTTTAAGTGGCACATTCTGGGGAGTTGACTGGATGGTTCTTACGTTTCTACCAATCTCTAATCCGGTCCAAAATCGATTACGCCTGCATTGTTTATGGCTTTGCGCAGTTCTTCGTCGCCTTAACCGATTCATCACCGGGGAAACCGTGTCGCAATAGAGGCATTTCCTACAGTCCTGGGTCCAGCCTATGCACGGAGTCTGGAGAACCTTCTTTATCTTATTTTAGGGATATTTTCCTTGATGTATATGGTGGCCGATTGGCTGCTTAACCTCGGCATCCCACTAATGAGGCATTTTTAATAGGTCGCTTGAAAGTTTTTACGCTGCTGTGTCTCTTACTCCTAAGCCTCCCGGCTTTCATTTCGGGAGATGTTAAATACTTTGGACATAGACTATCCTGCTCATTTCTTCGCCTGGGAAACTTCGTATACCCCTTGACTTTTAGCAGAGACCTCAATTCATCTGGGCTTATGTCCTGTCCTAAATCTTCGACTGCATCTTCTATTATTTGTTGCCTTTTTAACGCGATAGTCTCCTCTTTTGCGAGATGCAATTTTATTTATACCGACGGCTCGAAAACGGACACAGGTGTTGGGTTTGCCTTTGGTTTTAATGGAGGTAGTTTTACTGTTGGTCTTAGCTCTGCGACTTCTATTTTTATGGCGGAACTTTATGATATTTTATCTGAACAGCGGCTGGGGGACTGTGTAATTTGTTCTTTGACTTTTCGCAACCTGTACACTCCCATCCTCTTGTACAGAAGATCCAGGAAACAGTGTTTGCGCTGGTTGACGTGGGCGTCAGCGTGACACTCCTATTGGTTCCTGATGATGTGGGAATTCCAAGTAATGAAGCTGCAGCGAATTCAGTTCTTTTAAACCCAATTCAGCAACGTTTTTATTCTGGGGATTTAGGCAGTTTTTACGTAGAACCGTCCTCTCGCGCTGGCGCGAATAATGGCATTTAATCCGAAATAATGTTCGGGAATGCAAATCTGCCCTTTTAATTTGTTAACAACTTCTCGCGCAATTCATCGCGCAGTAGTTTTAGCAAGTTTGCGGATCCTTTATGTCGTTTTAGTCACCATCATATTTTTAAAGGCGAAGCAGCCCCAATAAGTCCAAATTGTGGCCACCCCTATGCAGTGCGTCACATTTTAATTGAATGGCAGCATCTATCAGATTTTAGAATTTCCCAGGGTTTGTCTTCCTTTCTTGCGGAAGTTCCTGTGGCTGATGTCATTGCTGTCGAGCGAGTACTCCATTTTATGCACATTTGTGGTTTCTGGAGCAAGGTATGAGTTTCTATTTTATATTTTACGGTGTCTTTTTAGAACCTTTTAAGGCCATTTTGTTTCCGGCTATTGCTGGTGTTTTTATGATCTGTACTTTGTACATTGTTGAATTTCTTTTGCTGTTGTTATTTTTTATTAATTTTTTTATTTGTATTGGCTGTCTTACTGCTCAGTATTTTAGTGTAGATAATTTAATTATTTTTATTATTGGCACAGTTTTAGAGTGTTTGGGTGCTAATGACCTTAGTAGTTTTGCTCCCTAAATAATAATCATCATCAGGTGATGGAGTTTCCTCTAGGCATGTAGTTTTCATAGGTAATGCCTCATTCATCCCAAAAGAGAATCAGCATAACCTTCCCTGCAGATTGCTGGAACTTCTTGAGTTTTGGTGATGAGGAATGGCGCCATTCCTTGCTTGCTCTCTTAGTTTTGGATTTGTGGTAGTGTACCCAGGTTTGGTCTCCTGTAACAATTCCCCCAAGGAAGCCATCACCTTCTGCTTTAAAGCGTCACAAAAGTTCTTTACGAGCATTGCTGTTTCAGTTCTGGAATGAGCTGCCTTGGCACCCACCTTGCAGACACTTTGTGAAACTTAAGCACATCATGAATAATGTAATATGCTGTGCCATGACTAATGTTCAGATTTGCGGCTTTTTCATCCACCGTCACACTGCGATTTTCCATTACAGTGACTTCAACTGCTGCAATAGACTCTGATATCACAACATTGTGCACCTGACCTGGGCTGGGAGCATCTGCCACAGAAGTCATGCCATTTCTGAACTTTCTACTCACTTGTACATTTGCTGCAGTGATAAATGTGCATCGCCATACTGGACCTTCATTTTAATAGATTTCATACCTTCACTGCTCAGAAAACATGACAGAATGTTATTTGTTGGTGTATGTCGCAAGTGGGGCTGCCATTTTAAACTGGTGTTGTGACATTATTTCACTTGTCTGCAGTATGCTACCCCCTGTTGGGCATTCTTTAAAGCATTGATAATAGTATTCGCACCTTACAGAACAATGGTGTGAAGATTCAACTTTTATTATAATTTTAATATTTTCATTTGACTCCCCCTCGTATTTAATATACTATGGACATAACCTTAATATTTATTGGTTTATTTAACTGAAGCATTCATGGTAACAAATCTTGCTTATCTACAATTTGAGAAACCATATTCAGTTTTTTTTTAAAAAAACTTCCAGAATAATAAGAGGTTTCATTATTTTCCCATTTCAGGAGCCACCATGGATGGAGGGTGTAACAGTAACTTCTGACTTAGTATACAGGTATCAGATTCAAGACCGTGTCATTAGAGATGTTTTACAGGCTGACTTGAAAGCACTGGAGTGCATCAACCAGCCCTTACTTGTCAATGACCAACTGAGCCAACTTTACAAAGATATGGAACTTGAGGGACTTTCACAGGAACTGAAACTTGAGGAGGGTGTCACTTCCAGTAGTGGCAGCAGTGGCGAAGAACAGTTCCAGAGTTGCACAAAGGTGAAGCCAATAATTCTTCATAGAATAATATCTCTTGAATTTATACAAACTTTTTTGCTAGCAATTATTTGCATGATTTATCAGTGGAGAGCAGTTTTAAGGGACTTGTCTGTTGGTTCATATGGGTATGTTTAATTGTTGCAATATTGCTTGGACTTTTTGATAACATAATGGGGAACATAAATTGTTTCCTTTCTCCTGATATGAAACTTGAATTGCAATTTTGTTTTAATTTCTGACTAAGGGGTTCTTGAAATAGTGGGAGGAAGTTCATTTATTCAAATAGTCCAGATATTTTTATTATATGATAAATCATTACAATCATTTATCCTTTGATGCATAGAATAATTTCTATGTTGTAGAATCCCAAAATATAAAATTATTAAATGAAATATTGAGCATAGAGTGAGATCCATGCACCATTGGAAGTCTTGTCAGATATTCAAAAAACATATTTATTATAATTTAATGATATTTGTAGGTAGTTATTGTGCTGGTAACTGTCCAGGTCTTTCAAAACAAATAATGCAATAGAATGGATAGAATGATGACCCAAATAAGTTCAGAGTCCTTAGCACCTAGTTTACCTAGTATACATCTTTTCAGGTAAGGAAAAACTTAGAAAAAACCTTATTCAGGTAGCACGTTCCAAATGGGGATCAAACCCAGGCATGCCATTTGACAAGCAAATGCTCTAGCATCTGAATCATGATGGTGAACTAATTGAATGATATTATTGATGCTTGTAGTGTTATTGATGATGATGGTGATGATGATAATTGACCTGAGTTAATAATAAAATACTGTTGTAAAATAAAAAAACATGTGCTACCAAAACTGAAAATATAAATGGTAATTATGAAAAAGGAAGAACAATTTTTATCATTTATTTACTAATTTATCTATTTTTCATTAGTTTACTTTATGAGCATTTATTTTTAAAATTGTATCTGTACTGTATAAAATAATTTCAACATCACAACTAATTAAGGACACACATTAATAATTGTCTTTCCTGGTGATGTAGTGGTAACTATACTTCTCTTTTTGGGCATAAAACTCCTAAGTACGGCTTCCTTCGGAAGGGAAGTAAAGCCGTGGGTTCCATGTCATACATTTTCGACATGATAAAGAACTTCATGCCTGACAAAAAGAGGCCTCTGAGCAAAATTTATTGGTTGTTTCACGCCCTGATTTGAATGGGATGCTGATGACCTGAAATGCTAAAGAGTATCTTGAATAATTTGCCTAGGAAAGGTGATAATGGACTGCCCATTAATGGTCCTGCATTTTGTTTACAGATTTTGCCATTAAATACAAAAAATTCTTATTTTAAGCACATCTGAGTGATTTTGATGTGCTCTTCTGTTTGATTGGCTGATTGTAACTATTTTGAAAAAAATTAATAATTATTTTATGGATACTGGGCAAATTTGACCTTGATATCAAATGAAATCAGTATGTCATTTGGTTATAATTCTTGGTCTTTAATTTTGTTTAAAAGGTTCATGAAGTTTTTTTTAAACTCAAACTATGGAGTAGTTTTAAATAGGAATTTTCACTTTTTTTTTGGCCAGAGATAGCATGCCATAGCTGATTTCTCCATGTGTTTATATTTTACATTTCTCATATGTTCTCTAAACTGTAGGGTTATGTTTCTGTTCATTTTGCCTATAAGTCTTTGCAATTGATTTCGTAAATGCCTGATTATTTTCCTGGTAGAATTTGGTTGGTTTTAAGACTTTTTAAAACTATTTTTGTTTACTGAGGTGAAGTGAAAATAATGTTCACATCTTTAAATATATTCTGGACTTTTTTGGTGTGCCTATGGATAGAATGTGAATTCCTTGTACATATGATGTCCTTTGTAGTATTTTAGTGCAATGATATCTTTTATTTATTTTATTTTTTTAATTTTTCATCTCTCTCTCTCTCTCTCTCTCTCTTTTTTTTTTTTTTTTTTTTTATTAGATCTATTGTGTAGCCATTTTTCTGTGCTATATCCATGGTTTTTTGGTTTCTCAGATTTGTATTCTGTCTTGCTTATTGGTAGGTTTGTTAATATGAATGTGAGGCTGTTGATTATTGCAAGTTGTTGTTTTTGATATAATTATCTGAAAAGGTATGGATCTGAGAACCAAAAAATTATAGATGTAGCACAAAAAAATAGCTACACAATAGATCTGGTCTACAAGAAAATAGAAAAATTCAAAAACAAAAATAAATAAAAGACTTCACCATACTGAAATGCTACAAAGGGGTTCATGCATATAAGAAATTCACATTCCATTCATAAGCACACATAAAATTCCAAAAGATTTTTAAAGATGCAGAGAACAGAATTTATATATATTTTTGCTTTACATTGGACTTACCAAAATGTCAAAAATCTGAACTGCCCTAAAATTATTAACTTATACAGCTGCAGTCACTTTTGTGTGTCCCCAGATTTAATTGCTTTCACATTATTCAAAATTTTGTTTCAGTAGATCTGTTTAATAAAAATAATTTAAAAAGCTGTATTGCTGGAATTATTAGTTCAGTTAACATACTTAAAAATGATTCAGTTATGAGCACTTAGTTGGATAATTTGACTCTTACTGACATGTTCCATGTTAAAAATAATGTGGTTTTAAAAGGAGAAATGCAAGATAGGCTCAAACACTACAGATGGGTGAATTCCTGAATTCAGAAAACAATTATATTTCAAAGTATTTATCTCACATGCAATAAAGAAAATATAAATGTTATAGGTGTTTGTCCATTTACATTTATTCTTAAAAGGCAAGGCTGGTATTGTTATGTCAAGGGTTATTTATGCAGTTTATACACATATCTCATGATTTTTTTTTCTTACAGGCCAAAAAGAAACAGAAAAAAATTGAATATGGAAAACTTGTGATGATCTTTGAAGAAAATGCACCACTACCATCTCCACCATGTATGACCTAAAGTTTTCCTTCATCTTACACTTTGAAAGGAATTATACTGGTGCTGCGTTGATCTTCAGAATCACTGGGCCTTTGGATGGCAAACCTCTTCAGGACAATCTTAAAATCATGATTGGTCCTTAAAAACAATACTTGGAAACTTTTGAAGTTTCATTACGGGCTGTCAAACAGTTACAAATTTTGGTACTTAGATCATTAATGTATTAATAAAAAAATTATGTTGTAATACAACTTCAGCTTGGTCCTTAAATATTAACTGTTGATCTTTGTACCTCAAGAGACACCTGTGATTAAGTGTGCAAATGAAGGAAAGAACTTGAATACCTCATGTGTCAATGTAAATTATAAGGTAAACCCCTCCATATACTTGAGGGATACATCAAAACCATATCTGTTTTGCAACATCTTTTTATGTTTTTTATAAATGTTGTGAAGCTATGATAAATTTTTATGCATTTATTTCTTTAGCAGGATGACTGTAAGAGTAACTCTTTCCTTCTGAAAATCCAGTGGTTATATTTCTGTATGAGTGAGCTATATTGTTACAATTAAAAAGAAGCTTTAAGGGAAAGTATAGCTTTGCAAGTATACTGTTGTGCATGAAAGAATATAAACTTATTTAAAGTCTCATGCAATCAGTAAAAAATGAATTTACAAATAGATCATATTGATCTGAACAGTATTATGAGCATTTCTTTCTAGATTATTAATGCAACTACTGGTAACAAGTGATGTGAAGCAATTGTTCTTTCCAGCAGTGGCTCTGTGCAGGCATATGCAATGCCTCACTGCTCAATTTGTAATGCCATGCATCCTTATTTACAACACATTATTCAGAAAGAGAAGAAACAATTGAGTGTTTTGGTTTTTCTTTCTTTCTTTTTAAACACAGTAAAACTTAACTTCTTACTACCATAAAATAGCCAACATCTATGTTTTGTTACCATGGTATTAGTAGAACAATTTTATTGGGCTCTGACTTCATTTATAAATGTAGGCACTCATTGATGCCTGAAAGTATGCTGGCACTTGATCCACATTTGGTTTGTTCCATCAAGTAGGAGTGTTCTTACCTTCGTCTAATTATTTAAATCCCTCTTCACAAGCTTTTAGAAGATACTAAGAAATAGTAGTTTCTCTACTCATGAAAAATATCTACCTAGCACCTTGCATTTGCTTCAGAGTCTTGTTGACTGATGCCTAATTCTTTAATAGGCCGAAATAGTTTCTATGGATACAGCATATCCTTTCATTCTCATTCATAGATGTAATGTACTATGGGATCCCCCTCCAAAAAAAACTGAAATACTTTATAACATTTTGTACCTATCACACTACAACTATTTTTCTACACTTTTTACACAATTTTGTAAGATGTTCCATACATTAATCATAACATCATGCTGCTATCCTGTTACACTCTACAGAACTATTTCGATGTTTTCATGAACTTTGTCTAGATCACAAGGAATGAGCATAAAGCACTGTTCTTTAGTTCCCCACAAATATGCATCTCACAGACAGACAGTGATGACTTTATGTAGGATATGGAAAAATCAAGTGTCTAGAAAACAGCTGATTGAGAAACAGCTTTGCAGTAGACAGTATGGGATATGGCCCCATCTTGTTGAAATACGTGCTTGTGTAATATCAGGGTTGCTCAGCCACAAAATATGTCCCATTTAGTAACTTGCTCATTCTAAACTTCTAATGTGACAAATTCAAAATAAATTTCATGTCGAAACTAAAACAGTGAAGCAATTAATTTATTCTTAATTAGACATACTCTTATGCTCCACTTAAAGTTGAATTATACAGAACATGTTTCACAGGTCTTCACCCGCATCATCAGCTGTGTGTTGACTGCCGGATTCGTTGTTGGTTGAATGGACTTGGTGTAGCTCTCGTGGACATTTTATGAACTTTTGGATTAATTTGTCTTTTGTTGGAATCTGGAAGTTCATAACCTTATCCTCATATTTTTTTATAAAACTTTTTCCTGTATTCCCAGCTCCAAGAGTCTATCTATGAATTTCAATAATTTGACTTCCATTTCTATATCATGTTTATCTCTCTAAAAGTGATGTGCAACTGCTGATTTATCTATCTGATTGTACCTAATGTTTCTCCAGTGTTCCTTTAGCCTAATTCTAATGCTTCTTTTTGTTTTGTCAATATATACAGTTAATTTGATATATTCCTGGCTTTTCAGCAGGTATTCTATCATTATCATTGGAGTTGAGCAGATTATTTAGGCTGAATTTGTTCACTGGGGATAAAGTAATCCCAAACTCTCAGAGTATTTTCTAAAAATTTTTGGTAATCTAAGGATGATAAGTAAATTTCTTTGAATGGTAGCTTCTTTTTTTGCTGGCAATGTTGTAACGTGTTTTAACCTCTTGTTTGAATTTCTTGATTTTCTTGTCTATAATTTCTTGGACATCCCATTGATTTTTTGCCATTCGTATTATGTGAGAGTACTCTTTGCTATATTCAAACTCATTCATGGGTATCTTAATGAATCTTATGTGCTAAGCTGTTGAGAACTGCATTTATGTGTGCTGTGGGATTGAAGCCACTGTCCTTTATGTTATTTTCAGTCTGCGTATCCTTTTTGTATATTCTAAATGTCACATTATTGCCTGTTCTTATAATCTTTAAGTCAAAGAAAAGAATTATGTTGTCTTGTTCTGTTTCAGAAGTGAATTTAATTTCCCTATCTTGCAGGTTTAGCAATTTCAAAGCATTATCCAAGTGTGTTTTTATTAACACATGCAAAGATATCATCCATGTATCTGTGCCAGACTTTAAAAATGTATGGAGATTATTTGGCGATGTGCATTTCTAAACTACTCCTATATAAATCAGCCAGAAAAGATGATAATGGATTCCCCATAGCTAAACCTGCTTCTTGTTTGTAAAATTCACCATTGAAACCTGAAGAAATTTTGACTGATGCAAACTATGGTTAGTTGGATGTATTCCTTAATCTCCTGGTTGCTTAGTTTCAGAGACCAAGACCATTTCCAAAGGGATGTTGGGAGTTTGCATTTTGGTATGCTGGGAAAGAGTGAATTTACATCAAAGGACACATCATCATCTTTTAGGAGAACCAAACCTTTAATATTCTAATGTGACATTAATTCTTTTTCCAATGAAGTATGGATAATGATGCAGTGGTAAGACAGTGGCCCACACTGTCACTTGCTCTGAATGTGCATATTCATCCAATATTTCCTAATTAAGAAAATGACATTTTGCTATTTGACATGACCACTCAGTATGACATTTGTCAGACCAGTTTTGGAGATACTGGAGAATCTTGATACACTGAACATATGTTATATATGCACAATATTGCACTAGTGCTAAGAAGTCTGACTCCTTCAGTTCACGAAATACCATGTATAACTAACTAGTTCCTCAATTTTTTTTTTTCCCCATATTTAGAACATAATTTTAATTGTTTCATCTTGAAAATACTGTAATATATTAATAACTATATGCTTGCAGATGAACTGAGGCTAATAGGGTATGTGATGTATGGCATAGTTTACAGATTTAGCTATTGCTGCATAGCTCTCGCCCTGTGCTAATGATTGAAGCTAGTCGTAAATAGCACAAGGTCTAAAATACATTGCACATATATGTATAATGTTAATCCAAATTTTTGGAAAATATATATGGAACATGTACACAGAAATATAGCAAATAAAATTGGAGGGAACACTTAATTGTTAATAACACATTCCATTGTGCTTACATATGAACATTTCATGATTCTCCATCATATATATTTATTTTTGTAATATGGAAGGAAAGAGTTAGAAAATACAATTGATTGTTAAAATATGTAATGTAAGAGAACAAATAAATATTTTGCACTTGTGTTTACAGAGTGTGTACATTTTTCTTTCTGATTAATGGCAGTAGGCATACTTCTTAAGGATAGAATATAAAAATGTTTATTTCCTATGTCTGCCATGTTAGTTTTCTGAACTTTATGTACTTTTTTTTCTGGAAATACATAAGTTAGGAGAATGAAATTTTGCACACATTTTGGGTATAGACACTATTTGTAGTTACTGCATTTATGACCTATTTAATAACCAACCCCCCCCCCCCCATTAGCTTCTAATTTTGTACACTTTTGGATATAAAATGCCTTTTAAATTTGTTAATTTTTAAGAAAGAAGTGTGAAAAATACAAGGATTATTTACATAATGGCTTTAGTTACAGGCAAAAAAGTTTCAAATTTCTGTAATAAGTAGTTTCAAGAAAAAAGGGAACAAATTAAAATGTAAATTGGAACTTACACAGTGAAGCCAGTCATATAATTGATATTATTGTATGATTTAATTGAAATACACACTCTTAATACTTCACTTATTTGTCATAATGTATAGAACCAAATGTTCTCTAAACCCGGTTCTATGCATTATGACAATTAAGTAAAGCATTAAGAGTATATAGTTCAACTAAGTTATTCAATAATATCAATTATTCAAAAAGGGAACAGTTTTAATTAGAAATACCTCAGTCAAAAATTCAACAATTATAAATAACATCTACGCTTAACTATGTTTAAATTTGTGCAGTTTCATTCTCCTAGTTTATCTACTCTCAGAGATAAAGGTACCAAGTTCAGAAAATTAATATGGTGAGATATGAAATAAACATTCTTACAATCTTCTTCTTAAATAGAAGAAACTACAGAGAGAATTGAATTGTAGCCATTTCTACCATGAAAAGTTTGTATCAATGGTTCAAAGTGATTTCTCTGGCCTAGGTAACAACCCATTTTTGTCCCCAAAAAATAAATATTGTTGTAAACCTATGTATTTTTCTACATGGCTTTTAAATTTGACATCTACAACAATATGTATTTTTTCTATTCCTATCCATAAATCTACATTTTCTCTTGCTCTGATAGAGTTACGCAAAATCAATGTTGGAATGTGCTTCACAATCTTGCAGAAAATTATAAATATTTTTGTATAACTTTATGATTTGTAGCCATGATAGTTTGTAATGTCAAAAGATATATTGCTAAAGATGTTACACTAGGAATTTCTTTGAAGTAATTCTTATACTGATAGTATGGTAATCGATTCTTATTTATTTTTTTATATGTATTAGGAAATGAAAGCTCACAGTAGACAGCATATAATATTTTTTTCCCTCTTGATGATGATGGGACTATAGATATCTTCATCTCTCTGCATATGATCAAGAGAATGAAAATCCAGAAGATTCATTAAAGAAGACTGTGTCAATCTGGTGCATAAATCAGCTTATTCAATCTAATGCAGAAATTATCTTGTGACAACGCTATAAAAATGCTGACATCCATATACCTGGTTCTCCTGATGTCAGCTTTGGATAATTCTGGTGATGTTTCATCTGAATTAACAAATGCTATGCTAATAGAAATTAAATCTCTCAGCAGGAAAGCACAACAGCAATAGCAGTATGCAATTTTTCCATTTCTGCTACCAAAATTCACCATATTCAAATTAATACCCTCCTGTTTATACCCAGACAAGATTTAAATTAAGAAGTGTGTTGGAACTTGAAAATATTTAGGATGTGACTGAAGAAAGGTAACCTTTTAATATGGGAGAAGAATGATTCAAACATATTTATTTAACATTTAGCAAGGAATAAAATTATCATCCAAAGATAACATTGGCTTTCAAAAATGGCTCTCTTGTAATGATGCAATCAGCAATATAACTTTCAAAACATGAAACTTTAAATTAATGCCATGTATAGAATACCATATTTGCCTTTTAAAACATTAAATCAATTAACAAACTAATATACTTTATAAAATCTCATTTTAGGCAAAAAGATGTTTAATACTAAATAAGTTAAATTTAAAACTAATTTAGTGTCGGAACTAATATGGTGAAGCAACGAATATGTTCTTAAATAGGTAGCAAGTCACTTTAATACACTTTTGCTCCATTTATCATTGAATGATACAGAACATGTTTCATAGGCCTTTGTCTGCATCATGTTCTATGAGTACCGCCTGTGATGCCTCAGTAGTAAAAACTGGGGTTAAACACTATTAAAAAAAAAATCTTCTATGAGTCAACTGCCAGATTTGTTGATGGTTGGATGGATCTAGTGTAGCTCTCTTGGGCATTTTATAAACTTTGGATTAATTTATGGAAGTTTGTAACCTTTTCTTCATATTTTTTTATTAAATTTTTTTCCATATTCCCAGTTCCACTATCTGTGAATTTCAGTAATTTGACTTCCATTTCTATATCATTTTTATCTTTCCAAAAGTGATGTGCAACCGCTCAATCAGATTGATAAATCAGCTGTTGCACATCACTTTTATAGAGATAAATCTGATATAGAAATGGAAGTCACATTACTGAAATTTGTACATAGACTTTTGGAGCTGGGAATATGGAAAAAAAAATTCATAAAAAAATACAAATAAAAGGTTATGAACTTCCAGATCCAACAGAAAACAAACTAATCCAAAAGTTCATAAAATGCCCAACAACCATCAACAAATCCGGCATTGACTCACAGTTGATGATGCAAGCAAAGGCCTATGAAACATGTTCTGTGTATATATACAACTGAGTCAGTATTAGGTGACACTAAAACTTCACTAACTGATGACATAATTTCATTTGGCATATATAGGAAACCTATAGATACAGATAACCACATAAAGAATAACAGTTTCAACCCTAACCCACACCAACATGCCATTATAAACAGCCTTGTCCATAGATTGGTAAACATCCCACCCAACAAAGAAGAATATTCAGCAGAATACCGTTATATTATCAAAACAGCCCTCAACAATGGTTTCAGCAGCTCTTTAGTTGATAAGAAGATCAAACATTTCAAAAGACAGAAAGATATTAAAAACACCACAACTCTCTCCATGATAAAAAAGCTCGTGGTTTTTAAAAGATTCACATATCATCCATGGGCAAACAGGGCATTCATGAAAATCTTTAAAAATTATGATATACGTTTGGCTGCACAAAATAAATTTAGTATTGGAAAGCTTCTGAACAGCAACAAAAAGGATGTTATTCTACCCAGCAAGATATCAGGAGTGTATCAGATAGACTGTTTGGAGTGTGATCAGATATATATAGGCAAAACAATACGAAATTTGGAGACAAGGACCAAAGAACACTTCAGAAATTTAAGATATAAACAAGTAGATAAATCGGCGGTAGCAGATCACTTTTGGACTTACGATCATAACATTGCAGGAGAAGCCAAACTGTTAAAAACTACCACCAATCCAAGGATTTGGCAATATGGGAAAAGATTTATATTTTAAAAAATAAACATAGATTGATGAATTTTGACATTCCACCAATGGACTTCCTGTTCAGTTATCTAATGGAACCACCAGATGCCACTACGTCACCTACTAGAGTTAGTCAGTCCACAGCTGAAGATGAGAGCGAATGCTCTTGAAACATGTTCTGAAGAATAATCAGTTAGTGAAGTTTTAGTGTCACCTAATACTGACTCAGTTGTATATGTAACACCTTCACTATTCCTAACTTCTTTTAAGATTACAATGTTCTGTGTAATTCAATGGTAAGAACATAAGAATATTAAAGTAACTTGCTAATATTTATGAAATACAATAGATACTTGACTCACTGGTTCCAGCTAGTAAAGAAGGCTTCAGTCACACCAATTTAGAAGCAAAGCCAAGAGACATTACCTTTTACCTCCTAAATACCAAAGCGATCTCATTGAGAGCAATGGAAAGAAGAAAGACCGTGCCAGAAAGATTATGTAACATTGTTCTAGAATTTATTTGATGTGCTCCAACCAATGGGAACAAAGGCCAAGTACCAAGTTAACAACATGGGCGAAATTGTCAGTCTCAACTGAAATATGCAAGAATGGCATAAATTAGAGAGAATGAAATCATAAGAAAAGTAGTTGCTGCCTGAAACTGACACAGTGAAATTTGAATGTTGCTAATGCCCGGGTAAATGACCTCACACTATCTTCTAAGGGTATATTAGATAAAATAACGCTGGAATAAAATATATGTCATTTGGAAACTTTCATTGCAGATGAAATGATTTAAAAAGTTAAATGAGTATGGTACATATATATGCCGTACAATGAAACAATCCTAGACCTGAAGACATACATACCTTAATTAGAATTTTATATTATATTTGTATGGATATCATTATTTACATATATAACATGAAATACTCATTCACTCATCTTCAGAAGTAATTATTTGCTTTTAAAGGTTCAAATATATTAATTAACCAAATAAATGTAATTTCTTCATATTTTATTCCCTTGTAAAAAAAATTACTATACAAATATATGTAAAACATTTATAATTTGTATCTGCACTTCAGTGGCTGAAAAGTAATTTAGCATATAACCATAGACTTGTACGACTGGGTCATTAACAACCCATTTTTTGATAACCATGTAAGCTCATTTTTTTTAATCAAAATAAGCTATTCTGAACAAAGAAAGTTTAAAATTTGAACAAAAAAAGGTGCTCATAAATTGTTTAAGAATGGAAAATTAGATTATTTATATTCAAAGTTAACGAGTTTGAATGTCAATACAGCTCCTAGTGGTGGGCTTATTGTTGCTGATGTGCAGTTCTATTTGCTGACAAATAACTCCCTTTAGGGGGAAGGATGGAATGTTTTTTATTTGAATTGGCATGCAATTGTGCCAGAATGCACATCTTGCTTTAAATGATGCCATCAGGAGATTGGATGAAGAAATGCTCCAATCAGCCATGTTACCATTTTTATTCATGAACATTCAGTCCATGGATGTAGCAGAAGTATAAATTGTAATACATATTTTGTTATAACATTGCCAGGTCGAAAATAATTATAGCACTAATTATTAACTGTTTGTTGTGCTAGTTCGTTTGGCCGTACATTTCAGGAAGTCTGAATGCTGTAATGTGTGAAAGAAATGAGCTTACAGAGAAAGCATTGGGGTGGCTTACCCTATGGTATTTTGACTAGAGCCATTAAAAACTCTGCTCATCTTTCTCACCCATAGCAGTCTTCAATTAAATCTTTTTGTGTGACCAGAGCTAATTTTCTGCATAGAAAAGCAGATTGTAAATTCTTTTAGCTTTCACTGTCAGTGAAAAATAGGGCCCTTAAGTCACAGTGCAGTTTCTGGTTACTGAGGTACCAAGGTGCAGCAGTATGTCATTCTAAAAAATTTTATGTAAAACTTAAAATATTCTCATGAGATTCTCCTTTGCTGTCCTCTATGCTGCAGTGACATATTGTCATTTCTAATAAAATGCTTGAAATGCAGAATACAATATGTCACTGTTAGGGCTCAGAAGAAATAAATCATCTTCTCTTTTAGGACACTCCCCTAACTGGGTTACATGAGTCTCTCAAGGCAACTTGTTAGCAAAAGTGATTCCTAAATATTTGTCCCAAATATAGAAAAAATCAGCCCTGCTCAAGGCTGGTGTTTCATGGGCCAATTAGTATTTTTACTTCAGGAAGCTAGGTTTCAATGCCTCTCCTTTGAGTGAGAAGCACTGATATTCAACCAGCTTTCCATTTTTGCAGTTAGATTTGGAACTGCTCAGACAGGTATACAAGGACAGATTAATTAGTAAATAAATGTTTTTACAAAAACAAAAGTTTATTTCTCAGCTCAGTACATTTGGTCCAGCAAATTCCAATTTTATTATTCTCTCAGAAAAAAAGGTTTTTCGAAAAAGTGCATAATACTGGATTACGGCATATAACCTCTTCATTCAATGAAAATTTCTCCCCCCACTCGTATGTTTTTTTTTTTTGAGTAGTGTTTAACGCCCGTTTTCACTACTGAGGCACCACAGGCGATGGACACTGATGATACATGAAATGAAATGATAAATTGGGAAAGGATATTTTTTTTTTTTAAGGAAGGAAGCGTTCCAGGCCTAAGTTTAGGTACCTCCCCGGCATTTGCCAGTTATGAAGACTGAGGAAAACCTGGAAAAAAACCCAGTCAGGGAGGACGGTCCTGGCGGGATTCGAACCGCAGACCTCCCGCTCACGAGTCCGTGCCTTAACGACCTCGGCCACCCGTGGCGGTCCACTCCTATGTCAATTGTTGAAGTTAGAAAAGAGAAAAAAAAAAAAAATCACGTGGGGCTAAATCTGGGGTAAGGGTAGGTGGGGAGGAGAGTGATTTTGAAGCCCAGCTCATGCAGGAGCATTGTACTGCTGGAGGAGCATTTTTTTTGTGGGCCAATCTTGGTTGTGTCTACTTCAGCTCACTAAGCAAACGGCCCAATAAGAGCCAGTGACTATTTTGCGCTTTTCAAATAATTAACCACCCTAAATAACAGCGTTGCCATCACTTTTACCACCGACATATCTGTTTTAGCTTTTCTGTGCACTTTCACCTTCGCCAACCCACGGTTTTGACTGACTTTTTGTCTCCGAGGTGTAGCGGTGCATCCAGAATCGTCACAGTCATAAAACAAGCCAGAAATAATTCAGATTATGCTGCAACGAAACACGATTTTGAAATTTCTTTCCTCGAACGTTTTTGGTCTGGAGTCAATAAATGTGGCACTCAGATTCTTCATATGCCGAGCTTTGAAGCGGTTTTGTTACTGGGGTGTGTCGACGATGTCGCCCCACGTTGGATGAGCCAGATTTGAAGCGGGTTTTATTTATATGCTGGTGTTGTTGTTGGACCGAGGGTCCCACTTTATACTCTGGGTCGTTTAGGTGCCCGAAGTCGTGTTTTATTGGTCACGGGAGGAGGGAGATGGAGAGGGATGGTTTAAATCACACGACCTTGCTTCATTTAAACGCGTTGAAATGTTTAATCAGTCTACACTAGTTATGGGCCACCTGGTCCGTTATCTCTATGACTTTGACGACCCGTGATACATATGCTGCATCTGTGTGCCTCTCGTCTACTGCCCCTGGTAAAGCGATGTTGATCATCAGAGAACGAACGAAATGTATGAATAGCACATATGTGAGTGAGCCGAACGTAAGACTGGAAAAACGTATGTGTGAATGAACGGAATATAATACTGAGAAGCGTCGCACTGCCTTAACTTCCTGATCTGAATTGCAGCTGCCATCTGGTAAAAACTGTCTGGTATAAAAACATGCTTTGCTAGATTTGTTTCTCCTTATATGAAATCCAAACGTCACCATATGGTTTCAATGCGTCACGTGGAGTTTACAGCACAGCGCCCATGGCTTTCCTGAGCCTTTGAAATATTTAAACATAACTGATGAGCTCTTGGGCTCCCAAATGCGCTTGTTTTAAGTTTATCGCCTCTCTGACGCTTTATTGTAGAGTTCCTCATCATACAATGTAATGATTTCATCGCCGACACCTGTTTCCCCTTCTACCTTCAACAAATATTTCAAAGCATCTTCAACAACTAAGATACAAAAGGATCTATTGTTCGGCCACCTGCATGCATTAGCTTTGTTACATTAGAGATACCCATCGCTCTAGCCATTACCAGCAGAAGAAACACCAAAGATGACGGGGGAAAAAAAAAAAGGCAACATTTTCCCTGTTGTTATGGATTCAAACGTCCCGGTACCATGAATACATTTTAGCAATACATGAAATGTCCAAGTTTGCTACCCTAAGCTATACATTTAATAATTATTACTATTTACTCTTGGGCATGCGTGGGGTATGAGGATCTGTCAAAACTTCATGCAGGATCAGGATAGTATGTGCACTTTCATATTAGATATCTACCATTTCAGTAATTCTCGAATCCTAATGCAGTTCTATCAAGATACCATGAATGTTATTAACCATTTCTTCAGAAGAAGCCTCAATCGCACGTAAACGAACGTGCAGCATCTGCAGTGTTCGTACGGTCACGTATAAATAAATGTATGCAGTAATAAATGGTTTTGAGTGCTGATGCAGAGTTCCCATGACCTTCCTTCAGCTCAGTTTGTATTTGGCTCGCAGTCCACTTTTAAAGCAAAACGTTTTTATCACTGCAAGATACTCGTCTTTATCCATTGAAATGTGTTACACCGATCACTTATGATAGCTGCCACTGCCAACAAAGAGAAAGAACTGAGCGCGGCATTTGTTTAAAATTTGAACAGACCATTACAAGAATCGCGTTTACCAAAAGTCGTGCTGCCATTTAAAAAAATCTCGCCATTTCGTTAAAATTTACCAGACTTACAAACCCTCCCTTGTACAGTTTCAGTGATTGCAATTGTGACTTGGCCGGAGGTTGATGCTGTTCAATGGAGCTAAAAATTCATGAGGTAGAATGTAGTGTAAACACTCTTCAACATTGGCATGAGAACACAAACTCTCCTTTATTGCCCTCCTCTGCAAGTGTCTCACAGTAGATATAGCATAAAAGAAAACCACTGGAAAGTTTGGCCAAATGAGGCTACTGCAAACTTTACTGGATAAAACGGGTAGGCTTAAAAAGAGACTTCATTCAGTTTTAATCCAATAGATTTGGTAATACTTTTTAGTACTGACAAGTACGTAAACTAATGCTAGAATAGTAATAATCACAGTTAATGTTAAATACAAATTTAAATCAGTCATTGCCATTTAATGTCCTTCATAAGACATTCTGTATAGTACAACAACTACATAATTTCAAATACTGCAAAGATACAAATTAAAATAAAATACGCGTATTTCGTAAAACATATGCAAGTAAAATAAATACATAATTTTTATAAACATACTTTTATTTATACTGGTTTTAAAATGCAATTATGTACCCACCTTGCGGAAAGAGATATATGTACTGCAAAGATCTAAAAATACTTTTGGAAAAAATGTATAAAACTTTTTATGGCACTAATGAATTTCTGAGACACTAATAAATTAAATAATTATATGTTTTATCGAAGCTAATACTGTATAAAATAATTTTAATATGTTTTATGTGTACATATTTTATGTGAATAATGTATATACTTTTTCCTTTCTTATATTGGTTGCAAGTTAAATACTGTATTGAATGAAAGGGAAGAATAATTTTATGCTTTATTTTTACATTATGTGTGTATTGATTTTTTAAAATGACATGTCCCATATGTTGTATAAGACCAGTGGGTGCAATAAAATGAAATTGAAATTCACATTAACCTCATACCTTAAACATCCTAAAACTATTCATGTATGCAATTTTGAATGGTACAATACAGCAATACCATATGTTTTAAAATATTATAAAGATACATATTAAATTTCTCATTAAATGCCTTAAACCAAATGAAATTAAAATCATTCCTATGTCATTTCATATTCAATTATGTATGAAGTAATGATAGCGTATATGCAAATGAAAAATGTGCAAGTTGGAAGTTACATTCATATGCATTCCCTAATCATACATATTTACTATTAATTTATCTCTTAAACACGTTTTTCTGAAAGGATCTCTCTTCAGTTTGTTTCGAAAATTATACTGTTAAATATTTTTAGTATGTTAAGTAGCTAATAGCGAGTGAATATGACTTTTATTAAGTTTAAGCAGAAGTACTTCCTTGTTTATGATAACTATTTCAAAGAGTTTGTGGATCCTGTAATGCCATCAAAATGTTTCCTTTACTAATGGTTGTAACTAGGATTCTCTCAGCGAGTTTCCTCATAGAGACAAGACTTCTAGTTGATAAAGAAGAAGGCTACATGGGTCCTTCTCTCTCTTAAGCAGCCACTTCATTTGAGGGCGTTTGCAGGTTTTGGAAAAGAATGGGTGCTTAATTTTGGCATTTCAAACACACACCATGCTCCTAAAAACATGGATCGTGTTTTGCATACAACTTGAATCAAAATCTTTTTCGATCCTCGAGATATAGACTCGAAGTTCTCGCCTGTTGCGGTCAAATGAGGTTTCCTTGCAAGTACATTGCCAGGGGAAGAGGTTTCGAACGGGTACACAGGCACCTCCTAAAGAGATCCGAGACCTTTTTGTGTGCCTCAAACTAAAGGGAACTTCAAATCTATAAATAACAATATGAGGCGCATGTTTCCAAAACCGGCCTTATCCCTCTTAGCAAACTTTTCAGGAAAAGAAATAAACGATTGCTATTTGTTTCCGAAGTGATTAATATATTTATTGATTATCATTATATTCAACTGCTTGCATTTATTCAGATAGCTAAAGGCAGCAGTACATTCATCAGACACAGAAATATATTTTGTATAAAAAAGATTGATAAGTTTGATTCGAAACTCAACATTGAACAGGGAGTGTTCTGGATGCATCATCATGGATAAAAGAGGATTTTTGAAATGAGAGTGAAATATATCATTGGTCACTAATTGCATTCAGAGTATGTTTATCATATTGTGAGAAATCTGAACCAGCTATAAATCATGTTCCGCTCACCTAAGGGGAAATTGCAATTATTTTACATATTAATTAGCTTGTGTGAATTAGAGAATATACATACCAATTAATAACAAGTATGGCATAAAGAGGTTATAAACTTATTTTTATTTAAATATTAGAATATGTAAAGGATTTATCAATTATAAGTAAACATTTTATGGTTGTCTAATTGACAGTTCATTCATAGTATAAAATTTACATCGTAATTTTACAATAATACGTACAACACATATATACCATTCATTAAGGCTCCTATACGCAGGGTCCCAGGTTCGATTATTGATAGGATACAAGACATTTTTATTTTAGTAAGACGAGTTCTTATTATGTCTAAAATTTGGAATATGAGTATGAAGCGTTCTCTGTGTAAGTACCGATTGATTAACAACCAGTTTGTCATTTCAGAAAACTGGGCAAATACCTGGCAACACATGTTCAGTCATATATGTGTATGATTAATACACCATAAACGGCATTTTTAAGTGCTATTAGCAAAAATGTATTTTAGAATTTACACGTTTACTTCTTGAAGATCTAGAAAATTGGCATTTACACTAATAATTATTTTCTTAAATGTACATGTAATTTACGAATCAATTGTGTTTATTAGTTTTATAGCCTTTGCTTTTTATCAGTATTTAATGATTTGTTAGCTTTAAATTAGAACACATTCAGTTGAGCACATAATTGCGTTTTGGTGTGAGGTGATCAATAAGTTTGCTGGAAACTATTACACTGGTGTCATCAGTATGCATGCAATATGTCCTTAGCATGTAACTATTATGGTGAGGTTAGATAGATCCCAGTGAATTTTATTTTTGTTTTAATTTGAATATTTTCCACAATGTCTTTCTGCAGTCTTTATGCCTTTCGAGCACTAGGCCGTGAAACGAATAGGTTGTGTTAAAATATATAAGTATACATGTTAAATGCTATTTGTTTAAAAATGGGGTCCATGTGAATTCACTACGTTTAAAACGCCATTACAAGCAATGTTTCTGCTTTTGTTATAGGCGAAAATGACTTTTGGTTCTTGCAAAAAATAAAGATTGTTAAATCAAGATTTTATGAATGGGCGCAAACAATTTAAATGAATATGTGAGCGACTTCAGTGAACACAATGATTCCGATCTAAATACGGTTTATCCAAGTATTCACGATACTCAAAATTGGGCGAGAATTAGGAGAATGGACACCAAGAAGAAAAACCAATAGAAGCTATGCCTATTGAAGATGAGGACAAAATGAGGATGTGATTGGCAGAAATATTATGGCAAGAGTAAGTTCAAATGAAGTTGCGTTCCGTATGTCACCGATGTTTGGACTCCAGCACATCAGTTAGTTTTTCATTTTTCTGGAGTTAATGTTCAGGCAAAAGGCCTAGGAAAATTTTATTCTGAATCAAATGGCTTGGCCATGTTTAATAGCAAGTTACATTTAAGAATAAATTATTTTTAAAAAAACACGAAAAATTGCAGATGATAAGACAGCAATTCTCAGCAAGCACGATCTGGCAGCTGATATAGATATTCTTAAACTCAAGGCTACTGGGCTTGGTATTCTATTCAGAAAATGTTAAATCAAATATTGATTTGTCATCCACTTTGCAATTGGTTGCACTGGGAGAGAAATCTTTAGATATACTATATCCCAGAAACGATTCATCGTTCTTCTCACAGCACTCAGATTTGACAATGCAGATACAAAACAAGGGTGGGCGGTTACAAATCCTACTGGAGCAATTTAAAACATATTTGTAAACTCAGAGAATATTCCATCAGTAAGCAAACTTGTATATACGAAATGCTTGTCGATTTCCAATGAAGCCAGCGAATTTTTGTATTAAACTTTCAGCCATCAATAATACTAAGATACACTATTTTATAGATGGATACATTTATTGTGGTGGGTGTACTTTGTACTAGTGACAACACTATCTGAAGAAGGTAGAAACCTTAGCCTTGCGACAGTATAGATCATCTGACAAGCGTTAGACACACCGTAAATGGACAGATTGTTTTATAATCTTTAAGACTTATATTACTGCTTTGACTTCGTTTCTTTTAAAAGGACGATAATAAAATTTAAGTGTATGCTATGACAATAAGTGACTAGTGCTTGTTGTAATATGGTAGTCAGTTGAATATGTCGTTTAAGGAAATTGGATAGATACTATAGTGCGATAGTGATGCTTTCCCACGCGGCGCAGGATTTTTCGCATGAGCGATCCCGCACTCGTTTTCCTCTTGCCTGCTTGCTAACTTGTTAATCTTACTGATTGTCGTAGTCATAACGCAGCGCTTACGGGTGTGTGTGCTGTGTTGTGTTGTTCGTTTCTTAATTCGACAGTATAAAGTACATTATGCTCGTGTGTTTGCAACGAACGTGCCTTTATGTATGTTAAAAAAATGCCGTGTGCTAGATGAACCCTCACACCATACAAGAACTCAAAGATAATATTCGCCAGGAAATAGTCCGGATATCTCAAAATGAACTACAGCGAGTGATGAATAATTTTTCTAAAGAAATACAAAAAATAAGTGGAGAATGAAGGCGGGCAGTTTCAACACCCCATTTGACTATTTGCTAACTTATGAGTCTCTTAAATTTGTTTGTATATCGTGTATGTTTGCTTGTTTTATTGTTTTAAGCTGTTGCTAATCACGGAGATCCGGCTGGCTAACTGGCTAACGAGCAGCGCGCTCGTCTACAGACAAAACACTAGGGGAAAACAAAATTGATCGCGCGGTATTAAAAGTAGGTTGCTATGGTTAAATAAATGTGTGTGTGTGTGTGTGTGTGTGTGTGTGTGTGTGTGTGTGTGTGTGTGTGTGTGTGTGTGTGTGTGTGTGTGTGTGTGGATACAAGGAAGAGGAAAAATGCCCAATTTCTTAAAAAATAGTTTACAAGTTGTTCTTAGACTTGTTCTTATAATTAATCGAATTATTTTCTTTTGCATTATGAAGCATGCCTCACTTACATTGGATTCATCCCAGAATATTATGCCACATCCCAACAAGGAGTGAACATATGCAAAGTAAGCCATTCTAAGTTTCTGCCCTTGCACCTGCTCTACATATTACCCTTATCATATGTCATGCCGTACCGAGTTTTTTTGTTTATGTGATTTACATGGGTATTCCATTTTAAATTGCGTTGAATCCATAGACCAAGAAATTTGGTGGATTCTAACATGGGTATTCCATTTTAAATTGCGTTGAATCCATAGACCAAGAAATTTGGTGGATTCTACTTTCCCAATTGTACGGTTTAAAAGTTTTATTTGTAGATCTGTGTGTGTGTGTGTGTGTGTGTGTGTGTGTGTGTGTGTGTCCATTGCTACTGTCTTATTGGCATTTATTATGAGATTATTTTCTATGAAATAGCTAGCAATTTGATTTGATAATTGTCGAATTGATTTTAAGTTTTTTTCTCTATCTTTTTTACCAGGATATTTGTGTCATTACCAAGACGAGGGACTTTACATAATCATCATTTATAATAAAGTCATTAATGAATAGCAAGAAAAGGATTGGATCTAATATAGAACCTTGAGGTACTCCATAATTTTCCACTAGTGCTCTTGATAAATGTCTCCATGCTTCGCTGATTTCTCTATGTTGAATTTCAACAATTTGTTTTCGGTTTTTCAAACTTGATTTATCTATTTGTGGGATAATATCCTCTAATTCCAAGCTTATTAATTACAGTTCAGTTTTCTTTCAAAGGCAATTTGATCAGATTCTGCCGAATTCTTTGTCTTTAAAGAATGAACGAATTTTGTTTTTTCTAATCTCTTCATGCCTAAAGATTGTGTTCATTTGTTTGTTGGTGGAAAAGTTATCAAACGTGTTTTCAATGTTTTCAGTTGGTTTTTTTTTTTTTTTTTTTTTTTTTTTTTTTTTTTTTTTTTTTTTAGCGAATCTGTCGAATTTAAACTGCAAACCTTGCTTTAAAATGAAATTTGAAAATAAGGGAAATATGACTAAATATGTGGCTTATATAAATGGAGGAATATGTGTTATTTCACGAACGTTTTCGCAGCGTACAGTTAATTTAGTAAGCTTTCCTTCGTTCATTATTTTGAACGTCTTGTATGCTCTATTTACTTTTG
Organism: Metallyticus violacea; assembly: GCA_030762175.1. Taxonomy (NCBI): domain Eukaryota; kingdom Metazoa; phylum Arthropoda; class Insecta; order Mantodea; family Metallyticidae; genus Metallyticus; species Metallyticus violacea. The sequence goes on along the minus strand of CM060840.1, from coordinate 97,445,410 downwards.
TCTTTATTATCTATTTTATGGAAGCAGTACAGTGGTCATATAATCCATTAATCAGAGTTGATAATATTTAAAAATAAATAAGTTTGTTTGTATTTAAAAACATTTTAATAAATTGCGGTTTTTAGGTTTTAGAGATTTCGGGAGTAAAATTTATGGTACAACTGAAGATGATTATTACCATTTTATAATAACTAAATTAAAATTTGAATTAAAACATAGTACTAAATGTAACCATTGACTTAATTAGTGTAATAGGAATAATTAAAAGCTATTCTTTAACATGCCAGCAAGTAATTTACTTGTTAGTAATGCATATGAATTTCATGTAATTTAAAATTATACTATTTCACCAACTTTCTTAAATATTGCGATAAACAAGGAGATGCAACAGTTTTAATAATTAATGTGAATTTGTGCATACACTATATTTTAACTAGCCACACATATTTTTGGATTCACAAATAAAATTAAACTTGAAAGATGCTCCCTTGTAGTTCCTCAAAGCAATGTATATGTAATAGCTGTATAGTAAATCTCATTATTAAACTTGTTTTTGAACTTTTTTCAGCGAATTTCAATGTTTTGTTTGGGAGAATCTATATGCATAATTGAGCTTTATGGTGAACTGATCATCTTTGATTGAAATGATGCAGATTTTTTTTTTTTTTTTTTTTTTTGGAATTTCTGATAATAAAATTGCTTACATTTTATGATAGAAGAACATTAAGGGATTTTGGACATAGAATTGGAATGTACAAGTAAAATGTATTATGCATAGAGTCGGTCCTGGTGGTGCAGGGGTAACCATACTTGCATCCTAAACTTAAAGATTGCGGGTTCGATCCCGACCAGGACCGATGGATTTTTTCTGGCGTAAAAATCCTAAGTATGACTTCCTTCGGAAGTGAAGTAAAGGCTTGGTCTCATGTCGCAGGTTTACGGCACGATAAAAAACCATAAGCCTGAAAAATGAGCCCTCTGAGTAAAATTTGTCGGCCGTTTCACGCCCTGATTTAAATGGGACACTAATGATCTGAAATGTTAAACAGTGTCCGTAAATAAACCAAATCAAAGTATTATGCAGATAACATTTCACATATTATCATTTACGGGGAAGAAGTGCTGGTTCATATTTTTTTAGTACTTTCGGGATATAATTTTTCAGATATGCATACATCTAAATGTGATTTAGATATGCCGTTTAACAATTGTATTTTCGCCTCATATTTTAGCAAAATAAGAAGTGAAGGAACTTGTCAGCTTTGGACATCTAATCAGTTCTGTACTTCCAGACAGAAGATTCTCTAACTAAACAAAGTATCTTGGATGGTTCATATTTGCCTTTCTTAATATAGATACCCATCTATTTGTTAGCGCTGGTGTTTGAAAAGTTTAGATTTTTAATTAAAAACATTCCTTTCTATTTAGATAAAAAAAACCTTTTTAATGTCTTGATTAGTTCAAAGAAGGTTCTGAGCACATATTTGAACCATTTGTACAGCTGTATACAATATATTAACAAACAATGGTTTAACTTTTTACTCAAAAGTAAGCCGAAAAATCACCAAACTATAAAATATATAATATTACTTAAATCCGTAAGCGCGCGCATTTCTTTCATTCGTTCAGTCTCAATTAAATGAAGACAGAGACTCCTAATTCTGTTATTTTCGATCATAATATACTTGCTTATTTAAACCAGAGCATGTTTATGTATACTGGGTATTTTCTCGTGCTCTCTCATTGGGATCATTCGATGGTGCAAATTATCTTACATAACGTTAATTGCAAGTATATTTTACCGTATTCAGCATTGAAGATAGGCCAAATCAAATTGATTGGTTTCGCTTTCTAAAATTTTTTTCCCAATGGCGCGTAGGTCTTTCTGTTCTACTTTTCGGTCTATCTTTTAAGATCAACTTCATTAATCTTTCGTTGGGTATCAGGAAATTGTTCCATGCACTTTCTTTAATTTTATTTTACTGTTCTTATTAAAGATATTAAAGCTTTCTGAGCGCAGCTCATGGTGGGTCAATATTTCTGAAGGTGCACCACTTTGCAATGACCAGGTAAACTGAGAGTGCGCTGTGAAATCGTAAGAGTAGCTTGACGTACTATGGAAGTGAAACGTGAATAAAAACAAAAAAAAATGCTACATTTATGGTTAATCATTACGCGTAATGCAGGTTTATTTAACATGTGGTGTTAAGCTCTCTAGATTTATTGCAATCCATTTGATTCATTTTCAAAAATGGTATTCTAAAATAAAACTACGTTTTCTGCGTATTTGTACATGCTTTCGTGGAAAGGATATGGTACTATGGTAGACTTGTTGTATCTGAAGTTTAATTGTGTTGCAAGACTGAGTATTGAAAAGTGTTGAATTTCGGCGGGAGCTTTATCCAGCAAATATCTGTGCGATCACCATGCAGGCCGTCCAGTTTACTCAACCGCCACCTCCGATTCCAAACATGTCAGTCCCACCCCCAACAGTTCACTTTTCGCAACATCGTTTTCATAACACAGACAGAGGTGGTCATAGGGGACATTTCTTTCAACCATTTCGTCCATATAGACCAGGACCAGGTGGTCCAGACAGTGAATTCGATGGCAAGAGGCTACGGAAATCCGTCATGCGAAAAACTGTTGATTACAACTCTGCCATAATTAAAATGCTAGAGGTAATACTAAAACTAAGGTGCCCTATCATAATTCAGTAAAGCTGACTATGTTTTGCTGTTGGTTCTGTATTGAGCAAAGCTCCAGGATGTAAAACATGTACAACAAAGTGTAATATATGCTGTAAACATTCTATCTTGATTTAAGCTATTTATAATGTAAAAGGCATGAGTAATTAAGAATTTATGAAGTATTTTAAAGAATGCACGTTTTTTTAAAGCAATCTTACAATTTTAAAGTACTTGAAAAAGATATAACACTGCAGAATAATAACTGGCCTTCTGGCAAAGTTTTTTATTAATGTGTGTAAATCTGTTGTAGAGTCATCTTGCAATTTTAAAGAAACTGGAAAAGGCTGTTACGATAAGACACTGCAGAATAATAACTGCACTTCTGGAAAAGTTTTGTTTGTCAAACGGTGTAAATATGTTTTGTTTAGTATTGTCATGTTGTGCCGAATGAGTGTTAAAGCTGTTATAATTAATAAGCTATTTAATATCTGTACATATGCATGTATGAATACTATTAACAGTAAATGTGCAAAGGCTCTCTTAATTAAATCATCTGCATTCACCACATAGAATTTGGAAGGACCTATTCTGCAGAACAAACACTTTCTATTTACAGAATCATGCCAGAAAATGAATGTATACTTCATGATAGAATGAAAATAAGCTAAATATACAATTTGCAATGTTTTCAGGTACAGGAGATTGTTTTAGAGCTCTTAAGCAGAAATAACCAGGCTAAGATTCAAAATTTTGTTTTCTATATGCTTCTTTCAGCTGAACTCATCAGTCCCTAACTACAGAAACTTAGCATTACCATTTTTTTATTATATAATTGCCGTATTTAATTATTCAGTCTGGAACATAAGTTTTGTTCTGATTTGGATAAATTTAGTTTTATTATAGTTTAGTGATTATTTGCTTTAAACTATGTATTAGGTCTTCGTTTTTTTCCCTGCATGTGGACCTGGTCTGAAGTTAACAGGGCCCCTATTCCACAAAAGTATGGTCTAACACATTACAAGTGTATTAGTACTTGTGAAGTATCTTCTTTTGACTTTCTGTTCCATGAAAGAATATAACTCTTGTAAAGTATTAGTAAACTTACAAGTTATTATGTCATGTAAGAGCAAGATGGTGGAACAGCTGTTTGCCACATGTTGCCATATCTTGAATTAGGTTATGTCCATTCCTTAGTAATAAGCTTATATTTTTAATGCACAGAGTGGATTACTGTCATTCTGGCTAAATAAGACTTATGTTCTCATAAATAATTTAAATATTTTTCATGATGCATTTGTCAATATTCAAACAAAATCCACTTTGAGACAGTGGTAGCATATGTCTATATTTAAGAGCATCATTTTCACTCATACTTAACCTAACTTTTTCATTCATACAAATTACTGAATTATTCTTTCTTTGTTTGTATTCCTACTCATGTCATTATCACTTTTGCTAACACTTCACATATTTGGGACAACTGATTCCAAAAATTATTAAAAGATATTAAATTTTGCTGTAGTATTTGAAGTTATCAATATTCATACACTGTAGAGAAATTTATACAGATTGACAGTGCCTGACAAATACTTCTATGAAACTAAACAATGAAAAATCACTTATACACATAGACTTGTAAGCACGAAGTTGTCAAGTACCAATGTAACAGAGCCCTTTGTGAAGCAGAATTTGACTAATAACTGCAAGCTACAAGTCCATAGACCATACTTTTGGGAATAGGACCTAGAACACAGCTGGACACATTTAACATTCAAGAATGCATTTTGCTGCTAATAAAGCCAGTTAGTGCATGTTTTATGTTTGGAAAATTCAGAAGTTACTGTTTTATTGTACTTCATTTCCTTATTTGCAATAGTTCAAAGATTTAATACAAAATTCATTTGCTTGTAATTTTTAAGAAATGAATCTGCTCAGCGTTTTGCAGAATTTCAAGAGTTTTCTGGGGGGTTCATCCACCCTACAGTTTATAAAATAATGCAGTAATTCAAAACAATGGATCAATGTTGGACAAGGATGTAAGATATAGATATCACATCAGGTGTTAACAGAGGAAAAACTGGATGACAGTGCTGCTTAAGAACAATCTCTTGCAAAGTTAATACAAGCCATACATAAGCTCATTCTGCTACAAAATAGCTAAAATTTTGTCCTTATAAAGTTACTGAAGTACGTGGCTTTACAGCCCACCAACATGGCAAGAAAAGGTTTCATTATCTTTGAAAAGGTAAGGTTGTTTTCAGTACTTTGCTAATTGTGCAGTGGGCTAGGTTTGGGCAGCTGTGCTTTGTGCTCGTCTGCTGCCCTGGTCTCATGTGGAGGGAAAAAGAAACTGAAGACCCAATACTAAGTTCTTTAAAAACCCATGTAGTGGTACTTAACTGTTAAGGTGATTTTTCAGACATATTCTTAGTATCATCTACAAAAAGTTGGTTTCTAATGGAGCACATTTGAGATTACTTAACACATTTTGGCTTAGCTGCCCAACAAAGTCCCCTTACATCTGCAAAGAGTATCAGGTAAGTTATTAATATGAATCAAAGAGCAAAGAACTCAGTATTGATCCCTATGCAAATTTTTTAGTGTTTGATTTGTTGCACTTAATTACGTTTTTTTATTCTGTATGTTAGATGTGAGTTAAACCAATTAGTGAACATTTATCTAAGCCATTTACTTGAGGTTAATCTAAATTGTCATTTCAACAACCTTTGATAATTGAGTTTAAAAGTGAAATTGATGTATAATTTGCAATTACAGCTTTGTTTCCTTTTTAATGCAAAAGTATAATTGTAAATCTTATTTTGATTTAAAGTAAAACACTAAAAATCATGTCGTCACATTAAAACTCTCTTTAAGTTTCACAAACACACTTATAAAAGTAATTTTGGTACATGTTTCGTGAGGTACATTCCTCACATTGTCAACCAAAACGACGACTGAGGAGCCAATTTCAGCAAAGTATGTATGTTACTATGCTGAAATTGGCTCCTCAGTCGTCGTTTTGGTTGACAATGTGAGGAATGTACCTCACGAAACATGTACCAAAATTACTTTTATAAGTGTGTTTGTGAAACTTAAAGAGAGTTTTAATGTGACGACATGATTTTTAGTGTTTTACTTTAAATCAAAATAAGATTAACAAAAGTTTCACTGTGTGGATTCCCAAATTCCGTAAACATAGTATAATTGTAGTTTCATTCAGTCTTTATAGGAATATTTCTGTACTGAATGAATAATTATAATGTGACTGAAAGGTTTACATATTTCAGATTAGTAGCATTATAATAATTTAGTGCTTATTTTGTTCCAACCATGTGAACATTTAGGCAAATATGAATAACATTAAAATAAATGTATTTACTTGTTTTTCATTTTCTAGGAAACTGTAAAAATTAAAAATGAATTTTTGTTTTTTGATTTGTGCAATTGTTTTTAAAGCATACACACTTCATGCAGTTGTTGTGGAAGAATGTAAGACCTGTAGGACTAATTGAATTATGATTTCCATCTGAGTTCCATAATTTTGTATTTTACAATTCATTCTTTTCTTCACAATCATTGTCAACAAGTTAACACAGTGGGTCTTGATGAGTCTTGTCTCATTCTATAATGAAAGGAGGGGTTTTTGGGTTACTGTTCACAGCTGTAGGTAACTAACACAGCAGGTCTTCTTCCTCTCTTGCCAAGTTCCTATGTGATAACTTCCACTTCACAACTTGTGCAGGAAAACAGCCATCAAGAAAGTGTTATACTATACTTATTACTGCAAACAATATCCGAATCAGGTCACATTTAAAAATAAGAAGCAAAATGCATTAGAAGAGAGAAAAAGAACTGAAGTAATCTTTGATTTGACACATGAAGTATTTCACTTACAATCTTTTTGTAGTTTTATAATTTTTTGTGTTTTTAGCTTAAAAGGCACAATTATATCTTATTTGATAGTTGTTATAGGTATACAAAGCAGCATTCAGGCCATCTTCTTCTTTTTGCTTCTCGCAAGTTATTTTTTTCTGAGCTGTTTCTTTTCTTGGTACCTTTATCTACTACTATTAATTTTGCTAACCACCATACCTTCTCTAAAGTTTGTAAATTCACTAATATCCATTTACTTGCACTTATACTGTACATATTTCCTTATTACACTCAAAGTATCACCAGCCTTATTGTTATTAGGTATTTATATATATATTTATTTTTGAAATGCAAAGATAAAAAATGAATACCAGAGGTTTTCACCTATTTGGCTCTGGTCATTCTTAGTTGGTCCCCAATGAATACAATTGTCTTACAATAAGTTTCTTCACTAAATTATAAATTAAACATAATTATTCTTATGCCAATTCTTGAAGCAATATAAAATAAAATGATGTCCCTAACATTTGCTTTCCATGCTAAACTCTTCTGTTCATAAATAGTCTCCTGTCTTCATTCCAGAAGACAGAGGTTCAGCCACTGCTTCAGGCAGTTCTTTCACAACACCAAAGGATTCTCCAATTTTTTTTCCTTATTTATTTTTCTCATTATTGCTCTCTTTTAACCTCCTACTCTGCTCCAATTCTTCTTGAGTTCATCAATCACTGATTAGTGGATAAACTTTACATATTCTAACTCAACTTCAATTCAGAACAGCATTTGCTAATTAATTATTTTAATCCCTAAACATAATCGAGTATAAATTTTTTTAAAACAAATTCAACAAACCACAGGACACTCATTTATTAACCATCCTCATCCACTTATTTTTAACTATATAAATAATCCCCTAAATTCCTGATTTAAGATAGATGCCCCCAAATTTTTTTTATTGGCAACTCCTTTCGCATTTGCACCCATTTCTCCTGTATCATTTTCTGTGCCTCCACTCCATTGTTCCCATGCATTCAAACAATATATGTGCAGCGCTTTTCATTACCATACACATTGGACAAACATTCTGCTAAAAATTTCTTTTTATATCTTTTAATCTCCAAACTCCTAACTTAAACCGTGTAAGTCCTTCCCTTTCTTATTGCAGTTGTTTATGTATCCTTCCCTTCTACTATCCTTTAATTCCTGATATAGAGCCAAAGAACTGCTCTCTCTCATTACAGCATAATTACTTGGGCAAATCTATGTCAAAAAGTAACCAACGAAAAATTAATTTTGGAGCATGATGGCATGGATTTTGTTAAATTTTTGAATAATTGTATCTTACCACAAGATAAGTGACAAATTATTTTGTTTTAATTTCAACCATCCATTTTTATTATATACATTTTCTAAAATGCCAAAAAATTTGCATAATTTGCTAACCACTACATACTGTTGTTAGTCATTAGAAAACTATGAGAGATGCATATCTGATACAGGTGACATTTTAAACCTTATGAATAGAGATTTCATTTAATATATAACATGATACAATTGTGGATTTTTTAAAAATTCACTGCTTCTGAATATTTTTAATTTTCAGAGAAATGAAATTTTTAAATTTTCTTAAAAAATTAGACATAAAGGTACATGCCTTCCAGCTATGCAGTCCAATTTTATGGTGATATCTCAATGGTGTTATACAAAATTTACATTTTCTTCTTTGCAGTGACAAGAAATTAAATGCTTCAAGTTCATTTTTGTACTATTTCTGTAAATAAAAATTATGTGCTGAACTTTAAATTACTCTAATAAAGTTATAAATTTGACATATTACATATTCTATAAAAATCTTATACAAGAAAGGAACCTGAATCTGGTAAAGGAATTTTATTGTAATGAAGTCAGCAGGCAATGTCTGGAAAGAAAGACTATATTTCAGTGAAAGACAAGAATGGTTGTAGATCTCGTGCTCAAAAATATCTGATTTTTGATAATGTTACAGAAATGTATAAAATGTTCAATTTAAGTACATATCTGAAAAGATTGGCTTTTGAAAATTTGCTGAGATACGATCAAGGAACGTTATTGTATTTTAGGAGGAGCTAGTGTATGCGGGTGTATAACATGTCATAATGTATAGTTCATGATAGCTGGTATTGATTTAAACAATCATGTAAGGAAATGATATTTTAAAAACATACCAACATCGCTAAACAAGAATTATGTGTAATCCTCCCAACACAGAAGTGATTTTTAGATGACTGTGATTAATGCCCTAACATTGATGATGTCAATGAAGCCTTATTAAAAACCTTGAAGAAATTATCGATAAGATCGCCTATAAGCAGTGGGTTTCAGTGCACCACAGTTCATTCGACACTGTTTGTTGTAAGTCCACAGAGGATTTTGTTGTCAGTTAAGCTAAACATATAGAAAAGCATAATTTAATTGCTAATCAGCAATCTGCATTCTTTCAAGAGAAGAAAATTGAAATTTGCCCTAATGAAGCTGTGGTGCCATATGATTTTGCTGAAAACTATTAATTTATTGTATAAGACAAAGCCCAGTTATTTCATTGGAACAACTCATGGCAACCGTTCATTCATTTTCAATGTAGTGCAAGGAAAATAATGAACTGAAACTAAGAGTATCACAGTACTTGTTTATACTTACCAAAAAAAAAAAACCCTCTTTTAAGAATAGAATTGCTCCCAAGTTTGAAAAAAAAATTTTACTTTTCAGATGGTTTGGCAGCAGAGTACAAAAATCTGAAGAGCTTTGCAAATTTGTGCAACCACCATAACGGTTTCCAAGGCATTGAAGCAGAGTGGCATTTTTATGTCACTGCCTATGGCATAGGAGTTTGTGATGGTGTTGGAGGCACAGTTAAGAGGCTTGCAGCAAAACTCTCAAATCCAATCATAACACATTGACAGCTGTTTGAGTGGTGAAAAGCAAATGTTCCTACAATAACTTTTTTGTGTGCTACAAACAAAGAATACATAAAGAAGTGCGATTTGATGAATTAGTTGCTGTTGCTCAAACTCATCAGTTTCTTACCTTTCTCCCAGTGCCAACTGAAAATTTAGCAACCTAAGCATATTTAGCTTCCTAAGAAACTGTTTTACACCTACAACATGGTCATGCATGCAACTATGACAATGGATGGGTTCTCTCAATGGATGCTATTGAATATGGAAGTTTAAATATCATTCTTAGACCCAGCTGGACCAGCTACATCCTTCTCCTGCCCTAAGAAATCAGATGTTCTCACCGTGCCAGGAAATTTCATTTTTTGCAAACTGGATCCAATTACAGCTACAGGGAGAACATACCAGCTAACCCCACAGGAGTTGACAAAAGCATCCAGTATATACATAAGAAGAAAGACATTTTTACCACTTGAAAAAGATTCCATTTAATTAGAAAATTCATTTACATTATTAAAAAGAAAATTTAAGTTTTGTATGATACCATTAAGATATCGCTTGAAATTTGGACTAAGAAGCTGTGAAACATATACCTTTATATATTTAAAATTTAAAAATTCAGTTTCTCTGAGAACTCGCAATTAAAAATTTTGAGAGAAGCACTAAATTTTGAAAACATCCACTATGGTGTCATGTTGTATATCAGATGAAAGCCTAATTAATAAGCTTTAAAATGACACCTTTCTCATGTAACTATCATAGTTCTGTAGTGAATATAATTTTAAATATATGGTGGTCAGTGAATTTTGGAAAGTTTATGCATTGTGCAAATTCATTATCTGAAAAGAGAGTGTCCAACATTTTGAAAATAGGAATCTTAAAACATCTTTTGTAAAGATGCAAATGTACAGAAAATTAACCAAATTTATAATGTTAATATTTTATATATTGGTTTTTTTGACATGGACTTAACCCACTTGCCAATCTATTTTCATCTTAAGCAATATTGAAAAGACCCTTGGTTCTGCTCTCCAATATAAAATATATCCCATTGCATGCCGCAACATTTCTTTACCAATCTTGCTGCCCAGCTGAATTCTCCTAAAACAGAATCCTGAAGTTTCAGACATGCTTTCAAAATGTAGGAGCTGTTGGATTCTAAATATGTATTTCATATATATGAAGGCAACAGCCTTTAAAACATGTCCAAGTAAGTGCAACAAAATTGGTGAAATTTGAGTGATTTCCTCAATAATGATGTGTTATATTATACTATAAAATATTGTGAAAATTGCTGCTACTCAAAACTACATATATTTCAGAGTTCTTTCACAATCACCCAATCTCCACGCTTACCTTTCCCATTTCTAACAAGGTACCCACATTGACTCCATTTTGTAGAATATCAAACAAAGTTTTACAAAACAAAACTACTATTTTATCCATATCTTTCCAATTTTCTTCCAACTCTGATGTATTAATTCAGCTAGTGAGGGTAGAAAAACATGCACAATTATCGCAAAGGAAACAAAATAAAACAAAACAACCCTATAATAGCGAAAATATGAGGTTTACTAAAAATTCACTAGACTGGAAATAGTATGCAACCCATCATTAACAGTATCAACATACCTTTGTACTATTTAGCAAAATAGCTAGCTGACAGATTCAAGATACTACCAAAATTTCAAAGCAAGAGTATAAACATTTCATTTCATTTAATATAAAAAATTAAGGATATAAAATTACAACCTTCTGACACAATAAATATCTTTTGACATAGAATAGCTGTTTCCAAACATACCTAAAGATAAACTCCTAATTTATCTGCACGATAAGCTAAGAATAAGTGGAATTAATGATGCACACATAAAAGAATACGTTAAACTCACGGAAATTTACATAAATCAGTCCTACTTTTCTTCCAAGGGAAAATTTTATAAACAACAATCAGGACTTACTGTGAGTAACCCCTTATCTCCATTTCTAGCTAACCTCTTCATGAGCAGATTTGAAATACATATCAAATCAGCATTCCCATACAGATTTAAAATATGATACAGATATATTGTTGATATAGGTGCCATAGTTAACAAAAAATTCATTGATGCCATAAAACTTCTAAACATACAAAATAAAAATATATCGTTCACATACGAAACAGAAACAGATAAATGTTACCATTCTAAGACATAAAAATAAGGCAACAATGAAACTTGGAATCTGAAATATACAGAAAGAATACACATGCAGACAATCACATCAAAGCCAACAGTTTCAACCCAACAATACACAAACGTGCAGTTATCAATAGCTTAACACACTGGCTAGTTAACCTACAAATTAGCAAAGAAGAAATTTTAATAAAAAATACAAACAAATAGAAAGAATAGCAGTTAAAAATTGGTTTTAGAAAAGAACTAGTCACAAAAAAGTACAGAAATTCAATAGGCAAAAACTTGTTAAAGAAACCATAACACTTTCAACAGGAAAAAAAAAATGTAATTTTTAAAACATTCACACATCATCCATGGGCTACAAAAATTATCAATATATTCATGAAGATTTTAATATCAAGCAGATTTAATGTTAAAAATTTCCACAGGAGAAGAAAGCAGGTATTTGCAAAATAAGTTGTGCAGAATGTGAAAAAATCTACATTCAAAAAACAAAAAGAAACATAGTCACTTTGTTAAAAGAACATTTCAGGAATGTAAAATACAAGAAATGGAGAAATCAGCAGTAGTATCTCATTTCTGGACAGAAAACCACAACATAATGAATAAAGCAAAATTATTAAAATCAGTACAAGGACCTCCAGAATTAGTAACATGGGAGAAAAGCTACATTTAAAGACACAGACATTTTAATGAACTTTGACACTTTCAGGAATGAAAACATTAACTTTAAGTTCATCACATCTCCACCAGAGTAGAATGCACATTCACAGAGCATAACGAATATCCAGCATTCGGCAGATGATGATGATGCAAACAAAGAGTTCATAAAACTAGTTCTATGTATTATAAACAAGTGGAACAAGAAGAATGTGTAGTTCGACTTGGTCATACAGTGATCTTAATGATTTTGTTTATGAGAATGATGCCGATTTTCTCTATTCCTGTAGCTTTTGATTTACTCTGTTTTAGCGCATTTTTACATAATCAAAAATGTGAAGAAAAATATGTTACGTATAGCAGTTGGCTCATTTTATTCATTTTCTGATTGGTCTGTTGTCTGAGATAACGGGCCTGCAAGTGATAAAAGTGTTCATTAAGTTTTTCGAGAAGGATTAAATTCTTTCTATCTGTTCTTTTGTCTTTCACAATACCTATATTCTTGAGATTTCTTCACATTTCTGTGGATGGTATATTGGGATCGATTTGTTTAATTGCATGTACCAACTTGGCTTTTCTTATTGATTGGTTTTTCTTGCTTATAATGGTTTGTATTCTTATAGTCTTATAGATTTGTGTCAATTTTGTTATTTAGATAATATGTCAGATATCCAGTCATATTTACAAATTTTGATTATCATTCAAGGTGCATTGTTGTTTTGTAATCTTTGTTTTGATGGGGCTTGTTGGTCATGAAGTAGGAAGATTTCATTGAACATTTCAATTTTCTCATCTACTGTCCTTAAGTTCCATATAATGTCATTCTGCGTGTAATGCATCATTAATTAGTGCCTCTTCGTCTATGTGTTTCAAGTCTCTGACCTCTGCTGCCAAAGGCTGTTACCTTTGGTGGCAATTTAGGCATCTGTAGGGCATAAGCAATGTAGATGGCATTATGGGCAGACAAGCCTGATATAGGTAGTTGTCCAGAGTCATTAATCTCTCAGATTATATGTTATAATTAAGTCTAAAAAAGAGTTTTTTTTGTTTGTTTATTTATGGATGCTCTTTAACATCTCAGGTCATCAGTGTCCCATTCAAATGCAACAAATTTTGCTCAGAGGTCTCTTTTCTTCAGTCTTGAGGTTCTTTATCTTGCCGTAAATGTAAGACACGGGATCCATGGCTTTACTTCCATTCAGAAGGAAGCCATATTTAGGATTTTTATGCCAGAAAACACCCATTGGTTCTGGCTGGGACCAAACCTATGATCTTGGATTTAGGAGGCAGGTATGGTTACCACTACACCATCAGGACCAACTAAAAGAGTGTCTGTAATAGGTGTATGATGAGTAGGATTTAGGGGAAAAATTGTCACACCACAGAACTGAATAGTTTCACTAACAGAACTGAATAGTTCAGCAGTGTTGGTTGTGTTCATAATGACGTTTTGAAGTCTCCCATAATAATAATGTGTTTGTAATGTTAACAAGGGCAAATGAAGTTCAATTAAATAATTTGATTTTGGAGGTTTGTACACTAAGAGATTATGATAGAAAGTGGTAATTTCTATAAAGAGTATTTCTGGTTTAACTAAATTCATTTAGGGCTATTGTAAATAATTTTGCTTTATAGATCAAATTTAATGTAAGCTGCTAATTCCCCACCTCCTTTGCTGTGCGATCAACATGGACAAGTGCTACTGAAGAAAGAGAGGGTTTCAACCAAGTTTCTGAAATAAATATATAATGTAGCTGAAGAAGAGACAACAAATTTTAAAACTCTTTAAAATAGGACTACAGGCTCTGGGTATTCATGTGGACAAAATGTAAAAAATTGGTGTGGGGTGAAAGAATGGATTTTAGATTCACAGTGATCAGGTGAAAACTGGTAGAGAATGAGCATTCCAATGATAGCGAATAGTTGAGGTTACTATCCTAAAGGACTGCCAGCTTTGTTCGTACGTTACTTGAATAGAAATTGTGTCATTGTAACCTAATTGAAAGTACTAAACAATATAACGATTTAGAAAGTAATTATAAAGCTAATATAAATCCTAAACTTGGTTAAGCTACAGTATTTAATTTCTGTGAAATATGGACAATATTAACAGGAAATAGTTGGGAGCTCAATATCTTGAAATCATGAGTGTAGGCAGAAGAGATTTGAGGAAGGCAATGCATTACAGAAAATGAAGATTCTTTCTGTTAACCAGAAAAATACTGCTTAGCTGTAATATAGAGGCCAATATCTTGCATTTGTGAAAAGAAAACAAACTACCTTCATTACTCATGACCAACCTAAGAGGCAAAATAGAATACTAAATTATAGAAATTTGTATTTGTTTAGGTTTTCGTTATTAATTATGTTGCATTGTACTTTTTGTAGCATTATAAATTATATGGACATAAACAATTTTATATTTATTTAAATGGGATACCAAATAAGTTAGGTATTGAGGATAGGTTTAGTTTTAATGGATATATAAATATTAAGTAGCTATTAAGGGATTAACCATTCAAATAATCTCAAATATTGATAGCTAAAATAAGCATTTACTAGCTGTACTTTCCTTCTATACAAATACTTGTTCCTTTACCATTTTTCACTGCTGTGCTTTTTTAAATTGCTATTTACATTTTTCTTCCTTATTACACATGTTTAATGTTTATTTTTTCATTCTCCCAAATGTGCATGTTATTCCCCAATGTTCATATTTTTTTGCACTACAATATGTTGATACCACTTTATTGCTCATTTCCCAAATTACTGGTGATATAGTGGTAACTATACTTGCCTCCTAAACCCAAGATTGTAGATTCAATTCTGGCCAGGATCGATGGATTTTATTGGGCTTAAAATTTTAAGAATGGCTTCCTTCTGAAGGGAAGTAAAGCCATGAGTCCTGTGTAATAGCTTTACGGCACGAAAAAGAACCTCAAGCCTGATAGAAGAGGCCTTGGAGCAAAATTTGTCTGCCATTTCACGCCCTGAATTGAATGAGATGCTGATGACCTGAGATGTCAAAGAGTGTCCATAATTAAACCAAATCAAATTTAATCTTTTTTCAGAGAGAACACATTACAACTTATAGTTTCTTTATGCAATAGCTGTTTTGGAAAATCAATTGGCATGTATAGTCATGTAGCTGAGATTGTGTGAATATAACTGAAATAAGCATAAATTAATAATGGTTCATTTTAGGAAAAAGTATTAATTGAAATAAAATTTAAGTTAATATGCCCTATTGCATTAAAGGTGTTTGTGGATTTTAATTAACTGAATATTACCAAATATTTGTGTTGCACAATTTAATGTAGCAATCTTAACATTATAACGTCTTTGACTGAAACAAAAACAGTGAGTAGAGTAATTTCTCATTTGATTAATCTGAAACTATATATGCACGAGTGTAGGGAAGAGATTTGTTGCTACTTGAGTCAAACTGCCAAGTTGGAGATTTTACTTCAGTTCATAGAACAAATACATTATTTTAAGTTTTTGGTCTCTGGGCTAGTGAAGTATGAATATATTTCATTTCTCACAATTACTGATCTACCTGCTGAAAAGGACATTATTTATCAGTAAATCTGTACTTTTAGATTGTAATCAGAGGTGTAACTTCAGAATAATAGCTTGTGAGGGTAAAGGAGTTTTGGAAATAACCATGATATGAACTTTCATTCAATTTTTCTTTTTTCTTAGCATAAATTAACAAACTATTCGATTACACTGAGGCTGCTTTCTGCATCTGTTCAGTAAAAGTGTGAATATATCTAATTTGTGGGTGCTAAATTTAGTGGATATGTCGGATTCTCTATATAATGTTATATATATATTTGATTTGTTTATTTAAGGACATTCTTTAACATAACAGGTCATCAGCGTCCCATTCTTATCAGGGCGTGAAATGGCCAACAAATTTTGCTCAGAGGCCTCTTCTTTCAGGCTTGAGGTTCTTTATTGTGCCGTACATGACATGGGACCCACGGCTTTACTTCCCTTCCTCAGGAAGCCATACTTACGATTTTTACACCTGAAAAAATCCATCAATCCTGGCCGGGTTTGAACCCGCGATCTTGGGTTTAGAAGGCAAGTATGGTTACCATTACACCACCAGGACTGACCAATGTTATATTTCTTACATAGATAACAATAGTATATTATTGGCAAATATTGACTATATTAAATGCAAATCAAACCTCCTTTATTCTTGATGTCAGTTTTACTTGGCAAAGTAAATTGATTATTTTTGTGTGTGCATGCACATTGGCCGCTCATCAGTGTTTCCATAAGAAAAAACCAATGTTCAGCTATCCATAAATTCTGTATTAAGAATGTCTTGGTAAAGACATTATTCATGTTTGTCACTGACAGCACCCAAGTTTTCTGGAAAAAAACTTAGTATATAGTGACAATTTTATACCAATTCTTGTGTGGTCCATTGGACCAGTTACAGAACTATAGTTAACTCTTGTGTTGTCCAAAAAATCTGTGGACAATGCTTTGAAAGAGGACTAAGCAGTGACTCCTGATTTGTGAGCTGAGCATCTAAGGTTGGATCTTTAAATATTTTCTAAATGTTAGGCATAATAAAATATCTTATTTTAGCTTTCCTTCATTTAACTTGTTTTCAAGTCTATACAAAGTTTTTCATTAGATCGAAGATTTTATTAAATGGAGTAATTGTGTGTAGTTCGACTCAATCATACAATGATCTTAATGAAATAATTGTTTACAGTGTGCCTTCCAGTTATGTATGAATTTCTTATAAGCCATTTCTTGAATTTGTAAGAGTTCTTGGTATCTTGGCCATCCCAGAAGACATAAGACAACTATATTTTTCATTGAAGAGCCAGAGCACTAATGGAAGTTGATGCCATATTGTAGTAGCAATGCTTTTAAGCTGGCTTAGATAAATCAGTAAATATTTGATACACGTGTGGATTGTGTGAAAATCTAGCTCTTGTATCAAACTATTTATTTCTATGCTTTAACTTTCCACACACATTTAATGAAACTTGGGGATATCCTAAACTTAGGTAGTCATTTTTTACACTAAACTCCACTTACATAAAAGTAAGATGCGTTTCTGGAGAATCTCTCCCATCTTCAGTTGCTCACTGAACCACTGTTACTGGAAACGATGGAGAGACAACCGGATGTTCCTGTGATGGTCTCTGTTGGTTGAAGTAGGAAAATACCGAGTTCATCCGTAGGAGGAAACTCAAAATTCATTAGTTTTTCTGTATTTTACTGTGCAACCTTTATTTTACTGTGCAGAATTTATTGGGTTGCTCAGTAAAAAACTCCATACCAACAGAACAGAAATCAGGAATTTATGAAATAAAATGTGCAGATTGTGAACAGAGCTACATAGGCAAAACAAAGAGAAATTTGGAGGAAAGAACATTTTAGGAATATTCGGTTTAAGCAGGTGGATAAATCAGCAGTAGCACGTCACTTTTGGAACAAAAATCATGAAATAAAACCGAGAATAAAACTGCTGAAACATCTTCACAAACCATTGGAGTTATCCATTTGAGAAAAAATTTTCATATTAAAAAATAGAGAAAACCTAATGAATTTCATGTTTCCTCCTATGGATGAACTCAGCAACTTCCTACTTCAACCAACAGAGGCTACCACAGGAACACCCAGTTGTGTAGCCATCGTTTCTAGTAACGGCTGTTGAGTGAGCAACTGAAGATGGGAGAGTTTCTCCTGAAACTCGTCTTTTATGTAAGTAAGTGGAGTTTAATGAAAAAAATGAATACCTAAGTTTAGGATATATTACCACTGCATTGTCAACAGCTTCGTAAGTGCAATATTTTAAACTTGGGAATATTTACACAAGTATTAAAAGAGTAATTATAATGTGAATTATGCTATAGTAATTGTAACTAGAAAGCTGAAAATGCCTTAACTAATGCACTTGTTTTCATAAACAAGGAAACATGTTAAAATCGAAGTAAGCAATTTAAATTTTTATATTCAGGTAGACTTAACTACTATTAAAACATTTAAATTTCCAAATTACTCACCCTGAATTCATGGAGTTGCATTCCTTCTGCACCCCTTTACAATTAACTCTAGGTTGAGTATGTAATGGGGATATATATTCACTCATGGATAATGGCATTGTCAACACTATTGTTCCTATTTGTCTTGCCCACCTTTCATAATCATTTCTGTCTCACCTTGCCTATCTATTTTCCAAGTTTCTATATATATTTGTCTGATTTTAGATTTAAAATTCTTCTGCCTCTCATTTCATTTGGTAAGTCATGCATTAATCGCTAAGATAGCTAGTTGAGTGACCTCTGATGCCCTTCACTTGAAGTAAATTGCCCTGCTATCAAGTGAATATTTTTATAGCTTCTTCCACTCTTTTGTAATCAGTATAATCACAAATTTTATGTTTTTCTTGCATTATATAAAATTATAAAAAAGTCTTACAGCATTTCCAAAGCAAATTTGGTTTCTACAACCAAAAACATAAAATATTACGATGTACAAATACATCAGTTGCAAATTGCTGCTGTTATTTTTTTTTCCCCTGTGCATTGTCATATAGTTAGAGTTTTATAGTGTTTTTTTTTTCTTTGTATGCAAATCATATTTTGGGCATTGTTTTGTGTGTTTGATTTAAAAAAACATAAAAATTATTGGACATTGTTTTATAACATGTTTGATTTAAAAACATAAAAATTATTTAGAGCTAATTTTTTGGCTGGCACTATGTTTTATGTTGAGTGGATGGATGGGTTAAAGTTCTTCCAGGAGATCTGTGCTCTGGATTTTTATGTCTTGAAAAGTCTTATCAAAACCAGCTGGAATTGTACCTGGATTCTTGTCTCTTGAGTCAAGCACGTTACTCCTAGACCACTGAAGTCTTATGACGAGTATATTACTGCTGGTTTGATACTGTTTTGCCATACTTTTGGGTACAATATTAAGCAATGTAGTGGAGCTAAAGAGTGTTAGTTCAACTTAATCACACAATTATTTTAATATGTGATTAGCTTCACTGTGCATTGTTCCAATTAGCAATTTTAGTTAAGCAATGTGATGTTGATTTTGCTACACTTTTATTAGATCTGTCTTAAAGTGTGCAGTGATGAGAGCTTAGTAGCAATGACAATTAATATTTTTGTTCATAATGTAATTGATTCCTGGTTAATATTTGCTAACTGTAGTTAGCATAATTATTTGCTGACTGGAGTTGAAAATTCTGCTCATTGGCTCTTTGTGGATGTCTATTCATTGCAATTGATTGTGAACTGTGACATTTTTATCTCTGTAAGAGCAAAGTTGAAAGTTTTTAATTTTGTTGCTGGTAGTAAATTGTTTGGAAATTATGGTAGTTTTCTCACTAAACTCCAGTAAAGCAGCTTAATTTAAATTTAGCATTATTAATGAAAGGAACTGTTTACTACCTTAAATTTTTCTCAACTAGTAACAAAATTTTACGAATATTGGCTTCTGGAGATGAAGTCCCTAAAGCTGTTTGAACTGCTGCTTGGCTAGTGAAAACTTTGTTCTTCAGGAAGCTGTCTAGATGTTTGAAAAAGTGATAGTCACCAAAAGATGGGACTCATATGCAGGGTGAGGGATGTATTTTGTAGTCCAATTCAGCTTTTGAAGCATTCTTTGCGAGATATGTTTTCATGTAGCAGAAATAGTTCTTTTCTGTTAGCCAATTGTTTTCAAGTTCTTGGCAGTGGACTAGTTCATTTATCAACATGCTAAGAAACATTGCAAAATGGTAACTGCCTAATTATGGCCCTGGCAGTTTTTTTGTGTTGTCCATTGCAAATTTTTATACAAATAACATGTAATTACATTAAACAGTAGTGTAATCCTCACTACATATCTCTGACTCATCAGTAGGTTTCTATCTTACTCTATCTTCTGCAATGGCCATTTTCAAGCTTATTTCCCTTAAAAGCTTACCCAATCTCCTTAGTTGAGTTTAATCAAACTTTTTCGTAATCACCTACTTCTTATTAATTTTCAACAATTTCTCTGTAATGAAATCCTTCCTCCACTCCTTAGTACATTTTAACACAATATTTACAGCATCTTCCTCCTCTGCAAATATTGGGCATATACTCTTTGGAACACTATTCCTCAAACCCCAAGTGTAAAACAGGACATTTCTTCTCTTTCCTGCTTGTTGCACCTTTCAGTACACATCTCCTTCATAAATCCTATTGTAAAATATGTATAATGTATTAAACATCTTTTCTTGTATATTAACGAACCTAAAACATACCTATTCATATCCTTGAATCTGGTCCGAATGTCCCTTCAAAACCGTGTTAACATGTTCACTCTTGCAAACCATATATAATTTAATCCATTCTTCTCCAATTAATCCATAATACTAACTAGCAAATTAATACTATTTAAATGTTTCTCCTCAAACTTTTGTTTTAGTGGTACCCTAAAGTAATGAATTTAGACAATTGTAATGGATTAACAGCTGCAGATCACCTTACAAATGCAAGGCATTTTCTGGGCATCTTCAGCTTGTGAACTGTTTTGGTGCTTCTTAATTATTAAACTTTAATGCCAATCATTTGCAGTTATCATAGAGAGTTCACTTTTGATTGCAGGTCCATAAGACCCAGAAATGGATCATTTATGTTTTGCTAAAGCAGTGGAACATTCTGCATACCAACAGAGATTCTGAATCTAGGGTAATTTATATGGGATACATATATCAAACTGTTTTTTTTTTTATTGTTATATTTTTTCTGCAAGTGATTACAATTTTTAAAGGGGAAGTGCACTAAAACTCCTTAACCCCTATCATCCAATTCAGTCTTAAGTATAAAGCTTTTTGAACTAATAGTGAATTGTGTATTAAAAATGGTTCCTTCTTCCCATGCTTCTACAATATTTTTAGAGGTTTGCACAGCATTATGCCCAATTTGAACTAGTACAAAAAATGTATACAATTTCCTGCTTTGCAAATTAATTATGAGAGGCCTAATTTAACAAAACAATTGAATGTGACTCAGATGCTAGCACATCTGCTTGTCAACTAGTGGGCTGATGTTTATTCCTTGGTAAGAACTTGCTTGGATAAGTTTTTTTTTTGGAGTTTGCCCTTATCCTAAAAAGGTGAATACTAACTAACTTTAGGTACTAAAAACCCTGGAGTAATTTGCATCACTCCATTTCAAAATACCTGGCCAGGTGGGAATTTGTATGCTTGCAAGAACAGAACAGAGTAAATTCCATGTAAACTTTAAAATAAAGTGTTTCAAGGTTACAGTGAATATGTACACCCTAAGAAGAAAAAAGGGAGCAACTGCCACAAACCACAACCAATCAGGAAATAATTGGAAGCTTTCACTGATACACATTTGCAATATGCCTTTTAATGTCATCTGGAGTTCATGTGCAATTATGCCATGAATAAAAATGCATTCATATTTTAAAATTTTTCAAAAACTTCTTTTAAAAAACTATATGGAACTAACACAGTGAAGCTAGTTATATGATTAAAATCATTTGAGATATGTCGACCCAAACACTCTTTTTGCTCCACTTACTTTACAATAAGTAAGTGAAGCAAAAAGAGTGTTTAAGTCGACTTAAGTCAAAAAAATGATTTTAATCAAGAAATGCATTTGCTAGGATTGTGTGCTGTAATGAATGAATAGTGTTTAAGGCCCGTTTTTGCTACAAAGGCACCACAGGCAATGAACACTGATGATACATGAAATGAAATGATATATTGGGAAAGGATTTATTTTTAAGCAAGGAATCATTCCAGGCCTAAGTTTAGGGTACTTCCCCGGCATTTGCCATTTATGAGGACTGAGGAAAACCTGAAAAAATCTGTCTGGGAGAATGGTCCTGGTGGGATTCGAACCCCATACCTCCCATTCACAAGTCTGCGCCTTAATGATCTCGGCCAGTGTGTGCTGTAATGGCTGAGCAGACAAAGGCACATGTCTAGTAAAAAGACTACCCTGGTTTGAATCTTCATTATACTGAATTTTTTATTTGTTAGTTTTTGCTGTTAAAATTGTTTAGTATAAATCAGTAATACATTTTTATATTTTTGAATTTTAAGATATATATGCTCAAATACAAACAAATTTTTAAAATAAATGTCATATTAATACATTTTCTAAACTAAAAGCCCAAACAGAAAATATAAATTACACTAATATCAGAAGATTAAAAACTGCCTTTTATTATTGCTCTCATTCTTCAGTTAGCATTGGCACTGGTATGTTCATATGCATGCATCTTACAGAAGGTTATAGATTAAAACACCTTGAGCTCTGTTTTGTTTATTATCAGTAATACTGACTGGCTAAGACTGAGAATACAGACAAAGACAAAGCCACAAATAGATTATTCCTTACATTAGTAAACATTACACACTATTCTATGGCTCAAGCTGCAAGCTTACTTGAAGTCAGTATATCTAAAGCTACAAGGTGGTTGTGATTATTCAAGGAAGGGATCATTTGCAGTCATCCTAGTTCAGATAAAAAACTGTCCACTCAGCAGGATGCAAACAGCAATTCCGTCCAATGTGTTGCAATGAAAAAACCACATTTCTCTGGATTGAACTGCACAGCCCTAAGTTAGAATGTCACAAGGCTCTTTGCTTGATCAGCTTATCACAAAAGGAATACCTTATAGATGATCACATAGATGATTGCCTCACTTTTGCAGAAATAAATGCCAACCACAACTAGAATAGGATTATATTCATAGATAAAGTGATATTTTCATCTACAGTTGGAGGAAAAATGATCATATCATCCAAGGAGAATATGATATGATGCAAAATACTTGGCAAGTTCTTCAAGATGTGTATCTCTGTTATGTTGGCATTGGATGTCACAAGATGTTCTGGGTGTGCTGTGGTGGCTTTATGATACAACAGCCATCATTATAAAAACATCCTTGAACTATCATGGTTCCTTGTGTGAGAATGGTATATCCTGATGAAATTGATGAATTCCACTGCACTGATGCTTTGTGAACCTGGGTGGGATATATTGTGTATAGAAGCAAAAATTTCCTTTGTAAATGACTCTAGAATATAAGGTCTTAGTTGACCTAAGGAGGTGTCACAGGCTAATTTCAATCCATTAGGAAAATATATGTCTTTCATTTGTTGCAGAGATGTGGATGATCTTTAGATAATGCAATTCTAAGTCATTAATTTGGGGCTTAGCATCTCTTAAAAGAAAATGTTGAAGGTATAAGTTTAAAATATTCTGAAATAACAGATACATTTTTTTCCCCTCCAGGATGATAATGTCTGTGGTGAGCTTTGTGAGGTTTTTGTTGAAATGCAGAAATGAGTGGCTTGTGATCAATGTATAGAATAAAATTTCTTCCTTCTACTAGGTATTGAAAATACTTGATGGACATGTAGACTGCTCAGAGCTCTCTGTCATATGTGCTATAATGTTGTGATGGTGATAGCATCTTGGAGAAAAAACAATAGGTTCTGGAATATTATATCGTATTGTTACCGTGCACTACCTATAATTATCTGAACCATTAGAACTAGTAGTAGTCCACCAGATGAATGTGCTAGCAGAGCTGAATTTGCTAGTTGCATCTTTAGCTTAATGTAAGTTTTCTTGATTGCAGATATCTATTGCAGTTCACAATTATCTTATACATGAACATCTTTGCAGAGATTGAAAAAAACTTGAATATGTGCAGTATTAGATAGTTATTTTTTATATAAATCCTGAGAATGGTCATAGTTCTGCCACTCTTTTTGAATTGGAACATGCTATAGCCTTAATTCACTCAGCTAATTGTAAAACTCTCTTGGGAGTTATGATTAGCTGAAAAAGGATATTTCAGAAACACTAAATATACTTTTAGACAAATTAATATGAATTTGATGCATGTTAAGACATTCAAATACCATCTTTAAATGTTTTTCTGTAGAACTGGATGCAAGTAGTAAGTCAGCTATGTAAATATATATAAAATTACATTTGCCTTGAATGCAACAAATATGCTGAAATAATGGAGCAGTATTGAATAGACCAAAAGGAAAACTCAGATATTCATAAAGCCCAAATGGTGGAATCTCCAGCATTTTTTGTGTCTTTGGGGACTACAGGTGTAAGATAAAATGCTCTTACCAAGTCCATTTTAGAGAAAATGCTTTTACTGTAAATTGTGCTTTGAAATCTTCTGGATGAGGAACAATGTAGTGGTCAGGGACTGTCCTGACATTAAAATATCTGTAGTGTGTACAGGCTCTCTTAACTTCCATTCTTTTATGGTACTAAGTAAAGTGTGCAGGACCATGGTGACACATTTCCATGTTGGCCAGTTGGTGAAATTCCAACTTAGCTTGTGCAAGTTTATCTGGAAGATGACATCTCATGACTAGTGAACCAGTTATAATTGAATTGTAAGCTCCTTTTACATCGGTGTAGTAAGATAATTGTTCATTAAACTAGGGTAACTTGCTATTAGGTAAGCATATTTATATGTGGCACAGATTGATCATCACTTTCTTGAGCCAAACTTTCAACAGATAAAATTAGTTTTCTTGTCTAAAAGGCGGCCATTCTTAATGTCCAGGTAAAAGGGCTAAGAAAGTATGCATCAATGATTGGATACTTGACATCTACTAGGATGAAGGACCAATAGAACTGTCTTTTTAATCCAAAATGCAGTTTTATAAGCCATTCACCATAAATGGCAAAAGGTGATCCCATTTACTGCTAAAATAGATGATCAGAAAGAATTCTTTTTCCTTAGGTGTTGGTGGCATTACTAAGAGGTCAGCACCTGTGTCGATGAGAAAATGAAAATGGCTGTCCTGGCAGTGAGATTCCATATCCCTATCACTTTCCGCCACATATCGTGGTGGAGCTGGGAGTTTTCTCTTGTGACGATGAGCTAGTTGCAAATGAGCATGGTTGGATATGCTTGGTTGACCTAACCCCAAACTTGTAATAATACTAAAATATTCCTGATGCAGCATCATATGGTGATTTTGAGCAATAGATTCTTTGGTGTCGTGAATCAGATCTGTTTCTTAATATTGATTGTACTTGGGGGTTTAAATTACTGATTTGTTAAGTAAGTTCAGAAGTTTCTTTCTCCAACCAAAATAGATGGTCACTGGAATTTAGCCGTGATTCTTGTGCACACAAATACTGGGCAGGAGTTACAATGTCTGGTATTATGTTGGCCATCATGACTAAGTTGCTAGTATAATGCAATCAATCCAGAAACATGTTCTTTACACACTCATCACTAATTGTGTTACATGCCAGAGCATGCATTTCCTAAGTATACTGGGTGGTGTGTGTGTTTTTTTTTTTTTTTTTTTTTTTTTTTTTTTTTTTTTTTTTTTTTTTTTATACCACTTAACTCTAGGCCAGGCCTTTCAACTCTCAGATCTAATCTTTAAGGTGTAGTGTAAGGTGTAAATGAAAGTGGCTTTGAGATGAAATCGGCAATCTGGTCAGCAATTTCACTTTCAGAACCTGTTACATTAATTAACAAATTTTCAAAGTTGTGTCTTTACCTGGATAAAACACACTGTTAGGTTTTTATACCAAAATGTTGGTAGCTTAACAACAACTCTTGTTATATCTGGATACATTTCTTCATTATTACTGGTGTTGTCTCGTTAATTTTCTTTTACTTTAGGCATAGCAGTTTGTGATTAATTTGTCCCATTTTTATAATTTATTGTTCACAATCTGTAGTCTTGGTGGCAATATCTTTTACAGGAGGTTGCGTATCACATATTTGTATATTTCTTGTTGCAGATCACACCAGGAGTCGCCAGTATGTTACTTTGCTTATATAATTAAAGCAACATAACAAATTATAAGTCTCTTGCAGATCTCACATTTATTATTTTAGTAAATAACACAAACACAACAAATGAAGCCATGAGACAACACATGTCCTGAGAGAACTTTTTAAAATAAAATGTTACTGTAACTACTACCAATATACACAAAAATAACCCATGTATTAGCACCACAATTTTTTTATCTCTGCAATGGCATGGATACATTGGAAAATAAAATGCAGATCCATTATCTTTGAATGGTCTATATAAAGCTTATATCTATCATAGTAAAAACCAGAGAAAAACTTATTAAAATATTGGTTCACAGAGCAAGTATCATTAAAGAAACCAGAACTTCTGGAAGAGGAACTGAATTGTCTGTGAACTCTGCCTACAGGCAGATACCTACAAAAGAGATCTGTCAAACCATCAGATATATACAACTATTATGCTAACTGTGAATCCAAAGAATCAACCTAAAATAATTTTACCATATACAGAAGATCTTACAAGCATATTGCATGTATAAACCATATTTACACCTACTACAAAAATCAGTGAAAAGCTAATGCCAAGTTTTTGAGGGATCCACATAACACCACAGAAGTCTAAAAATGTCTTGCAAATGTGGGAAGGTTATATTGGCATGACTTGAGTGATAAATTTGCTTTATGAATATAATGGCATTTCCATTTTCACAAGCCAGAATGATCAGCCATTGAAAAACAGGCTCTTGTGAATCGCTAGAATTAAAAAAAAATAACATAAGTGATTGCAAAAAGAAAAAATAATTCAATTTGGTTAAGAGGGAAGTCTTGGAAATAGGACAGCATTCCCAGGAAATAAAGAAAGATATGAATTTCATTGTATCAAAACATCGAAATTGGTTCTTGTAAATAAATGATCAATCTCAGTCCCTCAAACTCAGTCATCTGTATTCAAGGCACTTTCATCAGGTGTACTTAATAAATGATTGCACTTTCCTTCTTACAAGCTAAGAACATCTGCTACTGAAGATGTTGGCTGTAACAGTCGGCAGAAGCTCTGGTTTGATAGTTATTGACTACTGTACATATTGGAGCTAATACTATTGAATGGAAGTGAAAATTGGCTTGCTAGAAGGAAAGATGTCAGCAGAACAACAGCAGCTGAAATGAAATACCTCCACTAAATTGTGGCTGAGTCAATGTAACCTAGTTTGAAACCAAAAAATCAGACCAAGGTTGTTACAGCTTGGCATTGTGAGCAGGAAGTCTGGGTTTCAATTCCCACAAAATGTCTAGAATTCTCATCTCCAGCAAACCACGGCACAACAATCTGGAAGAAAATGTATTTACATCAATTCCCAACAGGACTGTCTGCCCTGACTGAGGTTTTTGCCAGGTTTTCCTCAGTCATAAATAGTAAATGCTGGAGAGGGGGTGTACCCAAAACATAGGTAATAGTAATTTATTTAAAAAAAATAATTTCCTAATTTGTCATTTCACTTCATGTATCCTGGGGTGTCTCAATAGTAAAAATAGGTGTTTAATGCTATTAAAAAAATTATAATTAGAGATGAGCTCCAACAAACTTCTGTGGAGAAGTGCCTCACTTGAATACAACTGTGCTGGTTTGGACATATAACCCAAAAACAGAAGGAATGTAAACCAACATAATTAAAGAAACAAAATTGCAATATGTAAGAACACAAGAATGCCTTAGGGATTTTTATGAAGATTAAAAGATTACAAATTAGAAATGGGGAAATAAGGTCCAAGACTAGAATGTAGTTTTAAGTGGTTGGCATCAGGTAGATGACAGTGGAAAATTTTTACCAAGGATCATCCAGTGCTCTTAAAGGCATAAAATAATGATAAGAAGAAAAAGAACAAACAACAGTTTGAATTTAAATCATTTGAAGAGAATCGTAACAGGCCAAAAAAAAAAAAAAAAACCCCCGACAACAATGCAATAGCACCGCAATTTAATAATCTGAAGAGAATTATTTTTAAGCAATTCTGCATAGGTTTTTTTTCAAAGTAATGGTAACATTAATATTGCAGATATTTGCAAATTGATGTTGCAGTGTATATAAAATCACAAACATCTGTATGAGTCAAGTACATTGCTACATTTTACTTCTTTGTTCACTGCTCTCAGAATTGTATTCTTGTCAGTTTTTCTTTCATGCTTATCGTACATGATATTTTAATGGCATATGCAGCCAGTTTTACGTCATTGTGAGTCCTTCAGATGTGTATTTTCTATAAATTGCCAAAGTTTCTAACAGTCAGCTGCTCTATTCTCCTTTTTGTTTATTGGAATTTCACAAAAATTAAATTAATGAGAAATTGTGTAAGGTTAGTAATAAACAAAAATTAAGCTTCCAAAGAATTTTGGAACATGCAAACATATCAGAAACAAACTTATGTGATTTCTACTCAGATATTTAAACTGCAATTTTCAGTGCCAATGTTGCGAAAGCAGCTAGTTCATTGTTTCTAACTTTAATTTTATGTTTATACAAGTCATCTACTTATGTATTCACTCACATGAAAAGCAACTGAGCCTGAAATTTAGTTGTCAAATTGAATAAAAAGAATTCTTGATATTTCAGTTGTATTGACTTTGATTTTGTCTGAACATTTATTTGCTTTATATGGATATTTTTTTCTTTCGGTTTAACATGTTCTACAGTTCCATTTTGTATGTCCTTCATTTTTTGTAGAAATAATTTATGAACATGTTCTTAAATATTTGCATGAGAATGTTGTCATTTTTTTCCATTGGAGTTACCATTTCCTCCTACAAGTTACCTTTGTTCATATTCAGCACTCATTCTTTGCTGGCCAACTGTAAAAATCAGGTAATTTTTTTTTTAATTTCTAATGTCTTATTCTCCAAGGATAAAAAATTATTACTGATAGATATTACAACACCTCGTTAAGGCCACTTTCATAGACGGGGGTTCTGGGGTTTGATTCACACCAGGACTGTTCTCCCTGACTGAGATTTTCCAGGTTTTCCTCAGTCATAAATGACAAATACCAGGGAGGTATGCTAAACTTAGACCTGGAATGCTTCCTTCCTTAAAAAAGAAAAAAATCCATTCCTAGTTTATCATTTCATCTCATGTATCATCAGTGTTCACTGCCTGTGATGCCTCGGTATTTAAAACATGCATTAAACACTATATATGTAAAGACATGGTTCCCTTATCATGTCTTTGTCAGCTGCAAAAATAGGCTTTGCATTTGAACTTGTTTTTAGAACACTACCAATTTGTTCAAGCATAAAGAAACAGACAATTTGCATAAAATAAAATGCATATATCAGAGCACTTTTAATAGCATTTCTTAAAAATTATCTAAATATTCAGAGCAATTGATTCTCAGGTATGGATGAAATGATGCAATAAGGCTAATTAGGGTCTTTAAAGTTGCCATCATGTAACCTGCATATAGTAACAATATCTTTTTTTGATATATTGTTGCTTTTACTGCATTGATCTTACAGCAATATTGTAAATTGATAATGTCAATACTATAGCTGTAGATATAGGTCTGTTGGAATGAATGAAATGAATTAATGATGGTGCAAATGTGCTTGGAGTACTTGGGATTCAGCTTCTCAGGGTAAGGAAAACTTAATTAAAAAATGTTGGTATAATTGCAACATTGTAGATTGAGCATGTGCAAAATCTTGAAGTTCTTGATGCCTTAAAGATATCGAGCATTCACCTTCTCAGAGTAAGAAAAAGCACTGGTGTTATTGCAATGTTGTAACTTGAGAAAGTGAATACTATAGCTGTAGGTATAGGTCTGTAGCCTGTAGGAATGAATGAAATGAATTAATGGTAGCACAAATGTGCAGAGTGCCATAAAGCTATCTTGCATTCACCTTCTCAGGGTAGGGAAAAATTTAAAAAAAAAAAAAAACTGCCTTGCCCAGATAGTTTGACCTGACTAAGATTTGAATCCAGGACCTCCTATTGAGTAGTTGCAAATACTACCACTGGATCCAAGGTGGTCAGAAACAATATTATTGGAAGCTGTAACACAACATAAAATTTATTTCTATTTAAGGTTGCTTTTTAATAAATACATCATTGCTTCACAAGAGTGAAGTCTGGAGAATTTGCAAGGCATCCATGCTTTATTCTTAGTTAACTGTTGCTGAAACCTGTTGGAATGCTCAGTACTGCTTATTTGGGACCAGTGGACAATTTCTGGAATTTAGGGTGTAGTACTCTTTCTTGTGAAATGCATGCAGAAATTTTGCTGGTGTACAAAAACTTTCAAAATCATAATAGATTGTGTATTTGATGTACCATTGCATTTGAAATTCCTGGAAATTCAGATATGCATGTTGTCATTCTTATGGTTGCTTAGTTTATGAAGAATTAATTAACATTGAAAGGGATTTTTTCCTTTCCATTTCATTAGGTTTAAGGAAGCAGCATATGACTTCCTTTAAAATAAATTCCTTAATTAACATAGAGCTTCAATTTAAATGTCTCATTTACTGGTTAATTGCCAGGCTTGTAATTTTTTGATGAGTGATATTTCCCAGTAAGATTCTTGAGTTATTGTTTAGTTGTTACTTTTTAAATATGTTTATTTTGTCATGCATATCTTCCAGGCAGCTAAGCTGTAAATATTGCAAAATTGTTCAGATCAATATTCTCATTGACAATTTTAATTTTACACACAGTTTTAACCACAACTGTGCAACCTCGGGAGGAAATATGCAATTTTGATAATTTTTTTTACCAAGAAAGAATTACAATAGTTCCATTGAGAAAATTGGGAGACTTTTGCAGCCAAATTTCCTGATAGTTTATGTGAAAAGCACGTGCAATGTTGGGGGGGGGGGAAGAGGCAAAGCCATATCTGTTCTTACATCTGCTGTGTTTACAGATATTCAAGCACAGATGCTCAGGAGCATTGCTCCCCGCACAAAGCTTATGAATTGGGCAATGTCCCATGAAACCTATTTCTGAGTTTTATTCATAAGTAAAGCTCAAGAGTATAAAATCAATTCACTAATTTATATTTTTTACTAGTGATGTGTGTTTCTAGGTAAAATACATAAATTAAATTGGGTATTTTCATAAAAGAAACATTCCATTTTGTTTATTTATTCTTTCACCTGGATTCATAGCTGACACAGGTCAATATATATATTTTTAATGCTACTGCTGGTGCCTTAGAAAGTTTTTCCATGTGGCTTTTCTGAATATTTATGTTTTCTTAAAGTCAAAAAGTCATTCATATCCTTTGGACCTCTAGTATCATTGTATTATTCAACTGGCCTGGGCCAGATAGGTGGTGACCCCTGTGTAGTTTGTATTTATATAAATTTCAAAAATATTATTCATTATCAATTGTTTTGCTATTACTGAAATGTTACACATATACAGTTTTTGTTTGTTTCATTTTTGACAGCCATCAAATAGTTCATTAAACCAGATAGCTGGATATTAGGTGGTGTGGACTATCTGCAGAGCAAACTGCATTATTGCTGGTAACAGGATGAAGAAAGGCAAAAGGGATATATGTTTTAACCTGGAATCTGAACCATTTAGAATCCATATCTGATTGATACAGCAATTATACCAAGAATTGCTGCATCTATAATTAGTGTAGTTTAATATTGAAATTAGCATGCAGCTCAGAAGATACCAGCTTATATAAACACTCATTCTTTCTATCATTTTTAACAAAAAATATACTATTTTAATTGCAGTGCCGTGTGTGGCAGAGAGACTTCAGAGACAGGAGGGCACTACAACCAGATGTAACATATTATCCTGACCTTCAGCCACCACCCAGCTACATAGATAATGCCATAAATTCTGTGACTACACGGTTTGTTAAGACTGCCACTAACAAAATGAGGTGTCCAATATTCTGTATGGCCTGGACACCAGAAGGCCGACGTTTAGTCACAGGTGCATCTAGTGGTGAATTTACTTTGTGGAATGGCCTTACCTTCAATTTTGAGACTATATTACAGGTAAATATATTTTAAGAGCACAAATATTTTTATGAGAATATTTTAAAAAGTAATTTTATTCTCTTGAGGGATTTATATTCATCAGTGAAGGCTGCTACATGTGAACATTTGAAGGTTCAGATATATTGTATTAATATTGAAATTATGGATTAGAATGTTTGGAGGATATAGTGAGATATATATATGATCCATATTATCTTTCAAATAAGCATGGAGCAGACTTTAACAGGAAAAATAGTAAATTAAAGCTTTCTTCTGAGCAAATCTAAGAAATAAATGTGTGCTGACAAAAGTTATGAGGTTTGTATATTATATGCAAATTATTTTAATGATGCAGAACATTTTCATGATGGAGAAAATTCTTAGAACATTTGGAATATCCTTCTGGTACATAAATGAAAATCCTGATAAAATAAATGTCTGCTATATTATGAAATTATATAAATTCAGTTACTAGCTGCTCTTTCATTTCACAGATGTACAAATTCTATGTAACAAATTAAATATAAAGCACTGAAAAAAGAATTTGGGAAAAGTAATAGACTTATTACATCAGCTGTTGTTTATGGATCTGTGGCATTTTAAACAAATGATGAATTACATGGTCTAAAGTAAAGAAATATGAGCTACTAAAGCTTTAAGAACTTATATGGCATTCAAATATAGCTATGCATGCATCCATTAAGTCATATTGTGTATGCTCTTTTTAACAGTAGCAAAATGAGTTAAATTGGAAATCATATGGAAAAATAAATTAATTTGTATTATTTTTAGGAACAAGTACACAGTATTGGAACACATCCATATGGAGATGGTGTGTACATACCAACATGATGACTATAAAGCATTGTGAAATTGTACCAGACAGGTGGCTACATGCTATGTTCTGTTAACACCGACTAGTGTATATGTACCTAATATTCTCATTGCAAATTGTCCTTTTAAATAAATATAGTCCAATGTTGAACTTTAAAGGTTTGTCATGAGCTATTTTTGTCTCCTGTATCTGCCACCTAGTAACAAGCCATCAGAGATTGGTAAACCTTGTACCCTACTGCTAGTGGACCATTATCTATGTGCATATAATGGGACTTGAAACTTTTTTTCCTGCAGACCTATAATTAATCTAAACTGGTCATGGGCAATTCAGCAGCTCATGTGCCTAGCTACCAATTCTGCTTGCTGCTGTATAAAACACAAGCCTCTGTGGCCAGACTTTTTGGAAGAATGCTAGACTTGGAGAGAGAGAGAGAATGTTTAATATTGGAGTGGAAGTATATTTTGGTGTGTCATATATAGCTATTTTATTTTGGTTTCATGAATAGCTGACATACGGCATATCTAGTGTATTAATGCACAAAATATATTTACACAAATTAAATTGTGCAACTAAAGTACTGACATTGTTTATATTTTGTGTGTATATTTTGCATATATATGCAAATGCCTTATAATAGATGCACAGCTTACAAAATAATATACTTTTGAGCTAAATAATTATAAAAATACATTATTCGCTTACATATAAAAATATACAAATCAGAATAAATTAATACCAGGAAGTGTAATGAGGATAATAGATGGGCTTGGGCTGCCAGAAGATAGGGAAGAGAGGAAGTTTCCTGCCCATAGCCTAACTTGCACCTGTATGTGGCTCGTTATACCTGTGAACATGAATCTTTAGTCTAAATGATTTCTCTGATTATGGTTCTTCATGCTTAATTTTATGTTTCATCCTGTTTAGAAGGAAAGAACAATGTATTGCAAACTAGAGCAAATGCCCATAAAGTAATGTAGTATCTGTTACATTTCAGTAAATATTTTATTACACATTATTTCTCGTGCATTACTTTTTGATAAGCCTTTGTGATTGACTTGAATGTTTTATCATTTGCTTCGTTATAAAAGTAGTTACTGATTACCACAAACTTTTAAAATTTTATATCAAAGGTTTACTAGAGAGACTTTCTGTTATATATCTTACAGTGTAACATGCACTATAACATAATTTTATGTGTAATACACATCTAGTAGTATGTATGTTTACTTAAATAAGGTAAACTTCGCTGATTTTGTTGCCAGTTTAATTTCTGGGTAAATTCTCATTTCATTACAATGGAATTATCCAGGCATACTACCAAATTCTTCAAACATCCTTTCATCCTTTAGATGGGGAGCACTTTTTTTCATTCAGCTGTTTATTTGAAAGCAATGTATTAGTTATTTTCTGGAAGTTTTTCCATTCTGGAAGGTTTTACATCAAAGTGAAGTATGTACCCACACGAGTGGCCAGGGTTGTTAAGGCATGGACTTGTGAGCGGGAGATCTGGGGTTTGAATTCCACCAGGACCATCATCCATGACTGAGGTTTTATCCAGGTTTTCCTCAGTCCTCATAAATGGAATGCCGAGGAGGTACCTTTAACTTAAGCCTGGAATGTTTTTCCTTAAAAAAAATCCTTTCCCAATAAATCATTTCATCTCATATACCATCAGTGTTCACCGCCTGTGGTGCCTCAGTAGTAAAAATGGGCATTAAACACCATTCAAAAAAAAAAAAAAGCAAAGTGCAATGTGAGTTAATCTGGGTTGTAGTATACAAGATTCTGTATGATTTCTTAAAATAAGATTAGTAGAACCATCGAATAATAACTGCTAAAAAGATATATGGAATTTATTGTTACATTTATTGCCTCTAGAACTTATATTGGGCAACCATTTTTGTAGCTTTTTTGTGCTTGTAAACTGCAATAACAATGTTATATTAGAACAGTATCTGATGATAGTAATGTAAATTATTTTAACTGAAATTTATAAAGATGGGGAATGTGTTACTTTCCAAAAGACATGAAAAACACTTTGTCCTGCATTCTGGTGAAAGGATGGATGGTATACAAAGCTACTAAAGAGTAAAACTTACTGAAATTACTTTATGGGTGGCTGAAAGTTATGGCTTCTGTCCGTGAAATGCTAGCTGTGAAAATTGCCTGACATTGAAACAGGAAACTGATCTTGTCACCCATATAATTGAAATGGAAGATATGGATTCAAACTTTCTGCATCTGACATGAAATTTTTAATCTATTGGTTAAAAATGAAATCTTACTTCATTGCTAGTAAGGGGATTGCTGGATGAAAATGGTGGACAGTGTTTTCAAGGTACTATAAATTAGTTATGAGAGAGCCTGAAAATATTTTAATGAATTGCACATTATCTTTAATCAAGGAGATGATGAACAGTTTTAATGTCAGCTTCAGATCAGCTTAAGAAAAACTGGTCTCTCTGAATATCCAGAAGGAATCTGGAATATGAATGAAAGTGAATTCATTATATGGCAATTCTATTTGAAAAAAATCAATTTGAATTTGAAATGACATTGAGAATGGCATTTCAAGAATGAGTTAATGTCGCTATCTTATGTCCCCCTAAGAGCAATTTGGTCTGAAGTATTTTTGATTTTCCCCTTTGTTTCGGAGGAAAATGGCCATAACACTATAAATGCCTCACTCTATAAAAATGTTCAGTCTCTAGTTAAACATAGAAATGTACTAAGCATATTGTAATAGTTTTGTTAAATGTTTGCACATAAGCAGTGAAGATATACATATATGTAAAAGTATTTCTGTACACTATTGATGTGATATCACTTGAAGGAATAGTGTTGTTAGATATTTCTTGAACTCTCATTTCCTATCCATGGATTTTATTTGTTACTCAGCCTATCTGGTTATCATTCACAATGCTGGCATGTTATCGTGATACAACAGTGTCTTTTTCTTTGCCAAATGAGAATAATTCTTCTTGATTGCATAGTGTAATAATTCATTTGCCCTTTTTCGATAAATCAATTAAAATTATGTTATGCAGTTCAAAAACACAATTGCAATCAATTTTCTTGCTGAAGGGATAGTTTTTGCCCTTATCAAAGCATGTTCTCCAGTTGCAACCCACTATTTTGACTGCTGTTGTGGTGGATCTTTTGTCAACTGTTGCATACGTTTTCTGAAATTCACTTGATTCCCTTTAAACAGCTCCAAATTCTATCAGAGTGATCTCTCATTCTCTTTTTTTGGCCAATCATTTGTAAATGCAGCACCAAGCTTGCTGATATCTTTTTCATTTGCAATTGTTTGTGCAAATTATTATGCACTGGATCTCTAGAAATGCCCACAATTCAGCTACCTCCTGCACCTTCAATAATAAAGCTTTTCTTTTTAATGATATATGAAGTAACTTCCGCATGTGTAGCAATTGTGTGACACCAGAGATATTTATTCAATGCACACCTATTGCAGATATGTGACCGTTATGTCATAAGCCCTCTCAACCATGCCTAGCATTACATATGTCGACAGAATCAGTGTTGACACCCATCTCTGGTCTAAGTAACAGAGCACCTGCCATGGAAGTATTTTGCTTATGAGAACAGTACCTTCATTTC
Organism: Metallyticus violacea; assembly: GCA_030762175.1. Taxonomy (NCBI): domain Eukaryota; kingdom Metazoa; phylum Arthropoda; class Insecta; order Mantodea; family Metallyticidae; genus Metallyticus; species Metallyticus violacea. The sequence continues at coordinate 97,408,811 of CM060840.1, read as the reverse complement.
TCCAATCTTGCTTCTTGTCGATAATGTTTATTGACATTTCTCAGCTCATAAAACTTACATGCTTCATTGGTAACCCTTCAGCAATATAAGTAAACTAAATACCTTAAAAGTCAATGATCACGTGATGAAGTGTGAATAATATAGTATTAGTTCCCTGACATACTGAGGCCAATTAGGTTGAATGACTCTCCAATGGAAGGGACTCAGATATTCAGCCCAGTGCTTATCTAACATAGGTACCATGGGTTCTTTGGAGTCTTATTGGAGCATCTGAAGTGCATATAGTCTTCCCCCTGCATTTGTGCAGAGTTAGCACAAATTCCTAGATTTAAAAGTGAAGAAAGTAATCTCCAGGGTACGTATTGCATATTGAAGATCTGGCACAGTGTACTTTCTAGATCCTTAAAAATATCAGCACATCATGTAGATTCATGAAACAGAACAAATTTACACTTCCTCCATTAAGTGCTGCAAGTATTAACTGCCGTTTCATTTCATTTACTGGTCCAAAAGATAAGAAAGGAAATAGGACAAGATGATGATGAGCATTGAAATGACTCAGGGTGAAAGAAAGTTTATAGTACTCGTAATGTGCACTCTACATACTTTGAAGTGGAAGATTAGGTGCATCCCTAGAAGTGCATACAGTTTGGAAGTAGTGATAGTAATGGTATGGTATTCGCTAATATAAATGCCATACAGTCAGAACTGTGTTTCTTTGGCATATTAAATTTAAATTAAATTAAATTTAGTGTAATTTAGACTTAACATAAAATTTGCTATTTTCAAGTTTGGTCACCTGTTGTCTTAAAAAATTTTCTATCTGTAATTGTTTTGATAAAACTGTAAATATAGAGAGCTGGAGAAGAAACTTCATTTATTGCCCATATTTTTTAAAAAGTTCTCCTTGCTTACATTCAGTGCTATGAGCTGTTATTGGACTAAAGATAAAGAGGGTGTTTTGCACATTCACATAGTTAGAAAAAATTTAGGTAAGTACAGATAAATTTTCATTCAACTATCTAATATAGAATTAGTTATTTATTTGTAATAATAGTCTGCACTTTGTGTAATTTGTGTTAAATTTGAACCGATGAAACAATAATATAGGAATTGCATTTCCCTGTGATTTTGTGTTTCTAAGAATGATGGCTTTTCAATATTTGAGAGTGAGATAAGGCGGAAGGCATATATACACAGTTACACAGTGAATTCATAATCAGGTAGATACACAGTTACACAGTGAATTCATAATCAGGTAGTGTATTAAGAACTTTGTGAGCTTGTAATTCTGCAATTGTCAGTTAAGAATAAATAATATTAAAATGAAAATATCACTATTTAGTGAATTTCATGGTTTTATTATATTATGCTGTTATTTAAGTTTTTACATAGGTTATATTTACAATTTTTTTCAGATGTTAAAGCAAGCAAGAAAATGCAATAGTATATATGGAAAATGAAGAGATGATCTATAATTAACTTTAGCTATATCAGAAGGCTTTGCCATTAATAAAGAAAATGTAAGTGCTCTGCCTTCAACATCAGGTAGTAGGATCAAAAAAGAAGACAAGACTGCTTCTAGCATAATGTTGGCTGGAACACAAGGATGTCCTGAAGGGGTTGATACAATTGCCAATGCAAGAAAGCAGATATTCATTACAGCTTCAAGAAAGAGGGGAAAAACACATTACCTAATGTGTGAGAAATGCTGACTATTGGATTCATTGCAATGGCTGCAAAATGGGGTCTCACATAAACTGTGCCTAAATTAATCATCCGTTTTTCTATTGTGCTACATGTGGAAAGTGGGTTTTTTTGTTTTTGTTTTTTTGTTTTATTTATGGATGCTCTTTAACATCTCAGGTCATCAGCGTTCCATTCATTTCAGGGCATGAAACAGCCGACAAATTTTGCTCAAAGGTATCTTCATTCAAGCTTGAGGTTCTTTATCGTGCCGTAAATGTATGACACGGGACCCATAGCTTTACTACCCAAAGGAAGCCATACTTAAGATTAGTGTGCCTGAAAAAATCTATCTGTTCTGGCCAGGATCGAACCCGTGATCTTGGGTTTAGGAGGCAAGTATGGCTACCACTACACCACAAGGACCGATGCATTATTTTGTGCTAACACACATTATTGTAGTGTTCAGTTGTATTTTCAAGAATGTTTTAATTAATAAGCTTAAGTACATTATATGTTTCAGTTCATATTATGTACATGACTTTGTGGTCCATGTTACATGACATTAGTCTAAATTACATGGAAGCACTTTTACTATAACAATTATTTTTTAAAAAGTTTGTAAAAACTATACTGCCTTTTTTTTTTTTCCCCCCCTCATACTAAACAATATTGTATCATAATTGTCATGTACGAGTGTACAATTTTAGAGATTTTTCTTTGCATTCAATGATGTCATGCAATCCAAATTATAGGAAACTCCCCCCCCTCCCTTTTTGGTGCTGTATGGGTACAAGCTTTTGGCACTGTGGAGACGCTTGATGTAAAGATGAAGTATAAACTCCAAAACATATATGTTATGCACTGGGCTGTTTCAAATCTCATACCACTTGACTATGGAATTCTGCCAAGAGGGCATCAAAAGTATTGTGCCAGAGACAGTGTTGAAGATTTATGAATAAAATCATGAGATATATGTCGTACTAAACACTCATTACACAAGTAAGTGAAGCAATACGAGTGTTTAGTACGACACATATCTCACGATTTTATTCATATGACTTGGCTTTACTGTGTTAATTCCATATATATTTTTTAAAAACACAAGTTTCTTTTTTTAAAAAATGTTTTAAGTTTGAAGATGTTTATTGTTTGAGCTACTGGGATGCAGGTAGCTGTAGAAATGGAAAAGACCAGGAATCCATCTCAATGATAGACAAGTGGTGATCAGTGCCAAAGGAACTCCATGCATGATAAAATCTGCACCCCACCATAGGAAATGATGCTGCATTGGCTGGTATATAGTGGCAGTTTGGGATCCAATGTTGTAGAAGCCTCAGCAGAAATAAGCTAAGGCATATCCCTCATCAACCAATAGGCGTTAATCATGTTTGTAATAATATGCAACCAATTTTTAGGAATAATATTTTCCTACTAGTAATGATTGCTGGCATTCTTTGAGTGTGGTGAAGAACAAGAGGGCCTGTATTTCTAGGTGCAGTCTTAGAAGCTAGAATGGTTCAGCAGAGCTCCAGGTTCCAGTGAGTACTTGCACTGATGGATGCTAGGAGCTGCCACCAATTTTCAGGCATGGGTGCAAAGAAGGCAATATATTCACCTATATTATCTGCCTTCTGGGTCACTGCATCCAAAGTGGCATACCCTGACAAACAGTATGTATATGCAATGGAAGAACACTAGCAGACTACTGCTTCAGGTGCTGCAGAAAAAGTTATGTTGCTATCTATTGCCCAACCTAAAAGGTGAAATTTCAGTGGCAGTATTCTTATTGATCAACTTCCAGATATGTGGCTCCTTTAAAATGGGTAGACGGTTCATCACTTCTGTCCTTGATGTACTTACGAGGGTAGGTCTATAGGTTTCTGGCCTAACCATTTTTAAGTATGATAAAAACAAAAATGTATTTCACTTTTCAATATGGTTATCCTTTATTGCAATTCACTTCTCACATCTTTGAATTAACATTTCAATCCATCCCCCCAAATAAACAGAAGTATTGTCTGCAAAATGGGCATAAACAGCATCCATCATTTCTTAGTCACATTTAAATTTCCTTCCTCGAAGATCCTTCTTGAGTTTTCAGAAGAGGAAATAGTCACTAGGAGCTAGATCTGGGCTGTAGAGTGGATGGTCGATCTCCTTGAAGCCACATTTCTTCACAGCTTCCTTTGCAACAAGACCTGTGTGCACAGGTGCGTTGTCGTGAAGGCGCACACCACCACTCAGCTTTCCTCGCCTTTTCTCTTTGATGGAATCACGTAGTCTGTTTAGTAGGCCAGCATAATACTCGCCATTTACTGTGCTGTTTCTCTCCTTGAAGTCAATGAAGAGTGATCCTTCACGCTCCCAAAAGATTGTGGCCATGATCTTTTGGTTGACTGAGTGACCATGGCCTTTAGAGGCAGTGCCATTGCATTGATTCTCTTTTGGACAAGGAATCATAGTAGAAGACCATAGTTTCATCTGCTGTAACAATGGTTTGCAGAACTTCTCTTGTTGCCACGGCAGAGCTGCAAAAATGCCTGATAACAGATGACTCATTGTAAATTCTATCTAATCTGTCGTCTAACACATTCTTATGCTTCACTTACTTTTAAATACAGTGGGACCAGTTTTTGAATAGAGATCCTCTCCATCTTGAACCAACTTGACAACTGGTAGGAGATACCAACATTTGTGAGGACATGTGGCCCTGCCCTGGTGATATTTTTTTATAAACTGGAAATTTGTATTATTCTTCTGTAATGTCAAAATTCATAAGATGATCCTTATGTTTATGAATGTAAATCTTCTCCCATGTGTCCAATTCTGTACATCTGTGTGATTCTTTAAGTAACTTTATTTCTTTTTTTATGTCATTATCTATCCAAAAATGCTATGCTACCGCTGACCTGTCTATCTGTTTGTACTTAACGTTTCTGAGATGTTCCTTTAACCATGTTCCTATGTTCCTTTTAGAGTGTATTTGTTAGCGGGTGCCAATTTAATGTTAATATCTTTAAAAATTTGTTGGAATTTATTCATAGCTACTGGATGATAGGTGAGTTTTTTAAAAACCGGTCTCTCATTTTCATTCAATAGTGTGGTGGTATTCTTGATCAATTTCTTCTTTAGGAATCTATAACAGTTTTTGTTTATTAAATTTTTACTAAAACCATTTATAAGGCAATCTCCTGTATCTTCTCAAATTCTTTTTTGTACTCCTCTTTACTGATTGGTAAATTCACCAGTCTATATATTAAGCTGTTAAAAATTGTGTGCTTGTGAGCTATGAGGTTGAAACCATTTGATTTTATATAGTTATCTGTATGGGTATTCTCTCTCTAAATTCCAAATTCTAAATTTCCATGATTCATAAAGTAAAGAAAAAAGTAAATATACAGAAAAAGAAATTAGGGAATTTAAAAATTTTGCAGAAAACTAGTAAACCAATACAGAAACAGAATAACGTGGTGAATTTATCACAAGCAAGTTTTAATAAAGAGTAATTATCTATACTCACTATGGGTATTGAAACTTGTGTAAACTTCTCCAAAAACTGAAGATTACGTAGTTGATCTGGAAATTGCCATGGAAGGTTTATAAGTAAATAGAAAGAAAAGATTAAAAATCAAAGGATGCTCTTAAAGGGATTAACAAAATGAAACCAAATAGAATTCAAAGTTACAGAAATATTATATCGCTAAAAGAAACAGGAGTTATTTACAAAAAAAACTGATAAAGAGAATAAAATAGTAATAATGGTCAAAGATGAATACACTGACAGAATGTTAGAGTTGTTAAACAAAAAAGAATTTAATTATTGTACTAATGAAGCTGTTGACAATGGAGTGGTAATATATCCTAAACTTAGGTATTCATTTTTTACAGTAAACTCCATTTACTTACATAAAATAAGACACATGTTATTAGACACATGGATGTTTAAAAAGACACTAGTATTTCCTACAACAAGCCTATAGATAGATTGCAGCTGTGGCCAAGTGGTATGGCTCAAATAGAATGTGGTGTTCGAAACTATGCAAGTTCTTATCTCACATCTTTTTATACTTGAACCTCATATTTTTCCATTCTCTTTATTACAATATTTTTTCAAAATTAAATGTAACGTATCATTTTTAATTAAATTGTATATATAAATCACCCCCATCTTTCTTTCAGTGCTAACATCATTCCACTGATTAAGGAAGAAAACATTTGTGAATATTTCTATATAGTAATTTAATAAATATGCATGCCTTATTATATAGTAACGTTTTTCAGTACACTTATCACAGTATTTAAACGATGAGAATGTTAGGTTTAGTACAGTGCTACAAGTACTTGTATTATTTCTTTTTTATTCTACTCTAGAGCAAGCTGCTCAGCCCATGTACAACGGCACACACCTACCCCTCTCAACCATGCTGAACTAAAGGTTAATATTTCGACTCTTAGGATTGCTTACTGTTGACACATTTTCTGTTAATTCATATATGGCTGCATACCACTCCACTGTGTTAACTTTTCAGCACTGAGGGGTTTTTGCCATCTGAGGCTACTCGTAGATATGGTGGCATACCGAATGAATGGGAGACGTTGGGCTCAGCAATATAGGGAAATCCAACAGGCAGAAAAGCGACATAGTACAGGTCATAAAAGTTGTTCTACTTAGGAGAATGATGAATGTCTGACAGAGATAGAAAGATCCTTTTCTATCTGTTGCCTAGTTGAAGGTGGCTTTCCCGGTTTTTTACAGACTAAGGAATTTCTGTAGAGTGTTTGGTTTAAGCTACTGCTTAGCTGCATACAAGGAGGTCCTGTATGATAAACTTGTTGTGGACCGTCTTGCATATGCCATCAATGCAAGGAACATCGACTGACCGATAAGTAATCTTTGCAGATGAAATAGTGTCATTGCTGTCATATGATGAGCCAGTGTGAGAGTGTACCAATCATGTGGTCACAGTGGTGTCCCATATTGCAATTGGATTTCGTTCGAAGGTACTAGTCACCTTAAGTGAATATGTGGAAGGTTAAACAGACCTACCACACTCTTTTGGAATTCATTTTAGTTTCATCTGTCAGAGAAAAGCATTCTGTTGGAACAATGCTGTTCCTGCAAGATGACCTTTTCTAGTCGAGGATAGTTTTGTGTTTTATGTTTGATAAGCAAGAAGATATCTAACTGATACCTCACCCTCCCAAATTACCTGATCTAAACCCTATTGAGAAGGTAAAAGTAAAGGAGACTCTTCAAATTTCCCATCTCCCATTTCCCAGAATGTCTGTCAAGCTATGGTGCAGGGTTGAAGGCACATGGAATTCCTTTGCAGATAGGCCAAATGATTTTTTTCTAGCTAGTAGACTCCATGCTGAGAAGAATTAACAAACTCTTTGAGCATGAAGGATATTGGGATGGGTATTAAGTTTTTTATATATTTTGTTTGTTTATTTTAATCAATACCAAACTGTCTTAAATGTAAACATATAGTTTTTAAGGGCAAAGTAAAAAGGTCTTAAGCTAGAAATATACAGTTTGAAGCAAACAACGAAAAAATTAAAATAAAAAGGTGTAAAAATTTTCAAGATTTGATCCCACATTACTTCATGCATATAATTTATCAAGTAATATCTGTAACTGCTTGGATGTTTTGAGGTTAGAACGTCAAAAGTGTTCGTTTCAATATGCTTTCACATTTGAAAACAGCTGCTGAGTGTATTTTGTTTAATCAATGAAAATCCTGTACTTCTTTACATTTCTGGTTTTAAAATGAAAGTGGTAAACTTCTATGTTTTTCATGAAGGCACAATGTTTCATTGAAGGTTAATATACATCAACAGTACTTGCAATCACATGTAATTTACTGTAATAACATTGCTTCTAAGAGCCTACCTGTGACTTTGGTTATGTTTGGAAGTTTGTTTCCAGCAAGCTGCCATTCATTGTTTGAGAAAGCATTTATTGAGGCTGGTAATGGATGAAATAAGAATAGAAGTGTTGAAATTTTGCTAATCTCGGGTAGTTAATGGTTGATTCATGAGAAAATATAAATGTACCAGGTACTCCTTTGCCTGGACATGTTCTCCTTTTCATATCTTAAAAATGGCACAGGCAAGGTTTTAGACAAATGGAGAAATGTCCTCTTTTTTAGAGGTTAACAGCTGCTTTAGCCTTCACTTTCAAAATTCCGTAAAAAAAAATTTATATTTGAAAATATTGTTTCCATGTTCTGCTTTAAAATATCAAAATAAAGTGAAACCTATTGCACTTAGGAAGCTGTTGACAATGGAGTAGTAATATATCGTAAACTTAGGTATTAATTTTTTTACACTAAACTCCATTTACTTACATAAATGTAAGACGCATTTTGGGAGAATCTCTCCCATCTTCAGTTGCTCACAAATCGCCGTTACTCGAAATGATGGCTGGACACCCGGATTTTTCTGTGGTGGCCTCTGTTGGTTAAAGTAGGAAATTGCTGAGTTCATCCATAGGAGGAAACTTGAAATTCTTTAGGCTTTTCCTATTTTTTAATATAAAAATTTTTTCCCAAGTGGATAACTCTAATGGGTTGTGAAGATGTTTCAGTTTAATTCCCAGTTTTATTTCATGGTTTTTGATCCAAAAGTAAGCTACTACTGCTGATTTATCCACCTGCTTAAACCGAATATTCCTAAAATGTTCTTTCCTCTGAATTTCCAAACTTTTCTTTGCTTTGCCTATGTAGCTCTGCTCACAATCTGCACATTTTATTTCGCAAATTCCTTATTTCTGTTCTTGTGATATGGAGTCTTTTACTGTGCACTCTAATAAATTCTTGATGTTGTATCTGTTCTTTGGGGCTAACATTATCCCATGTTCTTTGAAAATTTTCTTGAACTTGTGGTAAATTGAATGGTAGGTGAAACTTTTGAAAACCTATCTAACTAGTGGAACCCTATCTATTTTGGAAACTTAATATTCTGAAATCCTATTCATTTTGGAAAATTATATTGCTATTGCCAAAACTAAACGTGTTATGTTTTTTTTTTTTGTGAATAAAATGAAAATGTGCAATACAGAAACAGAAATAGCCTGCCACTGCTTATAATGTAAACAATATTCTTGAACACACACTATTCAAAGTAAACACTATTTTGAAGCAGCATTTGGTTTCAAAGAAACAGCAATATATTTCGGTCACCATCGTGAAAACTGAGTGTGTTTGCAACAGACTGTAACAGTGCATGGGGTTTTGGTCATTTGTTTTACTTAGCTATTAACTAATTGAAAGAGCTCTTACATAAATTTCTGTACATCACATAAACAGTGTACCTTGTTGGACTGGCTGAGTAGAACACAGAATGGTGATTTCCATGATCAACAATGCAAAAATAGTAACACTATTATTTGAAAGCTATTGAACTAAAGAAAAAGGAGAAATTGTATGTAAGAAAAAAAAAAAGTTAAAGTATGATTGTAAAATGCCCTAGGAGTATGATATTTTAAAAAATAAAAGATTACATCATGAACAACTTATGTGTAATAATGACATGAAAAGAAATCTAAAACAGCAGGCCATGAAGAAATAAATAAACAACTGGTATGGAAATGGTTTGTTCATGCTGTTTGAAGATCATGCTTATTTCTGGAACTATTCCGTTACATAAAGATGGCTCATATCTCTAGTTGCTTTACTAAATTGTGTTTGTTGTTATAACCTGAGTACTTTCCCATGTCAAAAGTTCAGGAGAAGAATAATTCAAGAGACAGTTCATCAAAACTGATACTTTAATTCTTAAATGTACTGTCTGGGATGTAAATATTGGGATATTAACTGGCACATTCAGTATGGCAAGCATGCAAATTACGCTAACTCCACAAGTCGCAAACTACCTTGGTACATGCCTTCACTTCAGGATCTGAAAAACAGTAGTCATTGAGTTGGTTCTTTGCAGATTTTATTGTGGCTTTAGTTCAATCAGGAATTCCATTCCATAAGGCCATCAATTCTGCAGTCAAAGTATTCATGAGAAGTATATGCAAAGGTCATTACCAGATGGGAGCACCTTGAAACATATATAAAGTCAATTTATGAGAATGTTTTCAAGAAAATAAAAAAGGTGGTTTGCAAACATGTTATATGAAACTATTGATGCGCTGCAAAGATATATATTGAATGTGCTGGTGTTTATATTAACTGGTGAAAGGCTAAAACCCATGCTCTTTGTTGTACCAACTGAATAATTTCTCCGTACTGTCATTCATGATGCATGCATGAAGCTGTGGCTGGAGGGCACACAATACAAAAAAGTCAGGCTTATGGTGACTGATCAAGTATGCTACATGCTTTTGACTTCCCAACCTCAACCATGTGACACATATTGACATGGACTACACTGTATTTATGAATGTGTCAGAGGAATATAGAAGGGTACATGACTTCATTGCTGCATGCCCAACAATTGCTCAACGACAGTACCCTAGAGTTTGAACTTTATGCAGTGCATGGTTACAGGTAATTTGCCTTATGTGTGATTCAGACTTTGGAAGAAAAAGAGGAACAGTGGAAGAAGTGACAACTGTGAGAGACAAACTAGACGGATTTGCAAAAGGTAAACTGGAATTAATTTTGAGGAACAATCTGGATATGGAAGTCTTTGCAACTTCCATTGAACTCTTTTTGTGTATTAACAAAATATGCTGCATTAGTTTTAGTAAATGCAAAGTGGAGTTTCTCTGTATATAAGAATCACCTGAGCTCAAAGTACCAGCTTCTTACATTCTAAAACGTAGAAAGGTTGTGTGTAATCAAGTATAATAATTGTTGAAGCCAATTAAATGCCATATTTACTTCCTAAATATTAGTTACTTTATGTTATTTGTACTGAGTTGAATAAAGAATGTTAATGTAGTTGGTTTAGACCTGAATAAAGACATTTGATCAATACCTTGAACCTTGTTGTATAAATTTTCAGGCTTCCCCCCCCATTTCCAACCATAATTTTACATCTTAAAATCCATTCTCTGGTTATAAGAATTGAGATGTGCCCTGCAATGAAATTGTATTTCTTTCTCAGGTTGTAATTCCACTTTCGATTAATAATTTTTTTTAAGCTGAATGAAGCAAGGTTATAGTTTGTTAAAGTTATTGTGTCAATTTTTTATCATGTTTTAGCACTAGGAAGAGAGAAAAAATTATATAAATAATATGTATTCTATTTTTTTACTTTATGAATAATAGTGGAATTAATTAAAGTATATTTTGTTAGATTTTTGAACTGGAACTTCTCGCACATCTTTATATTCCATAAATGTTTTGAATGCAAGTAGTCCAGAATATAAAGAAGCTAGTAAAGGTCAATTGTAAAACTTTAGCCTAATTTCATAATACCTGTTCTTGAGAGTATTTTCAATGTTGATGAAGAAAGGCAAAATGGAATTTCAAACCATTGAAACTAAAGGAAATTTTGCAAAAAAAAAGAGGGATGAAAGTTATAGTTTTGAATGTTATGGGCTAGAAGCTAAAAAAGCATATGTGTATGATGCAACAATTTAATATCTGAAGAAATGGTTGGTTCAGTATCAAGAACATTGTTTAAATAGACGGATTTGAAGATAGTTCCATAATGGGAAGATGAGAAACGAGCATTCTATATGTAACTGTTCAAGCTTCACGGCCAGCGTTAATCAATAAAACGAGTGACGGGCAAAACGTCAGGTGTTTTTACATCTTTTGGACCACAGCCAATTTTATTGAACATTCTATATGTTAATAAGTTATAAAAGTGCTTTTACCCATTCTGAATTTTCAAAAGTTTTTGACAAATTATGTTGTCAATGGAGATCAGCAGATATCAATGTTATCTGTTGTAAATATTTCCAAGATGCCAAGACGTTCTTTTTTTTCAGAGCTGCAAAAGCAACAATGTTAATGTAGAAGGTATTTTTTCTCCAGTATATAGCCTTTGGAAAAAAAAACCCTAATTAAGTGTTGTGCCTGTTAAAGGAACAGAAACCGCCTGTGGTGCCTCAGTAGTGAAAACGGGCGTTAAACACTACAAAAAAAAAAAAAAAAAAAAGGAACAGAAAGAAACCGTGCAGTAATTATAAAGAAATTTGTTTGTACACAATTTTATATTTATTGCAAAATAAATCACTTTCAGGTGTAGGCTTATGAAACAAATACCTGAATACATCAGAATATAATGGTCTACATGAAGAAGATTACCAACAATAATTTTTATTGTTGGTAAGGCTTGGCCCTATAATAGGATTCAGCAATGTTATTTACATAAAAAAGCATAGAAAATATTTTATTGTAGTCCTATCTGTGTTTTAATGTAAGGAGCTCTATCCTAAGTTCAGCTAATTTTGAAGAACATTACAAATAATGAAGAAGCAGTCCATTTTTCTTTTTTAATTATTGTCAACTGCTGCAAATTATTGAAATGTTGAATGGAAAGATAAATTATGATGAAATGATATACGAGGTGGTATCCAGAATATTCGGGGCTGGTGCTGCCATCTGGTCAAAAACTTACTTTGAGACTAATAACCGCTGTCACCCTCGAAGTAGTTCCCTTCCACAATTGTTCCCTCTCAATTGTGAGAGGATTCCATTCAACTTTATTTTCAGTTTGGGGAATAGAGGGAAGTCTCAGGGTGCCAAATCAGACGAGTATGATGGGTCATGTTATTTTTCGTCAAAAAGCCCCTGATGGACAAGAAATTATGACAGGGCGCATTATCGTGATGCAACAGCCAGTTCCCTTGTCGCCAAAGTTCAGGCCGTCGCAAAACGTCAGAGTAATATGTGGAATTCACAGTTTGATTTAGTGGGACGAATTCTTTGTGCACAATCCTCTTGGTATTAAAGGAAACGAGCAGCATGCTCCTGACTTTGCTATTCACTTATCTCGCTTGGTCTTGATGAGTTTGGGCTCTTCCTTGGGAGGATTGTTATTTTGTCTCAGGGTCATAAGCATACATCGAGCTCTCGTCGCCGGTGATGACCCTGGACAAGAAGGTTGGGTCATCGGATCGTCTGATCAGCAGTCAGGATCCTTGGCACAAATTTTTCGGTGACACGATGCATGCCGCAATTCATCAGTTAAAATTCGTTGGCATGTCCCATAACCAATTCCCACTTCATGAGCAAGGTCTTTAATGGTTCAACATCTATCCTCATGAACGAGGTGCTGAACTTTGGCAACAATGCCAGGCGTTGTGCAGCGGACGGGCCTACCGATGTGAGAATCGCCTTCAATAGCTGTACAGCCGCCTCTGAACTGAGCATGCCACTCAAACACACCTGTACGTCTCATGCTTTGTTCCTCAAATACTTGTTGAATCATTGCGAGGGTATCCGTAGCATTTTTCCCAAGATTTGCACAGAATTTCATGTGCACTCTCTGTTCTAATCTTGCATCCATTGTAAAATAGCCACACACTACACACAGATTATCATGAAAAGTACTACAGAATGTCAACACATCTACCCAGCTGCATGAAACTTTAAACACTCATCAGATGTGCTGGTGTTGCCATTTAGCACAAAACTCTACTAAAACTATTGCCGAGATGGCAGCACCAGTCCCTAATATTGTGGATACCACCTCGTATACCTGAAAAACTGCATTATTATTTTCATAATGTAAGTCTAGTTATAAAAATTATATTTTCTCACAGTGGCATTAATGTAATTTCAAGTATAACATCTTTATAATATACTATGTGAATCTATATATATCCTCTTTTTTAAGGTTTGTCACCTGGTTAATCTATGAGAAAATGTTGAAATTTTGGCAATCACATCATTATGGTAGATTCATGGGAGAAAACTTAAGATGGCATGCCCTTCAGCATGGATATGGTATTTTACCATTTTAGTGTAACTGAGAAAACACCGAGAAAAATGAAAAAAAAATATTATGGATAAAGGTGTGGTGAGCTAAAGGTGAAAATTGTTGAAGTAAAGGAAAATATGATAAAATATTATTTTCGGGAAAGAAACATTGCTAGAAAATCAAATATTTAAATTTGAAATTATAAAAATCTAAAGAAAGTTTGGTATTTGGCATAGCACGGAGTACGCGTATAGCGTATTAAATAGTGTTAATGGTTAAATATTTAGTTATTAAGGCAAGTATTATTAATATTGTACCATAATTGAGCCAGCTGTAAATAAAAAAAACTTGGTGGTGTGCTAAAACTTAAAATTCACCCTAATAAATTAAAAGCGGTTGTCTACTGTGCCAATATAATAATTGATAATTTGGATATTATGAATAAGATGATGGGGTCCTAGGTACTTTTGCAGCTAAACTTGTTACTTTTGTATATATACTGAAAACTTTTGTTCTTATAGTAGAAGAGAGTATTAGAAGAAACAAAGCATATTTCACACTTCCTTTTCAGTGTTTAAAGCATTGTTACCTTAACATTGTTGCAAAAAGAGTAATTTTTACAGTTAAAATATTTTAAATATATATATAATTATATACATGCAGTTCTTTAATTCTGTGACCCCAATGGTGCAGATTTTCTTCAGAATTTTTTTTATTTATATTCAGTATCAATATTTTTTTTCATAAAAAAAACTGTTTTTGAGAGAGTGAAGAACCAATTAAATGTACTTTGTAGCATAATAGAGCAAAGAAACTAGCAAAATACAAAATGTTTATGAAATAGCAAATCACAATATTTTCTTACTATTTCATTTGAAAAGAGGATATTTCATTAATTATAAGCATATTTTATTGTACCTTTTAAATGACAAATCTTATCTATGTAGGTAAATAGGCATTAGAAAATAAGGTTGAAAGTTTAAGTGGTTAATGTAAAAATAATATATTGCTTTCTTTATTAAAAATAGTTAAATATTTTCAGTAGTAACCTTAAAGAATTGTTTGGTCTAGTGGTTAGCATTGCTGACTGAGGGCTGAGAGGCCTGGGTTCAATTACTGGTACCTACTTAGGAACTTTTCTAAGTTAGGGAGGTCTGGAACCGGGTCCATCCAGCCTAGTGAAGACAATGGGAAGCTGCCTAATGGAGAAGTGGCGATCTTCGATCTAGTAAGCCGCAATAAAGCGATTGGAGGGATGCGGCATATATCCCCCTGCAATATTGCCCTATACCAATGATATAGTGTGATGTAGGTAGAGGACACAGAGGTCGCGGTAAGCTAAGGCCCATATGGGGCTGCAAAAGGCTATAAGAAGAACCTTAAAGAATTAGCTTAGAATAGTTGTCATATTTTATCAGAATAGAATGATTTTAGATATCTGTATTCTTGCAATAAAAATATTAGCTAAAGCATATAAACAAATATTAATAATTATAAAATATAATCAGTTAACAATTATGTGAAGAAACATGCAGAATTATAAATAGCAGGAGATAACTTCAGAACTAATGCAAAAAGAACACAGTTGGACTTTTTCATCTGCAGCTCAGAACAATCAGGTTTTTATTGTGAGATAAAAGTTTAAAGCATTCTGTTTTTGGTCAAGAAATGTACCTAGAATTAGTTATCAATCCATAGAATGCACATGTGCATCGCATGCACACACTCTCTCTCTCTCTCTCTCTCTCTTACACCTCTCTTCTAAACATGAAATTCTCAAACTGAGCAGACTGATTGAGTTTGCAGACAATTTCATTGTGTTAACCAGAGGAGCATATAAAAAAAGCTGAGAGCAATACTAATGCTGACATGGGCAATGGGGCCACTGGCAACAAAATATAGTTCAATATCAAACATTGAAGGTGTTATATGTATGATTTGCAGAAAAGAAATGAGTGTGAGTAAGTCAGTATTTACTTAAACCACAGAAAGCTAAATCAAACAGAAAAAAATTACAATACCTAGGAATATATTTAGATAGCCAATTCAATTTCAGTTCACACATACAGCAGAGAAAATTTATTGTTATTATAAACATGTTGATGAAAACAGCTAGGCTGCAATGGAGCCTTGGGCATAAAGCCCTAAAGACAATTTGTGAATAATTATTTCAGTCTTAACATATGGGGTTGATATGGGTAGAAGCTATTCAGAAACAGAAAAATCTGCTAAGCTTAAGCAAATAATGATCATTATTGCAAAAGCCTTCAGAACAGTATTGCACAAAGCATCAAAATCGGAATCTACATAGCAATGAAAGTCAACAACCTATAGTAAGATGCACCAAAGTAAAATGCTGGAATAATTCTGCAGAAATGACAACAATTCAAGAAGTATCAGACCAACTATTATAAGAAAGATAGCAGCATAATGTAGGTGTGGAGTGATTATATTCACAAATGGTAATTTGACTTGCCAAATTAAGTTCAAATTTCATAGTGAATCTATAATCAATCAGGCTGCATAATTAGCAATTTTAAAATCCATACAAAAATTGGAGGAACTTCAGAATTTTGGAAATGATGTTAATAGAACAGCATGTACTCTTAACAGCAAAATAACAATACATTTAAAAACAAAATTCAAGCATAATAGATTAAGATTAATAAAATCCACCTGTAATAGAATTATTGCCAAAACATTTCGTCTGGATCAAAGGATTTGCAGAGGTAGCAGGAAATGAGCTGACAGATTGACTTGCAAAGCAAACTGCCCTGGAGGAAGGACAAGCATTTTTTTTTAATTCGTTTTATTTAAGGATGCTCTTTAACATCTCAGGTCATCAGCATCCCATTCAATTCTGGGCTTGAAAAGGCCAACAAATTTTGCTCAGAGGTCTCTTCTTTCAGGCTAGAGGTTCTTTTTTGTGCCGTAAATATACGACACGGGACCCTCGGCTTTACTTCCCTTCCGAAGGAAGCCATACTTATGATTTTTATGCCCGAAAAAATCCATCGATCCTGGCCAGGTTTGAACCTGTGACCTTGAGTTTAGAAGGCAAGTATGGTTACCACTACACCACCAGGACCAACAGGGCAAGTGGTGTATGACAAAGTACGAAAAGAGCTCATTGTAACATGAAGAATAAATGATTCAATATATGGGAACAATACAAAAAAAGAAGAAGCAGTAATTAAAACATTCTTTCCAACAAACAATAGCCATTAGACTTTTGCCTGAACTTTCTTGCATTTCCTGATCTCTCAATATTTTTAACTGTACATGAGAAAGATCATACTGCAAGAAATTTGGACTCATGAACAATTCAATATGCATCTGTAAAGGAGGAGACCAAATTGTGGATCACCTAACATACCATTTTGAAAACTTTGCAAACTAAGAAACCAGCTAATACAAGATATTAGAATAAGGGATGGAGTCTGGCCTACGAATAATCACCATCACTATTGCTACCTTCAGCTGTGTATGAAATTCATTTAAAAAATAGATTTTTTAATATATAATGATTAGGGATGGTGATTTTTATCATTTTAAAATTAGAAATTTAGTATTTTGATTTGTACATTTAGCATTTTTGTAGCATTTATACATTTGTTAGCATTTCCCAGCATTTTGAAGAAAAACAATTTGAGTTCATTCTGATAAACAAGTATGTCTTGAAATAATATTAATGGGAAATTAAAATCATATTTGTAATGACTAATGGTCAATGGATTAGTAGTGAGATAAAAATGTATATAGTAAATTGACAAATTGTGCATTTTTTAATTTAATATGCTCTAGGTAAGCAACACACAGAAAAATAGAACCAATTAATATAGGCTAAAGAATAACACAAAAAAGAGCCATTAATACTGATGCAAAAAGAATAATAAAAAGAAAATACAGTATATTAGTTCATGAAACATTAACGCTGTTGAATGAAATCATAGAACATATCTCAACATTTTGTTCTGTCATTTGTTTCTCCTGTCACTTACAATTAAATTGTATTTACTGAAATATCTTTCAGCATCTACGCTGTTGGCAAGACCCCAAATACATTGCAGAGCTGCTTGGGCAAACTCTAGGTTTTGAGCATAACAGCCAACAGCATTTGCAGCCAACATTATTATTTTTTAACTTGTAACCTGTGAATGAAAATATTCGTATCCCTCAACAAAACTATCCATATTAACAACCTCAAGAAATGGAATTTTGCCTTTACTTGCACTTATATCGTTCAAATCTATTGACATATTTAGCCAGCAGTGATAGGATTAAAAAAATTACCCACCTCTTAAAAAAAACATTTGTCGCATTTTCTTAAATGTGACTGCTCAACTTTTTGTAACACTTAAGCATACATTACTTAAATGTGTTTTCCAGTTTGCTTTTTACATTTTCATTAGAAAAAGAGTCCTATGAGTAACCACCCTTCAGCACACCTTTTCAGCACAGTACATAAAGTTAACTCATCCCACAATTATGTGCAAAAGAGTAGGAAGAGCCTTCCAACCGAGTAATTAATTTACTAATTGTGACTGGGGCCTGAGTCATAAATTTAGTCTGATACTGTACTTCAAAATAATTACATTCATCTTTAAAAATATTTAGATGTGAAAAACTGCTGTTTAACAAATTTTCATCCACAGAGAGAAAAAATCTTTTACAGCATCTAAATGCTTGTTAAAAATTCCACAGATTGAAACCATGAATTCCAGCATGTGAGCATGGGGGAAGGAATTGTTATTGCTGAAAGATTTTGATAACTTTCCGTGAGAAAATTCAAATAACCATTTTTCATTCTTCTTGAATGTAACAAAGTCATTGTTAATTTCAATACAAAAGGGTTTAGTTGTGGCATTTCTTTTAAAATTACATCTCCAACTAAGTTTACTTGTGCTCAAAGAATTGAAAATGTAAAAGTTATACTTTATACTAATTATACTCTGCAATGCTCTAAAACATGTCTCCATATATTGAGCTGAATCTGATTCCAATCCAAGTATACATTTTCATATGAGATTCTTTCAAAGTGTCAATAATTGCCCTGCTGCAAGTACATAGTACCATTTGCTTTGTTAAGGAAGCTGCATGCCCTAGTTTGTTTTTTCACACTTTGTTCAGAATAAAACTGCAAAGACACATGTTCCCTGCCTGTCTGAAGTCTTGTCTGAATCTACAACAATGGGCTTTCCTTGTAGGCTTTCCGTAATTTCAGTTTTCAATCCACAGTGAGGTACATATTCACGTTGCAATGTAGTATCCTTCGGCATATATCCTGATTGTCATGTACCTGAATGCAGAATTGAAATAAATTAGCTAAAATGACTTAAGCACAATCTCTATGACACTACAATAATTAATAATTTTAATATTGGGCATTTAATATGGCTTTGTGTTCTTACACACTCCTAAATTTAATTACATTTATTAATTCTCATTTTATTTGTCATGTTAATTGTTTATGCAGAAATAACATTAAATTTATGGTTCTCTCTTAATTTTACATGTTGTACAACCTTAGAATAAGCTATTATTTTGATACTTACAAAAATGCTAAATGATCCACTTTATGAAGAGGGATGTTGGTCTCCGAAAACATCTTCACTATGTCTTTAACAAAAACATTTTTTCCAGATTTTGCATTTTTACTGTATAATGCATCATTTGGATGGTGGCTTGCCACTCTACTATGTTGTTCATCTGATTTATTGTTGAAACTATCTTTTGCACTGACTTTTGACATGCTTGTCTAAAATGTTCTTCTTTTGCCAATCAGGCACTGATTACACAATTTACACATTAAAATTTCACCATCACTTGTTATAAAAATTTTCATGTTTACAATTTTCTGCCCATTGTTTATATCAATATTTTCGACCTCACCCTCTTAGCACTTGACATGAATTATTCAAAGAGAATGAAAGGTACTTGGTACAGTGTTGAACAGTGAGATTTTGAAGGGTTTACACTTTGCAGGAGGGGGTTACTTTCGACATTCCAGAACGGTGGTGGTCAAGTGCCTTGTACATTCCAAGGAGGTACAAACTCCTCACTTGAAGTTTTGAGGTGAAAATTTAAGAAAAAAGTTTTATTTGAAAAAAATTGTCAATATCGAATTAATATCATATGTTAGTAAAATTTTCGCATTTTGAGTCAATTTTCCATTTCATCGCATTTTGCACTACATTGCATTTATGAAAACTCATCACCCCTAAAAATGATATATTTGGGGGCAAATCAATAATAGCATAAAAAATTCATAATATAACAATTCAGTAGATGGTAATATAGAGAAATCACTGTAATATGAAAGCATTGTAAAATTAAAACTAAATATATATATATGTAAATAGAATCCAAGATGTTTTAATTATACATTCAGTGCACTTCACTCAAAATATTTGTACAAACTGTTTTTAAATTTGTTGATAAACAACATAATATTACAATGTAATGGAGCATGCTATGGGGTTAAAAAAAAAACAGAGACACTTATGCATCTATCTTCGTATCAATGTGGTTAGTTATTTTGTTTCCTTGTTGGTTATGGTCTTCTATGAAATGAGTTACAAAAGTGTTTGAATATAATGATCAGAATCTCCAGATCGAGTGAAAATGAATTAAAATCACCATTCAGTCAATCACCTTGATTGACTGAATTGCAACTGCACATTGTCAGTATAGATAATTATAAAGCCATTTGCAATAGTGAAGGATGCAATTCAATACCGGCTTCCATCCAATTGTGTCAGAGTGGGTTTTTTCCAAGAGTATTTTCTCACTCTTAAAAGACAAACAAGTGAATTTCAATAATGATGGATTCTGGGTTCATTTATATTGTCATAATTACATGTTTGACTCAAAAACCTATGACAACTGTCATAGGATATTAAACATAAAATATTGGAAAACTTGCATAAGAGTGTAGTACCACTGTTCTCCCATTATTTAGTGTTAAAAGAAAAGTGACATTTGCCTCTTAGAAACTGCATGACCAAATTTTCACTGTTTTGACACATTCTAAGTTGTATTTTTAACACAAAACTCTACAGAGGTAATAAACTTCAAATTTAAGGTAGCTGCTTGTTACTGGTATAATCTAGTGATTGAAGTAGAGTAATGGAACTAGGTGTTAATGTAAACTAATAACTGAGTGTAGTTTTAAATAACTGGAATTTTCACAGTAAAATAATAGTATAATTTATAAGAGGAAAAAATAAAAACTGATCCTAGCCAGAAATATATTAGTTCAGTAAGCAAATTAATAAAAGTAACCATTCTAAACAAGAAAGGAAGAAGATAACAAAGATACACGCCTGGAATTTATGGCCTAGCGAAAATACATAAATCTGGTAATAAAATAAGACCAATAGTAAACATACAACTTAGCCAAATACTTTTTGAAAAATATCATACTTTACCAAAATACAAAATTCAAAGCATAAAAAAATTCATCAGATTTAATAGAAAGAATCCAGACAAGTGAAACTAAGAAAGAACAATTTGCTACTTTTGATGTGGTCTCCCCTTTTCCTAGAAGTCCCCAAAGAAAATCTGCTGATTATTGTGAAAAGTAGTAGAACATTACCTAAACCTCACAAAAATTTCATTAATCAAACCTATTTCACATTCAAAGGTGATGTTTATATACAAAAGGTCTAGCAATGGAAAATTCACTGTTATCATTCTTGGCAGACATGAGTTTCCTAGAAACAAAATTAGTTGATGCTTTCCCACACATATACAAATGTTAGTACTGTTATGTAGATTATACTTCTACAATAGTGAATTAATAATGGAAAGAGAATGCAGTAAAATTACTCAGACTACAAGATAACACTGTTAAATTCAAAATTGAAATAAAAATCAACAATCTTTTTCCCTTTCTGGATATAAAAATCATAAAAAATGACAATATATGGAATATGGAATATTTAGAAAAGATACCGTACAGATAATTATATAAAAAATAACAGCCATAATCCAAAACAACATGAACTTGCAATAATCAACAGCCTTACATTCAAATTAACAAGCCTATCATTTCAAATGAGAATACAAATCTGAACACCAAAAAATCAGCACAGAAAAATGGCTACACAATAAATAGAAGAATTCAAAAAACCAAAATAAATAAAAGATATCACTGCACTAAAATGCTACAAAGGAGAACATACCTACAACGAATTCACATTCCATCCATGGACACACCAAAAATTCCAGAATGTATTTAAATATGTGAACATTGTTTTGGCTCCAGTAAACAAATATAGTTTTAAAAACGTCTTAAAACCAACAAAAAAGAGCAAATTCTGCCAAGAAAATAATCAAGCATTTACAATTGCAAAGACTGCAATATGAAATATATATTGACAAAATAAAAAGAAGTATTACCCTAAGGTTTAAGGAACATTTGAGAAATGTAAAATATAAATATGTGAAGAAATCAACAATAGCATATCACTTTTGACACAAAAAAAAAAAAAAAAACTATGAATTTCAAAATGAACCAAAACTCTTAAAAATTCTTCAGAAACAAATAGAATTAACAGTATGGGAGAATATATTCATAAACAAAGACAAGGAAATTTAGTTAATTTTGATCTACGAAACAACTACCACCTCTACCGAGCGACATGTGAATATCATGTTGGGAAGCTGACAGTCGAACCATGCTAATGAAGAATGCCACAGCCTTTGAAACATGTTCAAGTAAGTGGAACAGAATTAGTGAAATTTGAGTGATTTTCTCAAAAAAAAAAATGCATAATTGCTGATTGTAAAATGGATGTATATGATACGCACACACTGGTCATAGCTCTATCAGCATGTGTAGTACTTTAAAACTTAGAATAATTAAGATATTTTAAAACATCTATTAAACTTATTACATTATTTATTTTGTTGAGGATTAATTATATCCTTATTTCAAAAAAGTTATTGGGCTAGAGTTAGTGGCAACACTCTCTTATTTACTTACCAACTATGTTACTTACCATCCACCTATATAATGCTACCTTACCCTTTCTATTCTGCAACATTTCTATGCTGACTATAAAGTGTTTCTATATGCTAATTATACACTTTCCAATTAACAAAATGCTAGTTGCTTTAGTAGCACTATAAATTAAGTCATTTGATGTTAATTTATGTAAAACATTTTGTCTTACTTTTTAAGTCATGTTGCAAGAATGGCATACTTGTGGTTTTTTTTTCCTTCCCTATATTTGAATCCCTTTAATGTATAAGTGGACTTTTAGGCTATTTAGGCCTGTTCATTAGCTTAACAATTGGGTAAGCAGTTCTTTGTGCTCCTGCTTGCCCATATGAGTCAATAGCACTTAGCAGCACTAAACAGGTGCTGCTAATATTTTTTTTTAAAATTTTAAGAACTATCGAAATTACACAAATTCGACAATTCTAATTGGAACTAAACACAGAGAGTCGTCGAGAATGGAGTGAATGTCGCTCCGAAACTGGTCCCGTCGTATTCAAAAATAGTGTGAAGCAAAAGAGTGTTTAGACGACAAGTAGTTGATTATATACAGGTACTGCTAAGTTTGCAACATAGACAATATAATTTAAACTATACCTGGCTTCTCTCAATAATTACACAGAACAAAAACTTTTTATTTTGCTATTAGATGAAAATAGGAGATTTTTGTATAATTAGCATGTACTGAATTCAGATCTAAATCCAAAATTCCACATCAAATACTGTTTTTCCAGAAAATTAGATTTTAAATTTCTCATGAAAGCAGTCAAATTATTTCCTACATATATGCAAATATTTACTAAGCTATGTATAAAATCCACCTCACAAAATACATTAATTAATATAAAATATCTATGAATAATCCAAAAATATTAATTGACTATAGTCATTACTTCATTCAGTTATCTGGCAAAAATATATGCAAATTTATTCTCAGTTTTAAAAGCATTTTTTGAAAGGTATTTGTTTCCAAAACATATTAGGAACCTCGTTGATTAATAGGCAGTGATAGTTAACATGCATGATAACCATTTTTCCGTGACAGCAATGTCCTGATGAAAACTTTCTCCATGCTCATCACTTATGGTACCAAAAGAAATCCAAATGGAAATGTAGGAAATGTAATTTTGATGGCATATTACACACCATTAATATATTTTCACTTATAGTTTTCAATCCTTACATATAACCCATTGTTAATGAATTTGTGGTTGAATAAAAATACCTCTTTCAGTTTGTTTCACTTAATCTTGGGAATTTTTCTTCCAAATACTGGAAATCCTACCCTC